>JAGKQI010000051.1:0-452066 GCA_018806915.1 Phytophthora colocasiae | reverse complement strand
AGGTCTTCACGCTGAGCGTGACGGGCTTAGCTCTCGGAGCAGGATTAACTCCTTTACATTCCGCTGAATGTGCTCGACGAGAGCGTTTTCGTACGAGGCAAATGCCTCCAGGCGCGCGTTGACGGCCTCCGGCCCTTGGGACGCAAGGTGCGCCGTACCTTCCGGGCCCAGCAAGGACGTAAGCTTGTTAAGCGTGTCCCGCTGACTCGGAGTCAAGTGAGCGTATGCTTCTGGCTCCATTCTCACAGAAAAACAGTCTTCAACTCAGGAGTTGAATTGACTACAAGTGCTACCAGATGCAGCGGGGCTGCGTAGGTGTGCACGGCACAGAGGAAGTTTAGTTGACTCGTAGAGTCCTGCTTGCAAGGCACTAGCCTTCGGTTCTATACAAGAACCAAGTAGTCCACTTAATACGGGACTCACAGAGTCAGTGTCCCTATAACAAAGGAACTAACACTAACTATGTAAAATGCAAACTGATTTTTATTGATTTTATTGCCCTAATCCTAAATGTAACGGATTTAGTATCTAACATACTAAATCCTAGTCTAAATGCAATGTGTGGCTCTGAGCTAACAGCCAGCAACTGGCTACATGTGTGACGTGTGAGAAACACTATGTGTTGTACACGGATCTGTGACTTGTGACCTGGATGGTGTATACCACACCTATTGTAGCCAAGGCGCGCAGCGCCGTGTAACCCCGTTACAGCCTTGGTGCCTTTGGTGTGGATGAGCAGACAGTTTTGTTCTCACCATCGTGTGATTGTGTTTGGGATGTAGCGATGCAAGAATAAGCAGCTGTGTAAGTTTGCAGCATGGACACGCAGGCATGCAAAAGCACAAAGGATGAGGGAAGAGGGGATCGAACCCCCGACCGCTGGGACTGGAATCCAGCGCTCTACCACTGAGCTATTCCCCCAACACAAAACGAAAACTGCAACACAAACCAACAACACACAGCCACCACACAACACCATTCATCCCACATTCGCACCTAACGCTTTCAATACCCATAACTGCTACTACATAACCGGGCGATTTCTTCATTGGCTTTGCGTCGGTATGATATGGTAGCCTCTTTTCTTCTTCACTTTTTCTTACGGCTGCGTGATGCTGCCTGAACGAGAGGCACATGCATTTGTGGAATTTGTGGAATTTGTCGAACGCGAGCCATGCATGTAGACGGCGGAGGTAATAGTGGAACTGGCATCGAGTTTGCAGTGTGGTGCATGTAGGTGAGGTGGATTAGTGTCGCGCAGTTGGAAGTAGGTTGTGTGTTTTGTTGCGTCCAGTTCCAGTATGTTGGTTTTTGTGTTTTTGTGTTTTTGTGTTTTTGCGTTTTTGAGATTTTGCGTTTTGTGATGTGTTGATTCGTACGCCCCTATAGCTCAGTGGTAGAGCACTCGCTTCGTAAGCGAAAGGTCGGTGGTTCGATCCCGCCTGGGGGCTCTTCTTTTGTCTTCCCCACATACTCACACTCTTTTGCCACGGCGGACCACTCTTCTAGACTTACATTGCACCCTACTTGGCCTGCAGCTACGTCTTCTCATTCATCTCGCCTCGAACAACGATGTCACAGTATGTTATTTTCACCCACTCTGGACTATCTCGAGTGAAAACCGTCCGCAGTTATAATCCCCGGTATACAAGTCGTGCACAGATGACGGGCGTCATGCTCATGATAGAACGAGCAGTAACAGAGCATAGTAAGCTTGTCATAACATCGCCGCTTTTGGGACTCCGAAGACTTAGGCTGACGTATGAAGCCTACTAAGCCTACTCCTGACGGTCGGGCTGCTCTTGCTGTGGGCTAGTGCAGGTGCTCACCCTCCCGAGTCCGATGTACCAGACAGTCTAGTGCGCACCTTGTATCTAGTGTGTTTGTGTGCGGTGTGGTCTTAGTTGCGGTGATATGCAAGTGTCGATTTTTGACAATTTCATAAGGGTGGGGACGCTTTGACGCATTGCAGTTGGTCGTGTAGTCTGGCAGAGGTGACGCCTGGACTGCAACGTTTCGATCATGTGGAGAGCAGTAGCGTCTGAGTGGCAATATGTTGTTGGTGCGCGCGTATGCGAGGTTGTCGGTGAGAATATATGTGTGTTGCGTTTTGGTGCGTTTTGGTGCGTTTTGGTGCGTTTGGTGAGTGTGTGGTTGTGGTTAGGTAAGGGCGTGTGAGGAAAGTGGTAAAGTTTTTAATTGTGCGATGACAGCTTGGCCGAGTGGTTAAGGCGTTAGCCTGCTAAGTTAATGGGGCAACCCGCGTGAGTTCGAATCTCACAGCTGTCGTTTTCCTTTTCTCCATGCCACATTCAAGAACCATCGCTGTGGCCACTTGTCCTAATCTAATCAGTCGACGAAGAGAAGGAAGGCTCAGTAGAAAGGTGTTGCTCGAATGTGTCAAGTCATTTCATTCTTGTCCATGGCCGTTTGCTTGAATGGAGTGAAGTGGTTCTGGATGTGAGGCCCAAATCCGGCACTTATAGGTATGCGGCGCAGTGGCTAGACAGGAACCACTTCGGTGGTCATCCGTAAAAATTGGAACGATACAGAGAAGATTAGCATGGCCCCTGCGCAAGGATGACACGCATAAATCGAGAAGTATCGCACTTTTTGCTGGCAGCCGCCTTGGTGCCTTTGGTGTGGAATGAGCAGACAGTTTTGTTCTCACCATCGTGTGATTGTGTTTGGGATGTAGCGATGCAAGAAGAAGCAGCTGTGTAAGTTTGCAGCATGGACACGCAGGCATGCAAAAGCACAAAGGATGAGGGAAGAGGGGATCGAACCCCCGACCGCTGGGACTGGAATCCAGCGCTCTACCACTGAGCTATTCCCCCAACACAAAACGAAAACTGCAACACAAACCAACAACACACAGCCACCACACAACACCATTCATCCCACATTCGCACCTAACGCTTTCAATACCCATAACTGCTACTACATAACCGGGCGATTTCCTCATTGGCTTTGCGTCGGTATGATATGGTAGCCTCTTTTCTTCTTCACTTTTTCTTACGGCTGCGTGATGCTGCCTGAACGAGAGGCACATGCATTTGTGGAATTTGTGGCATTTGTGGAATGCGAGCCATGCATGTAGACGGCGGAGGTAATAGTGGAACTGGCATCGAGTTTGCAGTGTGGTGCATGTAGGTGAGGTGGATTAGTGTCGCGCAGTTGGAAGTAGGTTGTGTGTTTTGTTGCGTCCAGTTCCAGTATGTTGGTTTTTGTGTTTTTGTGTTTTTGTGTTTTTGTGTTTTTGTGTTTTTGCGTTTTTGAGATTTTGCGTTTTGTGATGTGTTGATTCGTACGCCCCTATAGCTCAGTGGTAGAGCACTCGCTTCGTAAGCGAAAGGTCGGTGGTTCGATCCCGCCTGGGGGCTCTTCTTTTGTCTTCCCCACATACTCACACTCTTTTGCCACGGCGGACCACTCTTCTAGACTTACATTGCACCCTACTTGGCCTGCAGCTACGTCTTCTCATTCATCTCGCCTCGAACAACGATGTCACAGTATGTTATTTTCACCCACTCTGGACTATCTCGAGTGAAAACCGTCCGCAGTTATAATCCCCGGTATACAAGTCGTGCACAGATGACGGGCGTCATGCTCATGATAGAACGAGCAGTAACAGAGCATAGTAAGCTTGTCATAACATCGCCGCTTTTGGGACTCCGAAGACTTAGGCTGACGTATGAAGCCTACTAAGCCTACTCCTGACGGTCGGGCTGCTCTTGCTGTGGGCTAGTGCAGGTGCTCACCCTCCCGAGTCCGATGTACCAGACAGTCTAGTGCGCACCTTGTATCTAGTGTGTTTGTGTGCGGTGTGGTCTTAGTTGCGGTGATATGCAAGTGTCGATTTTTGACAATTTCATAAGGGTGGGGACGCTTTGACGCATTGCAGTTGGTCGTGTAGTCTGGCAGAGGTGACGCCTGGACTGCAACGTTTCGATCATGTGGAGAGCAGTAGCGTCTGAGTGGCAATATGTTGTTGGTGCGCGTATGCGAGGTTGTCGGTGAGAATAGATGCGTGTTACGTTTTGGCAGAGGTGACGCCTGGACTGCAACGTTTCGATCATGTGGAGAGCAGTAGCGTCTGAGTGGCAATATGTTGTTGGTGCGCGCGTATGCGAGGTTGTCGGTGAGAATATATGTGTGTTGCGTTTTGGTGCGTTTTGGTGCGTTTTGGTGCGTTTGGTGAGTGTGTGGTTGTGGTTAGGTAAGGGCGTGTGAGGAAAGTGGTAAAGTTTTTAATTGTGCGATGACAGCTTGGCCGAGTGGTTAAGGCGTTAGCCTGCTAAGTTAATGGGGCAACCCGCGTGAGTTCGAATCTCACAGCTGTCGTTTTCCTTTTCTCCATGCCACATTCAAGAACCATCGCTGTGGCCACTTGTCCTAATCTAATCAGTCGACGAAGAGAAGGAAGGCTCAGTAGAAAGGTGTTGCTCGAATGTGTCAAGTCATTTCATTCTTGTCCATGGCCGTTTGCTTGAATGGAGTGAAGTGGTTCTGGATGTGAGGCCCAAATCCGGCACTTATAGGTATGCGGCGCAGTGGCTAGACAGGAACCACTTCGGTGGTCATCCGTAAAAATTGGAACGATACAGAGAAGATTAGCATGGCCCCTGCGCAAGGATGACACGCATAAATCGAGAAGTATCGCACTTTTTGCTGGCAGCCGCCTTGGTGCCTTTGGTGTGGAATGAGCAGACAGTTTTGTTCTCACCATCGTGTGATTGTGTTTGGGATGTAGCGATGCAAGAAGAAGCAGCTGTGTAAGTTTGCAGCATGGACACGCAGGCATGCAAAAGCACAAAGGATGAGGGAAGAGGGGATCGAACCCACTGGAATCCAGCGCTCTACCACTGAGCTATTCCCCCAACACAAAACGAAAACTGCAACACAAACCAACAACACACAGCCACCACACAACACCATTCATCCCACATTCGCACCTAACGCTTTCAATACCCATAACTGCTACTACATAACCGGGCGATTTCCTCATTGGCTTTGCGTCGGTATGATATGGTAGCCTCTTTTCTTCTTCACTTTTTCTTACGGCTGCGTGATGCTGCCTGAACGAGAGGCACATGCATTTGTGGAATTTGTGGCATTTGTGGAATGCGAGCCATGCATGTAGACGGCGGAGGTAATAGTGGAACTGGCATCGAGTTTGCAGTGTGGTGCATGTAGGTGAGGTGGATTAGTGTCGCGCAGTTGGAAGTAGGTTGTGTGTTTTGTTGCGTCCAGTTCCAGTATGTTGGTTTTTGTGTTTTTGTGTTTTTGTGTTTTTGCGTTTTTGAGTTTTTGCGTTTTGTGATGTGTTGATTCGTACGCCCCTATAGCTCAGTGGTAGAGCACTCGCTTCGTAAGCGAAAGGTCGGTGGTTCGATCCCGCCTGGGGGCTCTTCTTTTGTCTTCCCCACATACTCACACTCTTTTGCCACGGCGGACCACTCTTCTAGACTTACATTGCACCCTACTTGGCCTGCAGCTACGTCTTCTCATTCATCTCGCCTCGAACAACGATGTCACAGTATGTTATTTTCACCCACTCTGGACTATCTCGAGTGAAAACCGTCCGCAGTTATAATCCCCGGTATACAAGTCGTGCACAGATGACGGGCGTCATGCTCATGATAGAACGAGCAGTAACAGAGCATAGTAAGCTTGTCATAACATCGCCGCTTTTGGGACTCCGAAGACTTAGGCTGACGTATGAAGCCTACTAAGCCTACTCCTGACGGTCGGGCTGCTCTTGCTGTGGGCTAGTGCAGGTGCTCACCCTCCCGAGTCCGATGTACCAGACAGTCTAGTGCGCACCTTGTATCTAGTGTGTTTGTGTGCGGTGTGGTCTTAGTTGCGGTGATATGCAAGTGTCGATTTTTGACAATTTCATAAGGGTGGGGACGCTTTGACGCATTGCAGTTGGTCGTGTAGTCTGGCAGAGGTGACGCCTGGACTGCAACGTTTCGATCATGTGGAGAGCAGTAGCGTCTGAGTGGCAATATGTTGTTGGTGCGCGTATGCGAGGTTGTCGGTGAGAATAGATGCGTGTTACGTTTTGGCAGAGGTGACGCCTGGACTGCAACGTTTCGATCATGTGGAGAGCAGTAGCGTCTGAGTGGCAATATGTTGTTGGTGCGCGCGTATGCGAGGTTGTCGGTGAGAATATATGTGTGTTGCGTTTTGGTGCGTTTTGGTGCGTTTTGGTGCGTTTTGGTGCGTTTGGTGAGTGTGTGGTTGTGGTTAGGTAAGGGCGTGTGAGGAAAGTGGTAAAGTTTTTAATTGTGCGATGACAGCTTGGCCGAGTGGTTAAGGCGTTAGCCTGCTAAGTTAATGGGGCAACCCGCGTGAGTTCGAATCTCACAGCTGTCGTTTTCCTTTTCTCCATGCCACATTCAAGAACCATCGCTGTGGCCACTTGTCCTAATCTAATCAGTCGACGAAGAGAAGGAAGGCTCAGTAGAAAGGTGTTGCTCGAATGTGTCAAGTCATTTCATTCTTGTCCATGGCCGTTTGCTTGAATGGAGTGAAGTGGTTCTGGATGTGAGGCCCAAATCCGGCACTTATAGGTATGCGGCGCAGTGGCTAGACAGGAACCACTTCGGTGGTCATCCGTAAAAATTGGAACGATACAGAGAAGATTAGCATGGCCCCTGCGCAAGGATGACACGCATAAATCGAGAAGTATCGCACTTTTTGCTGGCAGCCGCCTTGGTGCCTTTGGTGTGGAATGAGCAGACAGTTTTGTTCTCACCATCGTGTGATTGTGTTTGGGATGTAGCGATGCAAGAAGAAGCAGCTGTGTAAGTTTGCAGCATGGACACGCAGGCATGCAAAAGCACAAAGGATGAGGGAAGAGGGGATCGAACCCCCGACCGCTGGGACTGGAATCCAGCGCTCTACCACTGAGCTATTCCCCCAACACAAAACGAAAACTGCAACACAAACCAACAACACACAGCCACCACACAACACCATTCATCCCACATTCGCACCTAACGCTTTCAATACCCATAACTGCTACTACATAACCGGGCGATTTCCTCATTGGCTTTGCGTCGGTATGATATGGTAGCCTCTTTTCTTCTTCACTTTTTCTTACGGCTGCGTGATGCTGCCTGAACGAGAGGCACATGCATTTGTGGAATTTGTGGAATTTGTCGAACGCGAGCCATGCATGTAGACGGCGGAGGTAATAGTGGAACTGGCATCGAGTTTGCAGTGTGGTGCATGTAGGTGAGGTGGATTAGTGTCGCGCAGTTGGAAGTAGGTTGTGTGTTTTGTTGCGTCCAGTTCCAGTATGTTGGTTTTTGTGTTTTTGTGTTTTTGTGTTTTTGCGTTTTTGAGTTTTTGCGTTTTGTGATGTGTTGATTCGTACGCCCCTATAGCTCAGTGGTAGAGCACTCGCTTCGTAAGCGAAAGGTCGGTGGTTCGATCCCGCCTGGGGGCTCTTCTTTTGTCTTCCCCACATACTCACACTCTTTTGCCACGGCGGACCACTCTTCTAGACTTACATTGCACCCTACTTGGCCTGCAGCTACGTCTTCTCATTCATCTCGCCTCGAACAACGATGTCACAGTATGTTATTTTCACCCACTCTGGACTATCTCGAGTGAAAACCGTCCGCAGTTATAATCCCGGGTATACAAGTCGTGCACAGATGACGGGCGTCATGCTCATGATAGAACGAGCAGTAACAGAGCATAGTAAGCTTGTCATAACATCGCCGCTTTTGGGACTCCGAAGACTTAGGCTGACGTATGAAGCCTACTAAGCCTACTCCTGACGGTCGGGCTGCTCTTGCTGTGGGCTAGTGCAGGTGCTCACCCTCCCGAGTCCGATGTACCAGACAGTCTAGTGCGCACCTTGTATCTAGTGTGTTTGTGTGCGGTGTGGTCTTAGTTGCGGTGATATGCAAGTGTCGATTTTTGACAATTTCATAAGGGTGGGGACGCTTTGACGCATTGCAGTTGGTCGTGTAGTCTGGCAGAGGTGACGCCTGGACTGCAACGTTTCGATCATGTGGAGAGCAGTAGCGTCTGAGTGGCAATATGTTGTTGGTGCGCGCGTATGCGAGGTTGTCGGTGAGAATATATGTGTGTTGCGTTTTGGTGCGTTTTGGTGCGTTTTGGTGCGTTTGGTGAGTGTGTGGTTGTGGTTAGGTAAGGGCGTGTGAGGAAAGTGGTAAAGTTTTTAATTGTGCGATGACAGCTTGGCCGAGTGGTTAAGGCGTTAGCCTGCTAAGTTAATGGGGCAACCCGCGTGAGTTCGAATCTCACAGCTGTCGTTTTCCTTTTCTCCATGCCACATTCAAGAACCATCGCTGTGGCCACTTGTCCTAATCTAATCAGTCGACGAAGAGAAGGAAGGCTCAGTAGAAAGGTGTTGCTCGAATGTGTCAAGTCATTTCATTCTTGTCCATGGCCGTTTGCTTGAATGGAGTGAAGTGGTTCTGGATGTGAGGCCCAAATCCGGCACTTATAGGTATGCGGCGCAGTGGCTAGACAGGAACCACTTCGGTGGTCATCCGTAAAAATTGGAACGATACAGAGAAGATTAGCATGGCCCCTGCGCAAGGATGACACGCATAAATCGAGAAGTATCGCACTTTTGCTGGCAGCCGCCTTGGTGCCTTTGGTGTGGAATGAGCAGACAGTTTTGTTCTCACCATCGTGTGATTGTGTTTGGGATGTAGCGATGCAAGAAGAAGCAGCTGTGTAAGTTTGCAGCATGGACACGCAGGCATGCAAAAGCACAAAGGATGAGGGAAGAGGATCGAACCCCCGACCGCTGGGACTGGAATCCAGCGCTCTACCACTGAGCTATTCCCCCAACACAAAACGAAAACTGCAACACAAACCAACAACACACAGCCACCACACAACACCATTCATCCCACATTCGCACCTAACGCTTTCAATACCCATAACTGCTACTACATAACCGGGCGATTTCCTCATTGGCTTTGCGTCGGTATGATATGGTAGCCTCTTTTCTTCTTCACTTTTTCTTACGGCTGCGTGATGCTGCCTGAACGAGAGGCACATGCATTTGTGGAATTTGTGGCATTTGTGGAATGCGAGCCATGCATGTAGACGGCGGAGGTAATAGTGGAACTGGCATCGAGTTTGCAGTGTGGTGCATGTAGGTGAGGTGGATTAGTGTCGCGCAGTTGGAAGTAGGTTGTGTGTTTTGTTGCGTCCAGTTCCAGTATGTGGTTGTTGGTTTTTTGTTTTTGTGTTTTTGCGTTTTTGAGTTTTTGCGTTTTGTGATGTGTTGATTCGTACGCCCCTATAGCTCAGTGGTAGAGCACTCGCTTCGTAAGCGAAAGGTCGGTGGTTCGATCCTCTTCTTTTGTCTTCCCCACATACTCACACTCTTTTGCCACGGCGGACCACTCTTCTAGACTTACATTGCACCCTACTTGGCCTGCAGCTACGTCTTCTCATTCATCTCGCCTCGAACAACGATGTCACAGTATGTTATTTTCACCCACTCTGGACTATCTCGAGTGAAAACCGTCCGCAGTTATAATCCCCGGTATACAAGTCGTGCACAGATGACGGGCGTCATGCTCATGATAGAACGAGCAGTAACAGAGCATAGTAAGCTTGTCATAACATCGCCGCTTTTGGGACTCCGAAGACTTAGGCTGACGTATGAAGCCTACTAAGCCTACTCCTGACGGTCGGGCTGCTCTTGCTGTGGGCTAGTGCAGGTGCTCACCCTCCCGAGTCCGATGTACCAGACAGTCTAGTGCGCACCTTGTATCTAGTGTGTTTGTGTGCGGTGTGGTCTTAGTTGCGGTGATATGCAAGTGTCGATTTTTGACAATTTCATAAGGGTGGGGACGCTTTGACGCATTGCAGTTGGTCGTGTAGTCTGGCAGAGGTGACGCCTGGACTGCAACGTTTCGATCATGTGGAGAGCAGTAGCGTCTGAGTGGCAATATGTTGTTGGTGCGCGTATGCGAGGTTGTCGGTGAGAATAGATGCGTGTTACGTTTTGGCAGAGGTGACGCCTGGACTGCAACGTTTCGATCATGTGGAGAGCAGTAGCGTCTGAGTGGCAATATGTTGTTGGTGCGCGCGTATGCGAGGTTGTCGGTGAGAATATATGTGTGTTGCGTTTTGCGTTTTGGTGCGTTTTGGTGCGTTTTGGTGCGTTTGGTGAGTGTGTGGTTGTGGTTAGGTAAGGGCGTGTCAGGAAAGTGGTAAAGTTTTTAATTGTGCGATGACAGCTTGGCCGAGTGGTTAAGGCGTTAGCCTGCTAAGTTAATGGGGCAACCCGCGTGAGTTCGAATCTCACAGCTGTCGTTTTCCTTTTCTCCATGCCACATTCAAGAACCATCGCTGTGGCCACTTGTCCTAATCTAATCAGTCGACGAAGAGAAGGAAGGCTCAGTAGAAAGGTGTTGCTCGAATGTGTCAAGTCATTTCATTCTTGTCCATGGCCGTTTGCTTGAATGGAGTGAAGTGGTTCTGGATGTGAGGCCCAAATCCGGCACTTATAGGTATGCGGCGCAGTGGCTAGACAGGAACCACTTCGGTGGTCATCCGTAAAAATTGGAACGATACAGAGAAGATTAGCATGGCCCCTGCGCAAGGATGACACGCATAAATCGAGAAGTATCGCACTTTTTGCTGGCAGCCGCCTTGGTGCCTTTGGTGTGGATGAGCAGACAGTTTTGTTCTCACCATCGTGTGATTGTGTTTGGGATGTAGCGATGCAAGAAGAAGCAGCTGTGTAAGTTTGCAGCATGGACACGCAGGCATGCAAAAGCACAAAGGATGAGGAAGAGGGGATCGAACCCCGACCGCTGGGACTGGAATCCAGCGCTCTACCACTGAGCTATTCCCCCAACACAAAACGAAAACTGCAACACAAACCAACAACACACAGCCACCACACAACACCATTCATCCCACATTCGCACCTAACGCTTTCAATACCCATAACTGCTACTACATAACCGGGCGATTTCCTCATTGGCTTTGCGTCGGTATGATATGGTAGCCTCTTTTCTTCTTCACTTTTTCTTACGGCTGCGTGATGCTGCCTGAACGAGAGGCACATGCATTTGTGGAATTTGTGGAATTTGTCGAACGCGAGCCATGCATGTAGACGGCGGAGGTAATAGTGGAACTGGCATCGAGTTTGCAGTGTGGTGCATGTAGGTGAGGTGGATTAGTGTCGCGCAGTTGGAAGTAGGTTGTGTGTTTTGTTGCGTCCAGTTCCAGTATGTTGGTTTTTGTGTTTTGTGTTTTGTGTTTTTGTGTTTTTGCGTTTTTGAGATTTTGCGTTTTGTGATGTGTTGATTCGTACGCCCCTATAGCTCAGTGGTAGAGCACTCGCTTCGTAAGCGAAAGGTCGGTGGTTCGATCCCGCCTGGGGGCTCTTCTTTTGTCTTCCCCACATACTCACACTCTTTTGCCACGGCGGACCACTCTTCTAGACTTACATTGCACCCTACTTGGCCTGCAGCTACGTCTTCTCATTCATCTCGCCTCGAACAACGATGTCACAGTATGTTATTTTCACCCACTCTGGACTATCTCGAGTGAAAACCGTCCGCAGTTATAATCCCCGGTATACAAGTCGTGCACAGATGACGGGCGTCATGCTCATGATAGAACGAGCAGTAACAGAGCATAGTAAGCTTGTCATAACATCGCCGCTTTTGGGACTCCGAAGACTTAGGCTGACGTATGAAGCCTACTAAGCCTACTCCTGACGGTCGGGCTGCTCTTGCTGTGGGCTAGTGCAGGTGCTCACCCTCCCGAGTCCGATGTACCAGACAGTCTAGTGCGCACCTTGTATCTAGTGTGTTTGTGTGCGGTGTGGTCTTAGTTGCGGTGATATGCAAGTGTCGATTTTTGACAATTTCATAAGGGTGGGGACGCTTTGACGCATTGCAGTTGGTCGTGTAGTCTGGCAGAGGTGACGCCTGGACTGCAACGTTTCGATCATGTGGAGAGCAGTAGCGTCTGAGTGGCAATATGTTGTTGGTGCGCGCGTATGCGAGGTTGTCGGTGAGAATAGATGCGTGTTACGTTTTGGCAGAGGTGACGCCTGGACTGCAACGTTTCGATCATGTGGAGAGCAGTAGCGTCTGAGTGGCAATATGTTGTTGGTGCGCGCGTATGCGAGGTTGTCGGTGAGAATAGATGCGTGTTACGTTTTGGCAGAGGTGACGCCTGGACTGCAACGTTTCGATCATGTGGAGAGCAGTAGCGTCTGAGTGGCAATATGTTGTTGGTGCGCGCGTATGCGAGGTTGTCGGTGAGAATATATGTGTGTTGCGTTTTGGTGCGTTTTGGTGCGTTTTGGTGCGTTTGGTGAGTGTGTGGTTGTGTGGTTGTGGTTAGGTAAGGGCGTGTGAGGAAAGTGGTAAAGTTTTTAATTGTGCGATGACAGCTTGGCCGAGTGGTTAAGGCGTTAGCCTGCTAAGTTAATGGGGCAACCCGCGTGAGTTCGAATCTCACAGCTGTCGTTTTCCTTTTCTCCATGCCACATTCAAGAACCATCGCTGTGGCCACTTGTCCTAATCTAATCAGTCGACGAAGAGAAGGAAGGCTCAGTAGAAAGGTGTTGCTCGAATGTGTCAAGTCATTTCATTCTTGTCCATGGCCGTTTGCTTGAATGGAGTGAAGTGGTTCTGGATGTGAGGCCCAAATCCGGCACTTATAGGTATGCGGCGCAGTGGCTAGGCAGGAACCACTTCGGTGGTCATCCGTAAAAATTGGAACGATACAGAGAAGATTAGCATGGCCCCTGCGCAAGGATGACACGCATAAATCGAGAAGTATCGCACTTTTTGCTGGCAGCCTTGGTGCCTTTGGTGTGGATGAGCAGACAGTTTTGTTCTCACCGTCGTGTGATTGCGTTTGGGATGTAGCGATGCAAGAAGAAGCAGCTGTGTAAGTTTGCAGCATGGACACGCAGGCATGCAAAAGCACAAAGGATGAGGGAAGAGGGGATCGAACCCCCGACCGCTGGGACTGGAATCCAGCGCTCTACCACTGAGCTATTCCCCCAACACAAAACGAAAACTGCAACACAAACCAACAACACACAGCCACCACACAACACCATTCATCCCACATTCGCACCTAACGCTTTCAATACCCATAACTGCTACTACATAACCGGGCGATTTCCTCATTGGCTTTGCGTCGGTATGATATGGTAGCCTCTTTTCTTCTTCACTTTTTCTTACGGCTGCGTGATGCTGCCTGAACGAGAGGCACATGCATTTGTGGAATTTGTGGAATTTGTCGAACGCGAGCCATGCATGTAGACGGCGGAGGTAATAGTGGAACTGGCATCGAGTTTGCAGTGTGGTGCATGTAGGTGAGGTGGATTAGTGTCGCGCAGTTGGAAGTAGGTTGTGTGTTTTGTTGCGTCCAGTTCCAGTATGTGGTTGTTGGTTTTTCGTTTTTGTGTTTTTTCGTTTTGTGATGTGTTGATTCGTACGCCCCTATAGCTCAGTGGTAGAGCACTCGCTTCGTAAGCGAAAGGTCGGTGGTTCGATCCTCTTCTTTTGTCTTCCCCACATACTCACACTCTTTTGCCACGGCGGACCACTCTTCTAGACTTACATTGCACCCTACTTGGCCTGCAGCTACGTCTTCTCATTCATCTCGCCTCGAACAACGATGTCACAGTATGTTATTTTCACCCACTCTGGACTATCTCGAGTGAAAACCATCCGCAGTTATAATCCCCGGTATACAAGTCGTGCACAGATGACGGGCGTCATGCTCATGATAGAACGAGCAGTAACAGAGCATAGTAAGCTTGTCATAACATCGCCGCTTTTGGGACTCCGAAGACTTAGGCTGACGTATGAAGCCTACTAAGCCTACTCCTGACGGTCGGGCTGCTCTTGCTGTGGGCTAGTGCAGGTGCTCACCCTCCCGAGTCCGATGTACCAGACAGTCTAGTGCGCACCTTGTATCTGGTGTGTTTGTGTGCGGTGTGGGCTTAGTTGCGGTGATATGCAAGTGTCGATTTTTGGCAATTTCATAAGGGTGGGGACGCTTTGACGCATTGCAGTTGACATATTGGCACAAAATCTGAAACTCGTTTTGAGCAGTGCTGTCATTTTACGTGCCATTTTACTTTATTTAAGTGGAAAACCTTGTAAAATTGTAAAAAAGGGTTTAAAAACGTGGAATTACGTACGATATCTCAGTCCGGCTAATGTCAGAGGAAGCTACAGCGACGCTCTTGCCTGCCGTGAAGTTTGTGAATCGCTTGTCATGAAACTTGTCAATCTGCGCTGCATCCATCAGGAAAAGAGAGCACACTCGTGTACGTGTGTGACTTCTAGTGTACTAATCGACTGCTCTAACAAAAGGATAATAGGAAGTCGTGATGGCCAGTTGATCCCTTTCACCAGTTTGGTCCGGTCGAAGGATTAAATAGCCGCCCAGCGGCTTGCATAACTGTTACAGGATGCAGCAGCTCGTCATCCTCTGGTCTGTGAAGTTGCTCTCGGCCTTTTAGGTTCTGAAACGGGGTGACACGAACAAGTGGCTGCACCACTTGTAACTCTAACCGTTATCCCAACTGTTAGAGGTTGAAAATGGACCTTAGACTTAGTGAGCTGTACACACCAATGCCTACATGGGCGAACCACATCATTGGGTGGTTCGCGTGCAGTATGCATGTTATTGGTAGAAAGTAACGGATTTCTACCAATCAATGCTCGGAGTTCCTGCCAACCACACGTTGGCAGATCCTTTAGAAATAGATTAAACAGTTTTAGGAAGTTCTATAATTGGCTTCGGGCCAAATTCCACAACAGTTCTCATTTTACGGTATTTTACATACATTTGATTAAACTATAATTATTGGAATAAGTATAGTTAAATTAAGTCTATCCTAATTGCACGCTTCCTCATACACGTAAGGGCACGTGTACGCCACCTAGTAGGTCTAAGTAGACCTATTACAGGTTCTCAAACGTGCGCAAAGACACCACATTTGATACCAGTGTCGATGTCATTCGGCACCATGCCGCCATTTGGAGTCGGTACACGCCAGAGTTACCGGTCAGTGTTACTTCCGGGCGACGCGAAGCTCAACAGCTCCACTATCCTAGGCATGGGTGAGGCAAACCCATACATATTATACTTCGTGGCATACTAAGAATTAACAGTTCAATGGCTGGTTGTGACTGTACAGTTGGCGGATTAGTGCCAACTGCAGACTGCAGAACTGGCACGATCGCTTAACCCTTTAACCCCCGACCAAAAATCGAGGGGTATATTTAGATCATTATGTTGGACCCACCAACATAATTAGACTTGATGTTTGTATATGGCATCTCTAAGTGCAAATATGTTACCGAGAGGGCTAGGAAAACCACAGTCTCTGTTCTCGTGTAAAGTCCGGTGACCTCTAACATATAGCGCTATATGTAGGCAAAATTGCCAAATACGATCCAGTATGATGGAGGATCCAACCTTCAGAAATGCACTTTTTACACTCCCGGCCAAAATTTTACGGCCACTCCGTATTTTCGCTATAACTTTTTTTCTACTGCGAGTTGAGACTTGCTGTTTAGATATGTGTTTTATGCACTAAAGATACACAAAAGTACGATGAGAAGCTAGCGGATTTCGCTCCGTGAGGGGAGGCTCCCATACAAATATCCGATTTGCCCACCTGGACACAATTTACGGCTACTTCATCCTATACAATTTTCAATATCAATGTAACGAAAAAATAGCTAGCGTTCAGCATCCGCTCTCAGCCACCAGTAGACTGGATGGTTGCAGTCACTTCTCGCGTGGGCTACGTGTGCACTGGCCGTTATTTCGCAATTTGATGGGCAGGGGACCGTCCTTGACTGACGTCGAGCGCGGGCGGATCAAAGGGCTTCACGAAGGCGGCTTTAGCATTCGAGCTATCGCCAAGAAGATAAATCGGTCAAGGGACTGTGTACAGCGCGCGTTGGGGACCAGCTCGCACAGCCGCCGCACTCGAGGGAGAAAGCCTACGCTCTCTAAACGGGAAGTTCGTCGCATTGTCCGCAAGGCTGCCACTGGCGACTACAGTTCCATTCGGCTGAAGGAGGAGCTCTCGTGCAAGTGCTCATCTCGCACAATTCGTCGCCTTCTGGCGGGCGTTGACTGGCTGGACTACACGAAAATGGACAACACCCTTCCTCTCACTAAGCAGCACAAGCTCGCTCGCCTGGATTGGGCTAAGAGGGTGATTGTCCAGCCGGACATGTGGCGCGAAATCGTTTTCTCCGACGAGAAAAAGTTTAACCTCGACGGACCTGATGGGCTACGTCACTACTGGCGCGACATACGGCTACCTGCAAGGCAAACCGTTCGGCGGCAGAACGGTGGTGGGTCAGTGATGGTCTGGGGAAGCTTCAGTGCAGCCGGAAAATCAAAGCTGGTGGTGCTTCAAGGACGTCAGGCATCGGAGCATTACGTGCACACTGTGTCAGAGTACATGCTACCGTTTGCTCACCTACATCACGGTCTAGATTATGTCTATCAGCAGGACAACGCCTCAATCCACCGCTCCAAACTGACAACTGAATTCTTTGCAGAAGCAGGCATCCGAGTTCTCGATTGGCCCGCCCGTTCACCGGACTTGAATCCAATCGAGAACGTCTGGGCTATTATGGCTCAGATCGTGTACTACAATGGAAAGCAGTACGATAATGTAGCACATTTGACCGCAGCTATTCTCGCCGCGTGGGATGCGCTAGACCTCACCTACTTAAGGAAGCTTATTGCGTCGATGCCGGGGCGTTGCATCGAAGTCATCTCCAACCAGGGTGGCAAAACACACTACTAACCGGCTAATAAAGCTATTTTTTCGTTACATTGATATTGAAAATTGTAAAGGATGAAGTGGCCGTAAATTGTGTCCAGGTGGGCAAATCGGATATTTGTATGGGAGCCTCCCCTCACGGAGCGAAATCCGCTAGCTTCTCATCGTACTTTTGTGTATCTTTAGTGCATAAAACACATATCTAAACAGCAAGTCTCAACTCGCAGTAGAAAAAAAGTTATAGCGAAAATACGGGGTGGCCGTAAAATTTTGGCCGGGAGTGTATTAAAAGTCAAGTTTTGCATGAACACAAGTTCATAAAATGCAAGATTCAGTCGTACAAAGAGCGTGTATAGGAACGCATCACTTACTTACTCACCTCACGCATGTACCTTTGTATTTACGTATTATTATATAAATATGTGTCGCGAAGTCGGAGAAGCTTTGGTCGCGGAGCAGGGGAGCGTATAGTGAACCCTAGTTATACGACACCTAAAAAGGGGTTTTCAGAGCCGGACAACGGTAGGCGTGTGGTACCTTGCGGTATCCTCGTGGGTTCGTTGTCTTCGGAAATATGACCCTCGCCGGAGCCTGAGAGTTGTGGGTGAAGAGAAGTTGGAGTTCCCTTGGAGTCTGGAGTCGGAATTCAGGAAGTCCTTCCAGGAGCGTTCGGGAGTCGGAATTTCTGGGGACCAAGTTGGTTTCCAGGAAGTCGGTGGTCGAAAAGAGGTCAATATACCAGAGAAAGTCTGATATCGGTGTCTGAATATCACAAATCCAGAACCGAGATACCTGACTTTCAGAGATAAATAACCAATATTTAGAGTTCAGGAATATACAAATATATACAGCCGTTCTTATTCTTTCTAGGCCCTTGAACGGTGGGCTAACACTCCAGGTCAACTAGGGACTTATTACCAGACACCTGGTCTGTCTGGTATCCCTTTACGTTCGCGCACCACCCTCAAATATAGAGGGGAAATATAAACCAATACAATCGGCTATATACAACAATCTACCTTGCACTCTGAAAACGACTGTCTAGTTTCCAGAGCCTGTCCAAACGAGCAATATGAAATGGATATGGAATATGCGGGTCCTCTCAGGTCTTCGTTACCTGATCTCCGCCTTAAGGGGGTTGGATAGGCGAGAGATCACACGGCAACTACCTTGGCGTGGCCATGCAGACAGAAATACAACGACTTCTGGGTTACACGGCAAATTGAACTCTGTTTATCGTTTATCTTCCTCATAACTATCATATATCTGGTATCTCTCTTCTTCTTGTCGTCCTTTGCGTCCTTTATGCAGTCAGTCTTCGTATCTCAGGTACTCTTGGTCTTTGTATGTATCAGGTATCTTGACTTGGCTTCAGTATGCAGTCTGTGCAGCCGATCTCGATGGGTTGGCATGTAGAGACGTCATTACGGGGGATGTGCAGGTAAGTCATCACTTGAATGCGTGACTTGAACTTGGGTTCACTTGGTTTTAGTATGGCCTTGGATCTTCGTTGATTTCAGAGTCTGGTATCCTGGTTTTCAGAGTCTGAAGTCACTTGGTTTTCAGAGTCTTGGTCACTCAGAGTTGGAGATACCAGAGTCTTGAGTAGAATATCAGAGTACGGAGCACTGATGCTACAACGTACACGAAGATCTTGAGGGTTGCGCGGGTGCGCGGCGTCCGGCGCGCGATACTTGGTCTCTGCGGGTAAATATGTGAATCCTTGAACCATCCATTGTCGCGCTGGACGGTAACGGGATGAGGTCTCTCAGAGATACGTTCTTCTGATAGACTTTCCGCCAGAAATTAGACACTCATCGTCGGGTGACAGACAGAGTGCATTTGACCTTCAGAGTTGTGCACACTCTGAAGTACACTTCTGGTCTATTGGGCCCCTTTACAGTCAGGCGAAGGTTTCTCCACAATCTTCCACAGATACCGCACGGGTGCAGCCATGTCCCACAAACTCCCTCTCCGAAACCAAAATATAACCAGGTACATCACTGGGTAACAGCAGCATGACGCCAGAAAATCTGAAGTTGCATCATGTCATATGGATGTAGCTGACATGCTTGGATTTACGGGCACGACCAAGCTAAAGGCGACGTATATGACAGTGATGCTAAGGTTACTAGATTGCAGTAAAATGTATGCACTTGAAATAATCTCCCCAAAAGTAGCAGCACCAGTAGTGTTATTCCCATCAATCGAAATAATATAATCATGATATGTACAGTATGGGCCCTGCTTGTGAGAACAATCAAGGCCAGTGATGCGCTTAGATCACAATCTAACGGGAAATGTATTGACAGATATTTATGTTCATTGTTAACGAATTAGAAAGGGCTTTGCAAAGTAATAGTATTCATAGCAAGGAAACAGCACCGTACTTCGTTACAGATCAGATCATGTTCTACCTTTATCCGATTATGCCGATTTTCTCCTTTCGATTCGACCAACCACTGTGCATCGTCGCTTCTCTCTCACAGTCATTCCACTTGTTTTTAGTATTGAGCTACTTTCAATACAAGTATATAGTCTAAATTCAATTATGTTGGAGCCTCCGACATGCGTATATATTAAGCGGTTAGGTTTTTAAAAGCTATACACCCATTATGTTGGTGGCTCCAACATATGGGGGTTGAAGGGTTAAGCTTGGGTTTAGGGATAGTGGAGTATAATTGCTCGGGCGGTTTAGCGTGAACGTACCGCGCGGTACCAAAGTTGTCGTGGCAGTACGGCATGGTTTGCTTTTACTGCCAACCATTGGAAATTTATCGGGACGCGGTAGTGGACAAGTTCAGTATCCAACAGAGGACGGTGAACGAGTGCTGGAAAATACTTGGCAGCTCTGGTAATATCACAATTCAATACTCAAGTGTGATTCGAGCACAACAGACCTCAATTTCGGCTGGTACTACAGATCCAGTTTTGCTACGGGTTTCAATTTGACTCTGCAAGTATGAACCGTGGAGAATGTACTGTGGAATATGTATTGATCGAGGACATGGGTTCACACGCATGGCTACTTAAACTGGCAACGAATTTTGGCTTCAGTTTCTGGATTTTGCCGTCAATCAGGAGCGATGCCAGGCTCTCTTTTGAGATCGAATATCTGACAACCTATTCTCCTGGAGAAAGTTCGTGTCATTGTTATGGGGATAAGGCTGTCGGGTAGGAGCTGGAACAGGATCAACATGAGACCCGATCTTTGTCGTTGTAAATGGTTTGATGGCATCTTCATTCCGCCGTTTTCATCGGTATCGTCTCCCATATTGGCACTACACCTTTGCCCGTCCAGTTTGAGACTGTATCCAAGCAATCAAGGATGAACAATTTTGGGGTAAATCACCGCGGTATTTTGGGTAGTACCACTATCGAATTTATCGAGCAAACATGGAAATACTGCAACCAGTTTGGGACTTAAACGCGCCAAGCAACCACTGCGCCGATAGTTTGGTTAGCCTGCATGAGTTCCCGCCTTTTCCTGCCGAGGTTTTCGAGCCTGCAGCTGTCTGCTTTGGTAGCGATTTCCGGAGGGTACCTAGTGAACGCTGGAGCTCATGTTGCTCTTAGAAGCACACCCTGTCTCTTGACAGGCCGCGAGATTGCAAGCAGTAAACCTTCATCGGAGCAAACATCAGAGGCTTTCGTTGTCTCCAGGTTACGCGCACTCACGTGATCGTGATCCGGGAAGAATGAGAATGCAGCGATGTTGTCTTTGTGGAGCCTCTATAGAGACCAACGTGAGTCAGAATCTGGTGCGGCAAAGAAGCTCACTGCAACCCGCGCCCACACTGCACAGGCTGAATCATTTTTACAACTTGCATCATACAACTACACCTTTGCCCGGCCAAAGTGGGCTAATCAGCATCGTGCTGCCCTCTTCGGACACGCGCCAAGGTCGGCTAGTCCAGCGATAATTTCCAAATCTTCTCCGGTCGACGCAGATGCCCTCTCAAGCCCGCCTCCCGAAACATACTGTCGCTGAGAAGCAGCGCGTCCTCGAGGTTCACAGAGCAGGCCGAGCTGATTGGCTAATGGTAGCAGCTAGTAATGGGGTTCCTCGCTCTACAGCGTACGCTCTTGTTGAGCTGATAACAAGCAACGTGGTGGAGCACGCAGGTCGGTGACGAAAGTGACAAGGCCGACAAAGATTGTGCTCAGTTGACAATTTCAGAGCGTCAAATCGAGCG
This sequence comes from Phytophthora colocasiae, assembly GCA_018806915.1. Taxonomy (NCBI): domain Eukaryota; phylum Oomycota; class Peronosporomycetes; order Peronosporales; family Peronosporaceae; genus Phytophthora; species Phytophthora colocasiae. The sequence continues at coordinate 431,057 of JAGKQI010000051.1, read as the reverse complement.
CGCTGCCCAGGCAAGCATAAAGTATGTGACACCGACTTTGGTAGCTATAATGGAGTTGCGTGCCCGTGACGCTGTGAACGCTGCCGAGGACATGGGGAACATGTGCTACGGAGAGTAAAATCCCATCTTGTTGCCGCGACCGTCCCGCTTGGTTGCGGTATTTCTAAGTTTGCTTGATGATTTCGCTCTTTATTTTTCAGTACCACTCTTTTTCTTTGTAATATTCGGTTTTATTACCGCGCCTGTCCACTTTGCTTGAAAGTATTCTCAAACTGGACGGGCAAAGGTGTAGAATTGTAGTCAGCGACTCCGTACCCCCTCTTCGCTCTACCTCGTAGTAAGCTCAGCCCCATTGCAAGATAGTTACCCACATTATTGGCAGCCTTTTTGACTCTTTCACTTTGTTTCTCAGTCGAGTTCGTAGTCATCTCTTCACATACATAAAGACTAGACTCGTTGGTGTTGGAAGAAGTGAAGGCTCTTGGGGCATTTAAAATGCGGTCCCCATACACCGACTGTGGCTTCATTGCCATACTCACCAATCTTGCAGCGGGGCTGCGAAGGTGTGCACGGCACAGAGGAAGTTTGGTTGACTCGTAGAGTCCTGCTTGCAAGGCACTAGCCTTCGGTTCTATACAAGAACCAAGTAGTCCACTAAATACGGGACTCTCACAATCAGTGTCCCTATAATAAAGGAACTAACACTAATTATGTAAAATGCAAACTGATTTTTATTGATTTTATTGCCCTAATCCTAAATGTAACGGATTTAGTATCTAACATACTAAATCCTTGTCTAAATGCAATGTGTGGCTCTGAGCTAACTGCCAACAAGTGGCTACATATGTGACGTGTGGGAAACACGATGTGTCATACACAGATCTGTGACGTGTGCTCGTCGGTGTGTACCACACCAACTGTAGCCAAGACGCGCAGCGCCGTGTAACCCCGTTACACCCTCCCCCACCAAACCGTGGATACGCAGTATCTACAACTGCAGACATAACTGCCTTGTCAAGGCCTGTCACCGGCAACTTTCCGATAAAAGAACTCTCTCGACGAGAGTGCGCGTGCGCGCTGGCTCAACGAGCACATTCTCCCATTCGCCCCAGCGAGCCTACCGCTCCTCGGGCATCCCGTGTTCTGGCGTCACAGCCTCAGCGCCTTCGCGCTTCCCCGCCTGAGCCCTCGGCTCCTCTCACGCTCTCCGTCTCGGAGTACTTCGCGGCGTCTCGCCTTCGCTACGGAGCGATGTTCAAGAGCAGCCCGACCACAAGTGGTAGTGGTGGCTCGCCGTTCGAGTACACGACAGCGTCGCCGACGCGCGACCTGCGTCGCTCTCCTGCCGAGGACGGCGAGATCGAAGTGGACTACGGGGAGTCCGTACCGGGCGATGCCCCTGCGTCTCCTGCTCCTGCGAGCCCTCGGACGACTCGATCTGAGCAGCGCTCTCCACGCGATCCGCGTCGGTATTCCATTCCACGGCAATTGCGACAGCCCAATCCGTTCCCTGAGGGACCCTCGAGCCTGGTGCTCAACGCATTGCGCGACGCGCCACCACTTCCTGCTCGCGATGATCCCGAACCGCCCGGAGGCGTAGAGGTGACGATCTCCAACCCGCTCGATGAGGCGCAGGAGGCCTCCATGAGCAGTCCCCCAGGGACGCGTCGACCGGTTCCTCGGAGTATCGTAGGGACTTCGTCGCGGCGCGACTACGGCTTCGAGCCTCGTGACCCTGCAGAGCAGGTGAAACAATTGATGGCCCAGCCAAACCTGCATGGTTACACCATAGGCGGACCTCCTCGCACGGTGGCTGAGACTCAGCAGCGGCAGGGGCTCCATGAGCGTTTCTTGACCCCGCAGGTGTGCACACTCGCCGAGTATCGGCAACGCTTAGACAAGCAACGACGACGGGAGTCTGTGCCTCAGATGAGGACTTATCCACTCCTGCTCCAAACCGGAGAGACCACCCGGGACTACATGGTCCATGTGGCCACCTGGGCCGAGGCTTCACGGAAGCTCGCGTCGTTCGACCGGCTCATGGAGAGCTGCGCCGAGGTGGACGTCCGCCTCGCTCGAGGTCTACTCTTTCAGTACGCGAAGGTACGCGTGCGGCCTGGCCGCTTTCCTCGCCACACAACGGCAGTGGCTCCTGCCTCTCAGACCACCCTCCCTGCTTCGCAGGACGCTCCTCCAGTCTCCGAGGGAGACTCGCTGGCTATGCCAGCCACAGACCAGAGCCTGAGCTCGGCTGCTAGTCCGTCAGCTTCTCACACTAGTGATGAGAAGCGGGTGTCGACCGAGTGGTCGACCTCGAGCCCTTCGGGCGCCTCCGATCTTCGCGATCAAAAGCGTCCACGACGTCAGGGCAGTCCTGCCTCAGGGGCCCTTCAAACTCCCACGAGTTTTGGGAATGAGGATACCCACGCCACTTCACCAGATACTGGTTTTGACTACGATGGCGACGCCGCGTTATCAGGCGCTCCACGTGGTAGTGGGGAGTCCCCTGCTCATCGAGCAACGGCGGAGGAGGCCGATTCGCTGCGGAACGCAGTACTCGATGAGTGTGATGAGCGCTATCTGTCGCATCGCGCCTGGTACCAACTCGATCACTCGATCGGTACTCTCCAGAGTCAGACTCAGTCCCTTCAAGGGAACGTGGAGAGCGTTTGGCATTCACATGCCCGTCTCGCTCACGACATGGAGGAGATTGAGAGCCGAGTGGCTTGGCTCGAAGGGCCTCAGTCCTTGACCGCTCGCCTGCATCAGCAGGAGCTTCAGCTCGCTGAGCTGCGGGGTCAGGTGACGTTGCTGCTGCAGATGACGCAGCCTGGGCGCGTGCCGTCGGCGCCAGCGCCTCCGCGTTCACCCCCGCGGGGTCCCGATATGGCTTAAGCAAGCCGACGTAGAACACGGGGTGTGTTCGCATCCGCTTTGGCAAGTCAAGCGTGTATGCCAGGCCCTTCTTGGCCACGACCGTAAACGGTCCGATGAAGCGCGGACGCAATTTCGTCTTAAAGACACTCGACACTGCATGTGTAGGTAGGTTCTTAGCGTTTAATAAAACTTGGTCACCGACCTTAAATTTCCACATATTGCCTCTGCCTTTTGCATCAGCTTGTTCCTTCTGAACGTCTTGGCTTTCGGCCATCGCGTCACGCACACGGCGTAATACGCTCAATCTCACCGAGAGGAAGTCATCGACTTGTTTACGCACAGCAGAAGGGCTGATATCAGCAAGCTCGGCGTCGAGCGACGGCATAGCCTCTCCCCCACTAAGCCCGAGGTCACCGCGTGGCGGAGTGAGCGGGACGCGCGGATGCGCAAGTCCGTTCACGTAGAACGGGGTGAAGCCTGTCGAGGCATGAACCGCATTGTTCATGGAGAACTCCACGAGAGGAAGCATAGCGCTCCAACGCTTCGGCGTTTCAGCGCATATGCTGCGGAGGATGTCCTCCAAGACGCGATTGACGCGTTCAGTCTGACCGTCGGTCTGCGAATGATCCGTCGTGGACATATCCAGTCGAGTGCCAAGCACTTTAAAGACGGACGTCCAGAAGTGACCCGTGAAACGTGGGTCTCGATCCGAGACAATGGTCTCTGACAGCCCATGCTGGCGGAAGACCCGATCGATAAAGATCGTCGCTGTACCAGCGCCATCGACGGAGTCCGGCACAGCCGCTAGGTGAGCCATCTTGCTCAGACGGTCAACAAAGACCACAACGCCCGTGTTGCCTGCCGAATCCTTCGGCAGGCCAAACACAAAGTCCATACTCATGGACTGCCAACACCCAGAGGGTACAGGTAAGCTCACCAAAGGCGCTGCCGCATGCGGTGAGGGTTTAACCCGCTGACACGTCTCGCACGTGTGCACATATGTGCTGACCCATCTTTGGCCACCAGTACATGGAGCTCACTGAGTCGTAGGTCTTTTCACGACCGAGGTGGCCGCTTGTGGGCGTGTCGTGGGCCTCATAGAGGATACGATACTTCAGGTCCTCATCGTGAGGAACCACCACACGTGGTGGGTCATCCTGACCCGTGCTGTAGTACATCAGACCACCTTCCAGGCTATAGCGCTGGAGTCTCGCCTTTAGGCGTCGTGACAGAGTCACATTTGAGTCCTTAAACTCATCGCTCCCTAGAGCTTGAAGCAGCGCGACACAAGAGTCGTCCTGAGCGTACGCTGCTCGAACCATGTCCGTCACGGACGACGTCACAGAGGTGACATGAGATAACTCATAGTCCGGGCGACGTGATAACGCGTCAGCGAGGACGTTCTGCCTGCCAGGCTTGTACTTCACCTCGAAGTTATACTCCGCAAAGAAGGAGAGCCATCGGGCCATCCTCTGCAAGAGGTGAGGCGACTGCGTCGCTGTGCGTAGTGACGCATGATCCGTGTAGATCACAAACGGCTTGGAGCCGAGCAGGTGAACCCTGAATTTGACGAGAGCGTGCTTCATCGCAAGTAGCTCCTTGTCATGAACTGGATAGTTCTTCTCAGCAGCCTTGAGCTGCCGAGACTCAAACGCAATGACGCGTTCGCGCCCGTCGGCGTCCGCTTGTAGCAACGCACTGCCGATGGCAAAGTCCGAGGCGTCACAGACGACGATGAACGGACGATCGGGGTCTGGCAACGCCAGTATCGGTGCCTGAAGCAGGCTATCCTTGATACGAGTGAACGCACTCTCGTGCTCAGCACGCCATACCCATTCGGCATCCTTCTTAAGGAGATCCGACAGTGGCCGAGCCAACTCAGCGTAGTTCTCGCTGTACTTGTGCAAGTAGTTGGCCAAGCCCAGCCACTTACGCAAATCCTTCTGGTTCAAGGGAACCGGCCAGTCCACAATGGCCTTGACCTTTGCTGGATCAGCACGAAGGCCATGCTTCCCAATGAAGCACCCTAGGAAGGGGATTTCTTCCGCGCCAAAGACGCACTTGTCCGCGTTGGCGTACAATTTGTTCGTGCGCATGCACTCGAGCACAGCTCTCACGTGTTCCACGTGCACCTCAACGTCAGTCTTGCCGTGTTCGGCCTGACTGTGGACGAACACGTCGTCAAAGTACGTCTGTGCGAATGCCCGTAGGGGCCTGAACAACTGCGTCACTAGACGATTGAACGTTGCAGGCGCATTCGACAGCCCTTGGGGCATGACGAGCCACTCCCAGAGCATGCCGCTCGGGGTGCTCACCGCTGTAAGCGGAATATCACTGGCTCGCATGAGCAGCTGATAGTAGCCATCGACTAAGTCGAGCGCACTGTACATGGTGCAACCCACCATGTTGTTCTGAAGAACATCCTTCCTAGGAATCGGCGTCTGCGCCGGAATCGTGGCAGCGTTGAGCTTGTTAAAAGCGTGAACGATACGCCACTTGCCATTCGGCTTTCTGACACAGAACGTAGGCGCGGAGTGCGGAGACTTGCTCTCGCGCACGAGACCCGCCGCGTGCTTCGCATGGAAGAAGGCATCAATGACATCGCATTGCTCTTTAGGAAGAGGCCACTGCCGGGTCACGCAGTATTTAGTTCCGGGAACTAAATCGATCTCGTGACGAACGCCTCGGTCAGGAGGCATACCACTCGGTGGTTCCTTCGAGACAACGTCTCCATACTCCTTCAGCAAGGAGTAGAAGGGATCCAAGGGATTCTTGAGAATCTCCGATCCACTACTGGCGTTCAACGCCTTCTTGACCGCGGTCAAGACGGACTCGTCAACGAGGGACGATGAGTTTAACTCCTCTTCTGGTCGGACGATGACCACCTCGGCGAGTTCACCAGCCTTCAAGGCATCGCCAAAGTCGGCGAACGACATCTCTTCTAGCTCAAGGAGCTTGTCAACACTCGGCAGTTCGTCCAGCAGGACGCTGCCTTCGGCACTGCCGTCCACTCCATCAACCAGAGTGTATAGCTGCCCACAGCCCTCCTGTGCGTCGGCACTCGACGTCACGGCTGACTCAGACGCAGAGCGTCTCGCCCATAGGGCCTTACGACGTCGTCGCCTAGCCGACGAACGTCCCCTCGACGGAGTACGTGCCGTCGCACAGGTTATGGCCTTGCCCGGCCCAGTGTCAGTGACACTCAGTGACTGACTCGGTCTACCGCCGACGTCACTAGACGGAGTACGTGCCGTCGCACAAGTTTCGGCCTCACCAGGCCCAGTGTCGGAGACACTCAGCGACCTACTCGGTCGATTACCGATGTCGCTCAGCGGAGTACGTGCCGCTGCACAATCAATGACCGTAGCTGGTCCAATGTCAGAGACATTCAGCGATCGACTTGGTCCACGACCAGTATCGCTCGGCGGAGTACGTGCCGCCCCACAGGGATTACGTGGGCTCTGCCCACACGTTGACTCACTGTCAACCGGCGCTACGCGCTCAACAGGACTGCGGTCCTCACACTCGGTGCTGTTCACCAGCTCGGACACACCGACCTCCAGCATCATAGCCGGCTCGGCTCGATGCTCGCGCCAATAGCGCTTCTGCTTCCTAGCAGAGGTGGGTTCATGACTCGCCAAAGCTCCACTAGGAGAGAAGTGCGTAGCACCTAAGGTCTTCGACCTCCAATCGATCCAGGGCTCGTGGCGCTCCAGCCACGCCATACCAAGGATGAGGTCGTACCTCGAATCCAGGTCCAAGACCAAGCAGCGTTCCACGCTGTCGAAGTCCAGGAACCTCAGCCGCAGGTCCATGGGGACCTTGGCTGCCGTGACACGGACGCCCGTCGCTAGACGGACAGTGACGGTGTCACCTCTTTGCGCTCGAAGCGCCTCAGCATATTGCTGACTACCCTCAACGGTGGAGCGTCTGACATAGTTGCCAGACGCTCCCGAATCGATCAACACGATCCACGGCTTCTCGAAGCCCTTCACGTCCACATGGACGACCAGCAAGCCCTGCTTGCTCACACGTTCCGTGTTCAAGAGCACGGAGCTCTTCGGGGCTGAGCCCCAGTGCCTCTCACGCACTGCAGAACTCAGTTCTTCCCCAGTAGACCGCCCCGCGTCTACTGGGAGCCGTCGTTTCCCTGGGCAGAGCCCAAAGCGGGGCCCGCGGCAGGGTTGCGGCCATTCTGGCCGGCGCGCTCTTTGCGCAGAGGACAGTTGGGCCTCAGATGTGTGGGACTACCACACGTGTAGCACCGGCGGGTGCTCATACGTTGCACCGCAGCTCGTAGCTCGGCTACTTCGTCTTCAGCATAGCTGAGGTCCATGGGCTCGGGTCCCCCGGACCCTGTGCTGTTAGCACCGACCCTCGACAACTTAAAGTTGTGTTCGGCATTCAATGCCACGCTGACAGCGTCCTCGAAGGTGCGAGGATTCTGACGGAATGCCTCCGTCCTGGCCACGCCAGCTCGTAAACCTTCCATGAAGATGGTCACGGTGACCACCTCAGGTAGAGGGTCGGCAGCCATGCCGGCAATCAGCGTGCGCAGCTCTTGGACATAGTCCACCAGGTCCCTTTTGCCCTGTCGGCAAGCAAGGAAGCGTGACCGCACGCGATACGCCTGGTTAGGCGGAGCAAACACTTGCGTAAGCTTGACCTTAATGCAGCGGGGCTGCGTAGGTGTGCACGGCACAGAGGAAGTTTAGTTGACTCGTAGAGTCCTGCTTGCAAGGCACTAGCCTTCGGTTCTATACAAGAACCAAGTAGTCCACTAAATACGGGACTCACAGAGTCAGTGTCCCTATAACAAAGGACTAACACTAACTATGTAAAATGCAAACTGATTTTTATTGACTTTATTGTCCTAATCCTAAATGTAACGGATTTAGTATCTAACATACTAAATCCTAATCAAAATGCAACGTGAGGCTCTGAGGCCATCTACGTATCTACTCGTGTGTGCCACACCATTATGTACCCACATAATGTATCATGAGTGTCACACACTATTATGTACCCACATAAATGTATCCACGTGTGTCACACACCAACGAGAAACATTCGTGTAACATCCCCGTTACACTCTCCCCCACCAAGACTCCGGATACCGTATCCGGAAAGTGTAAACACACGACGCGATTATCGGCCGATGGCCACGGCACCTTGCCTTGCGCGGACGGCGCTGTCTCTCGTGCGTGTTACACGCCTCCGTACGCGATGCCACTTGGTACACACTTGGGCCCAATGCTTACCAAGCATAGGAGCCTACTGGCTCGAGTCAAGGGGCTCTACGGGCATGGAAAGAAGGCCACAGGTGGCGTATCTATGATACTACTGGATCAGTGATCCACAGGGCAAGCCTTCCAAGCTACCAACGGTTCCACGAACCCCACAGCAGTGGGGCCCACTCGCTTCACAGTTAATGTGACCCTCGGATGAGCTCACTGTGTGCAGGGCTTGATGCCCAAGTTGTCCTTGAAGCAGGCGCAAGCGCCACTATGTGTCACAGACACTGTGTCTTGTGAATACACGTGCTCAGCACAGTCGTAGACACGACAACGAGCACCAGACAGCTAAGCTGTCGCTCAGGAGGAGCTTACCTACCTCCTACTGCTATGCAGCATGCGGGGTCCAATGCATTGGCATCCCTGGCATCCACAGTGCCTCATGACATAGTCATACCCATTGATCGCTTCTAGCGTCAGGTGATCGGATAGAATCCGTTTCCATCACCACTTGTCACTTATACAGAACGTCATTAAGACGGTTGTTCATCACGAACCATCTTCGCTTCATGATCGCGAAGCTCCGGGCCATAGGCCAGTGTTGTTAAAGGGTCATAGACCCTTGAAACACGCGCGCGAGGCGCATGTAGCTCTACTGCACTTGCAGTTTGAGCATTCGATGCCATGTCGACGGCACCGACGTGCTCGCTGCAAGTATTGCAGCTACGGGTCAGAGCCTGAGCTCAGCAACGACCCTGTGGACTCCCACCTTAGTGGGAGGTGCTTGGCACCCGGCGACTCCGTCGCACCCCCATCGGGCGGTCTGACACCGGGTGTGCCCGATCATACGCGTCAACGACGTCGGGGCAATCCTGCCGTAGTGGCACCTCAAACTCCCACGAGTTCTGTGGAGTGAGGGTAACCTCGCCACTTCACCAGATACTGGTTGTGACCTTGGCGACGACGCCGCGCCATCAGGCGATCCACGTGATAGTGAAGCTCACCTTGCTCATCGAGCAGAGCAGGAGGAGGACGAGCGGTCGATGGGTTCTCGCGCTGCGAGTGTAGACGCGCTGCATTGCTTGCAGACCCGCGTCGGCTCGGTGAAGGAGCACGACCACCACGTCGGTCATCCGACCCATCGCTTAGCGACTGGTCTCGAGGAGACCTAGAGTCGCGGGGACCGGTCTGAGTCGCCTCTGGTGCTGCATCAGCGGGTCTATGACCTCGAGCATCACGTTGCTCCGGATTGACAAGACCTGTTGGTTCGGATGCAACCACCTGTGGCTCTGCCACCTGCTGCCGTGCAGCCTTCGTCCGACTCGGCGCCAGCTCCTCAGAACTCACAAGAGCAGGGTCCCGATATGGCTTAAGCAAGCCCACGTAGAACACAGGATGTGTTCGCATACGCTTTGGCAAGTCAAGCGTGTATGCCAGGCCCTTCTTAGCCACGACCGTGAACGGTCCAATGAAGCGCGGCCGCAACTTCGTCTTGAAGACGGCTGACACTGCGTGTGTAGGCAGGTTCTTAGCGTTTAATAAAACGTGGTCACCGACCTTGAACTCCCACATGTTGCTTCTGCCTTTGGCATCAGCTTGTTCCTTTGAACATCTTGGCTTTCAGCCATTGCGTCACGCACACGGCGTAAGACGCTAAGCCTCATCGAGAGGAAGTCATCGACTTGCTTGCGAACAGCAAGGGGGCTGACATCAGCAAGCTCGGAGTCGAGCGACGGCACAGCCTCTCCCCCACCAAGCCCAAGGCTACCGCGTGGCGGAGTGAGCGGGACGCGCGGATGCGCAACGCCGTTCACGTAGAACGGGGTGAAGCCTGTCGAGGCATGCACCGCGTTGTTCATTGAGAACTCAACGAGAGGGAGCATAGCGCTCCAACGCTTCGGCGTTTCAGCGCATACGCTGCGGAGGATGTACTCCAGGACGCGGTTCACGCGTTCAGTCTGACCGTCGGTCTGCGGATGATCCGCCGTGGACATGTCCAGTCGAGTGCCAAGCACTTTGAAGACGGACGTCCAGAAGTGACCCGTGAAACGGGGGTCTCGATCCGAGACAATAGTCTCTGGCAGCCCATGCTGGCGGAAGACCCGATCGATAAAGATCGTCGCTGTACCAGCGCCATCGACGGTGTCCGGCACAGCCGCTAGGTGAGCCATCTTGCTCAGACGGTCAACAAAGACCACAACGCCCGTGTTGCCTGCCGTATCCTTCGGCAGGCCAAACACGAAGTCCATACTCATGGACTGCCAACACCCAGAGGGTACAGGCAAGCTCGCCAAAGGCGCTGCCGCATGCGGCGAGGGTTTAACCCGCTGACACGTCTCGCACGTGTGCACATATGTGCTGACCCACTTGTACATCTTCGGCCACCAGTACATGGAGCTCACCGAGCCGTAGGTCTTTTCACGACCGAGGTGGCCGCTTGTGGGCGTGTCGTGGGCCTCATAGAGGATACGATACTTCAGGTCCTCATCGTGAGGAACCACCACACGTGGTGGGTCATCCTGACCCGTGCTGTAGTACATCAGACCACCTTCCAGGCTATAGCGCTGGAGTCTCGCCTTTAGGCGTCGTGACAGAGTCACATTTGAGTCCTTAAACTCATCGCTCCCTAGAGCTTGAAGCAGCGCGACACAAGAGTCGTCCTGAGCGTACGCTGCTCGAACCATGTCCGTCACGGACGACGTCACAGAGGTGACATGAGATAACTCATAGTCCGGGCGACGTGATAACGCGTCAGCGAGGACGTTCTGCCTGCCAGGCTTGTACTTCACCTCGAAGTTATACTCCGCAAAGAAGGAGAGCCATCGGGCCATCCTCTGCAAGAGGTGAGGCGACTGCGTCGCTGTGCGTAGTGACGCATGATCCGTGTAGATCACAAACGGCTTGGAGCCGAGCAGGTGAACCCTGAATTTGACGAGAGCGTGCTTCATCGCAAGTAGCTCCTTGTCATGAACTGGATAGTTCTTCTCAGCAGCCTTGAGCTGCCGAGACTCAAACGCAATGACGCGTTCGCGCCCGTCGGCGTCCGTTTGTAGCAAAGCACTGCCGATGGCAAAGTCCGAGGCGTCACAGACGACGATGAACGGACGATCGGGGTCTGGCAACGCCAGTATCGGTGCCTGAAGCAGGCTATCCTTGATACGAGTGAACGCACTCTCGTGCTCAGCACGCCATACCCATTCGGCATCCTTCTTAAGGAGATCCGACAGTGGCCGAGCCAACTCAGCGTAGTTCTCGCTGTACTTTGTGCAAGTAGTTGGCCGCCCAGCCACTTACGCAAATCCTTCTGGTTCAAGGGAACCGGCCAGTCCACAATGGCCTTGACCTTTGCTGGATCAGCACGAAGGCCATGCTTCCCAATGAAGCACCCTAGGAAGGGGATTTCTTCCGCGCCAAAGACGCACTTGTCCGCGTTGGCGTACAATTTGTTCGTGCGCATGCACTCGAGCACAGCTCTCACGTGTTCCACGTGCACCTCAACGTCAGTCTTGCCGTGTTCGGCCTGACTGTGGACGAACACGTCGTCAAAGTACGTCTGTGCGAATGCCCGTAGGGGCCTGAACAACTGCGTCACTAGACGATTGAACGTTGCAGGCGCATTCGACAGCCCTTGGGGCATGACGAGCCACTCCCAGAGCATGCCGCTCGGGGTGCTCACCGCTGTAAGCGGAATATCACTGGCTCGCATGAGCAGCTGATAGTAGCCATCGACTAAGTCGAGCGCACTGTACATGGTGCAACCCACCATGTTGTTCTGAAGAACATCCTTCCTAGGAATCGGCGTCTGCGCCGGAATCGTGGCAGCGTTGAGCTTGTTAAAAGCGTGAACGATACGCCACTTGCCATTCGGCTTTCTGACACAGAACGTAGGCGCGGAGTGCGGAGACTTGCTCTCGCGCACGAGACCCGCCGCGTGCTTCGCATGGAAGAAGGCATCAATGACATCGCATTGCTCTTTAGGAAGAGGCCACTGCCGGGTCACGCAGTATTTAGTTCCGGGAACTAAGTCGATCTCGTGACGAACGCCTCGGTCAGGAGGCAGGCCACTCGGTGGTTCCTTTGAGACAACGTCTCCATATTCCTTCAGCAAGGAGTAGAAGGGATCCGAGGGATTCTTGAGGATCTCCGATCCACTCCTGGCGCTCAGCGCCTTCTTGACCTCGGCCAAGACGGACTCGTCTACGAGGGACGATGAGTTTAACTCCTCTTCTGGTCGAACGATGACCACCTCGGCGAGTTCGCCAGCCTTCAAGGCATCGCTAAAGTCGGCGAACGACATCTCTTCTAGCTCAAGGAGCTTGTCAACACTCGGCAGTCCGTCCAGCAGGACGCTGCCTTCGGCACTGCCGTCCACTCCATCAACCAGAGTGTATAGCTGCCCACAGCCCTCCCGTGCGTTGACACTTGACGTCACGGACGACTCAGACGCAGAGCGTCTCGCCCATAGGGCCTTACGACGTCGTCGCCTAGCCGACGAACGTCCACTCGACGGAGTACGTGCCGCCGCACAGGTTATGGCCTTGCCCGGCCCAGTGTCAGTGACACTCAGTGACTGACTCGGTCTACCGCCGACGTCACTAGACGGAGTACGTGCCGCCGCACAGGTTTCGGCCCCTTCAGGCCCAGTGTCAGTGACACTCTGCGATCCACTCGGTCGACGACCGATGCCGCTCTTCAGCGGAGTACGTGCCGCTGCACAATCAATGACCGTAACAGGTCCAGTGTCAGAGACACTCAGCGATCGACTTGGTCCACGACCAGTATCACTCGACGGAGTACGTGCCGCCCCACAGTTCACGGCCTGGTAAGGCCCGATGCCATCGGCATCCAGTGACGGTCCATGACCGGCGTCACTCGGCGGAGTACGTGTCGCCCCACAGGGGTTACGTGAGCTTGGCCCACACGTTGACTCACTGTCAACCGGCGCTACGCGCTCAACAGGACTGCGGTCCTCGCACTCGGTGCTGTCCACCAACTACGACACACCGACTTCCAGCATCATAGCCGACTCGGCTCGATGCTCGCGCCAATAGCGCTCCTGCTTCGTTGCAGAGGTGGGTTCATGACTCGCCAAAGCTCCACTAGGAGAGAAGTGCGTAGCACCTAAGGTCTTCGACCTCCAATCGATCCATGGCTCGTGGCGCTCCAGCCACGCCATACCAAGGATGAGGTCGTACCTCGAATCCAGATCCAGGACCAAGCAGCGTTCTACGCTATCGAAGTCCAAGAACATCAGTCGCTGGTCCATGGGGGCCTTGACAACCGTAACACGGACGCCTGTCGCTCGACAGACAGTGACGGTGTCACCTCTTCGCGCTCGAAGCGCCTCAGCATATTGCTGACTACCCTCAACGGCGGAGCATCTGACATAGTTGCCAGACGCCCCCGAATCGATCAACACGATCCATGGCTTCTCAAAGCCCTTCACGTCCACATGGACGACCAGCAAGCCCTGCTTACTCACACGTTCCGTGTTCAAGAGCACGGAGCTCTTCGGGGCTGAGCCCCAGTGCCTCTCACGCACTGCAGAACTCAGTTCTTCCCCAGTAGACCGCCCCGCGTCTACTGGGAGCCTTCGTTTCCCTGGGCAGAGCCCAAAGCGGGACCCGCGGCAGGGTTGCGGCCATTCTGGCCGGCGCGCTCTTTGCGCAGAGGGCAGTTGGGCCTCAGATGTGTGGGACTACCACACGTGTAGCACCGGCGGGTGCTCATACGCTGCACCGCAGCTCGTAGCTCGGCTACTTCATCTTCAGCATAGCTGAGGTCCATGGGCTCGGGTCCCCCGGACCCTGTGCTGTTAGCACCGACCCTCGACAACTTAAAGTTGTGTTCGGCATTCAATGCCACGCTGACAGCGTCCTCGAAGGTGCGAGGATTCTGACGGAATGCCTCCGTTCTGGCCACGCCAGCTCGTAAACCTTCCATGAAGATGGTCATGTGGTGGAGCGGATCTGGCCAAAATCTGGTTGAGGCCGATCGCGATCGCCACTTGCGCCCAGACACCGACTAACGGAGGGGGTCCCCCGATGATCCGTGATCTTGTTGCGTGTAGTGTTCACCTTGTGTACCCGTCGACAGGCGGGTTACGCTCTTCCAGGTAACTTCTGAAGATGTCTTGGGACGAGAAGAAGGTCTTGAGTGACGCAGGGGTTTGAGGCGGCGTGGAAGTTCTTCACTCCACCTCGGGGTACTTGATCCCGGTCGTAGGCGAGTTCTCGAGCCTTGATCCGGGTGCCTGGTTCTTGATCCAGGTCTTCCAATAGTCCAATATTCGGGATTCAGTCCCTTCCTTTCGTTGTTTTCCGCTTCCGATAGCGGGGGTCTTGAGGGGGCGAGATTCGACTGGATCCTTAGGCTAAACAACCAATTCCTTCCGATCCGATGTATACACTTAAAGGATAGTTCACTAGATAGGGCAAAGCTGGCCAATATATTATCCAGACTTAACCGCTATACTAGGTCACGTATCCTTACCTTCCTGACGCTTGTAGGGCCAATGTAGTTCCCGGTTCCAGGCGTAGCGAAGACACTTGAGTGGTTCAGGGCAAATTCGAGTCTGTTTATGGTTATTCCTATGCCTACTAATCCCATCCTGATTTACTATCCTACGATCACATGACACTGGCTACATAGCTGATCCCTAGCTTAGTTCCCCTAACCCTGATCTTGGGCCGATTCCGTACTTAACCGAAGCTTGATCTCGTACTTAACCGAAGCTTGATCTCGCACTTAACCGAAGCTTGATCTCGTACTTAACCGAAGCTTGATCTCGTACTTAATCGGGACTTGATCTCGCACTTAACCGGAGCTTGATCTCGTACTTAATCGACTTGATCACTGCCTGATCCCGCTTGGTGATCCTTCATAGAATCCGGATCAGGCCACAAGAAGAGTCTGCGCCGCGCCTGGGGTTGACCTTGATCCGGAGCTGATCTCGTACTTATACGGGAGAGGATCATTGCGCGATCTTGCGTGATCTCGCTTCGTCGCCGCTCGGGGAAGTTGGATCGTGCTGTTAGAGGCTTCGGGGCGCCAGGGTAAGCTGATCATGCTCGCTTGGGGACCCGTCATCGTTGATCGCGCGAGAACATCCTTGATTTCCCCATTCTTCCTCCGGCAGGATTCGGATCACCCACGAACACCACGGCAGGATTCGGATCACCCACGAACACCGCTCCACTTGCTTCTTCGCCGGTGTCTCCGTTGCCTGTTCCCGGCGGGACCCATCGTACCTTCATCTGATTCGACCCAGATCTGGCGATCACAGGTCCCCCCTGTCGCTCGTTCCGACTCTATTCGGGTTCGTGGCTGACATCGCCTCTCCGGGAAAATTTTTTTGTCCGCTTCACCACATCCGCCCCCAGCACGTAAGTTGAGCTGCCGCAGCTCACTTCGGGTTTATTTCCACATTCACCTCCTGGAACACAAGTCGTTCAAGCGCCACCACTCCCTCGAAATGTCCGATCCGCCTTCCTCGCCCCCTTTGACGCCGAGAACGCCCTCGAGCGAGCACTCGATCCGATCCGCCCGATCCACGGCCTCCCGCTTCTCAACCCCCGGGGTAAACCCTGAGCTGGTCACCTTGCAAGCGAGGCTGGCCCACAGCCAACGGATGCGCGAAACCTTGAGTCGCGATCGGGACCACCTGGACGACACCGTTCGCCGGTTGCGATCCGACATGGAGGATATGGAGCGCTTCCGGGATGACCAAGCGGAGGAGATTTTGCGGCTGAACGCCGAAATCGTTCATCTGCGATCGGGAACCGGAGATGCTATCGGTGGGGACGCGATCGCCGCCTTGCAGGATCAGCGAGCCCAGCACGACGCCGAACGACGGGAGTCTGAGCAGCGACTGGCCCGGATCCAGACGCGGCTAGACTCTGCGCTCGAGGATCTCGACTTCCGGCTGGCCGAACTTCGCATAGCCGGGAGACGGAGATTGAACTCCGGGATGAGCTTCAGGATCGCGAACGGGAGCTCGCCGCCGTGCGTCATGACCTGACCCTCACTCAGCGTAGCCTTGAGCGCTGGCAGAGGAACGATTCCTCCCAAGGCCCACAAGCGGCTGGCGGTCCTGCCTGCTGATCAGACTCGCCCGACGGCAGAGGAAGCTCGGTTAAGGTTGGAGTTAACGCGGACCCAAGCGGAGTTGCTCGCCGCTCGAGCCGAGGTCGCGTATCTGGAACGCGAGGCAGAGGATCACCAGGTTGAACTGGCTCGGGCACACCTCGCCTTGGAGGACGTATCCGCTCCGGATTCTCGCGCTCCGCCTCTGGGTGCAACCGCCGATGCCGCCGCCGTATCCAGCCTGGAGCAAGATCTGGCAGACGCCTTGGGAAATCTGGAAATAATCCAGCACGACCGGGACCAGCTCTCCGTCCAGCATCGTGCCGCCATTGCCGAGCGGGATCAGGCCGTCGCAGACCTGGATCAGGCCCGCCTCGACCGGGATCAGGCAATGCAAGATCTCAATCGAGTAACGGCAGACCGTGATCGAATCCAGGTCGACCTGGACGATGCCACCCAAGATCGTTTGTCTGCCCTCGCAGACCTTGACGTGGCTCGTTCCGCCCGGGATGCGACGACACAGGAGCTCGACCAACTCCAGCGACAGAACGCGGAGCTTCGACAGGCTCACCAAGAGCTGGACGCTGATTATGCCGAAGCCGAGCAACAGCTGCACCACGCCGAGGATTCCTCTGCTCGGTTGTCCTCGTGGATCGCGGATCGACGGGCGGCTCGTGCCACCAAAAGATCTCGAAGCGCCTCCGCTTCCCGGCCGTTCCTCCTTCCTCACGCAAGCGTCCGGCTCGAGCACCTCAGCTCCCCGTGATCTAAAACCTGCAGCTACCGAAGCTCCCGGGTCAACCCAGCCTGTCACACCCACGGTGGTCCCGACCCCGGCAGGATCAACGGCGAGTCCGCTGGATCTGTTGGCGGACCAAGCTTCTGGGCAAGCCGGAGGGGAGGAAACCGACACTCCAGCCCCTGATCCGACCCCAGCGCCTACGGATCAGTCCGGATCACTTCCCGCCGAGGGTGGTTCGCCGGATGAGGACGAGGAAGACTCCGACTACGATCCCCAGCACCCATTCTCGTCGCCGTCCGAAGAGGACGGAAGTCCAGAACCCAGCAATGGAACTAGTTCTGAAGCCGAATCGGTACGCTCCAACGAGGCGGAGGACTCCGAGGATGATGATATTTTACACATGAGCCGCCAACGATCTATCTCGACGCACCGGCGCGAGTCTGGTCAGGTTCCGAGATCCGGACCTTCTGGCACCCGTGGATCGGGGTCTCCTGACGGCTCAAGCCCATCTCCAGATGGATCAGGCCCGCCGTCTCCAGGATCACCTCCGGGTTCCCCGTCACCGCCGCCACCTCCTTCCGGCGGTTCCTCGCCCCCCGGGCTCCGACCACCCCTGTTCCCGGTCGCCTCTTTCATTCCAGGGTACGATCGGCAGCGTACCTTCGCGGCTGCTGACATCGTGCCGTGGGATCCGCAGGTGATCGGGCAGTATTCGATCGTGGGTCTGATCGCCAGTTCTCTGGGCAAACGGTTGTTGATCCCTTCGGGTTGGCTGTTCCCTTCCCAGATACAGGCTGGGCCTGCACCGACCCCCCGCACCGAATACCTCCACGAGTTGATCACGGGCGTGAACGTGCTTGATCTGCTGGCTCTGGAGCCGTGGAACGACTTCGCGAACCCGGGTCCCCTTACGTTCGACCTCGATCTGCATGAGAGGGAGGGAACACCCCTCGCGGCCGTGGCCGCCACCTATCGCGTTCTGGAGGAACGGCACCGTCAAGCATTTTGGGAGGCCACCCACAACCTCGAGATCACCTCTGCCATGCAGGATGCGGATCTTGAACTGCAGCGGTATTACGTTGCTCGCAAGGCCCGGCGGAGTCGGGCTGGGTCTGCTTGGCGCCGATTCCTCGCCTCCTTCCCCGCCATAATGCGCGATCAGTGGTTCGATCTCGACATCCTGCTGGATCCGTTCTTCCTTCACCTTCCCATTCCGTCGGTGGATGTGGTTCGTTGGTATCCCGGCGTGGTCTCTCGGCGTGCCAACCTGGCGGATCCCAACGCGAACGTCCCAGAGCCGGCGAACCTGATCGAGGCTCTGGAGGAGTGTGACGAGGCGGATCCGTGGCGTAACCAGTATCGGCAAGACCCGGTCAACCATCCCGCTACCAGGATTCCCGACTTATCGGCAAGTTCAATCCTCCTCCCGCTTCTCCGTAAATCGTGCCACTTCGATCACCTGCTCGAGGCTTCCCCCCGAGCCCGGATTCGGAACCCCATCCAGGGCCGTTCTGCATTCTTCCATCTCCATTCGTAACTCCCATAATCTCCACTCGTAATTCTCGTATTCTCCATTCCCACAGTCATTCCATCGTACTCCATCATTTTGAGAATGTGATCCCCTTTCATCTCCATCTCGACATCCCGGATCACCATCTTCCAGCGTCAAATTCCCTACGTACATGCACATACACAAATGTAAAACTCTCGCTCTGATCTGGATTCTCCTCCACATCAGCTTCCTCGATCACGGCGAGGCAACCCTGTCACCTCGCCTGACTCTCCTTACACCTCTTCATGTGACTGCATCACGCCGAATCGGTTCCGATTAGCGTGGTCACGTAGGAACGCGCTCAGTATGGCCCCACAGTTAAGATCAGCTTCGTCGACCCACGTTGGCTCATCATAACCGACCCAGTGCACCAGAAATTCACGATAGATCCGGCCGTAGCGAGTTCGTTTCCCACTTCGCATGTCCGAGATCCGTTCAACTTCGTACTCATCGGTATCCAGATCCGGGACCCAACTGTCTTCCGGAAGGAGGATCTCATCGAAATCGAGCCGATCTGC
Organism: Phytophthora colocasiae; assembly: GCA_018806915.1. Taxonomy (NCBI): domain Eukaryota; phylum Oomycota; class Peronosporomycetes; order Peronosporales; family Peronosporaceae; genus Phytophthora; species Phytophthora colocasiae. The sequence continues at coordinate 412,049 of JAGKQI010000051.1, read as the reverse complement.
TTCATCCACCATCAACTCGATCCGCGGTCGATCCGGGAAATTCCGTACCAGCTTTAGCTTAGAAACATGGACCACCGGGAAGATATGGTAGTCAGATCCCGCGATCTCCAGCTTGATCGTGAATTCATTGAGCTTCTCTGCAACACGGAACGGGCCGTGCCAGAGGTGAGCGAGTTTACGTGCATACCCTTCCTTCACACGATCTAGGTATAGCCAAACACGTGATCCAGCTTCGATCTGATGCGGATCGACGTCCTCATTGTGTCGATCAGCTCGGTCCGCAATCGCCTCTCGCAGCTTAGCGTTGACCTGTTCTCTCGACTGCTGGTAGTATCTCTGAACGCGATATCTCCATCGTCTTGGATCGCGGTCATGGCGCCTGGTCGATCTCGGGTCCCATCCGTGTACCAAATAGTGAGGGGTATCTCCCCGGACCCGATCGTGAGCCGTGTTAATGGCGAAAGTCAATCTCTCCGCATATTCATCCCAGTCCTTTTGATCGAGATCTTGAACATACATCTTGATTGCCCTAGTGGCCGTTTGCACCATCCGTTCCGCAGTCCCATTGGCCTGTGGTCGGTAGGCCATCGACGCCCGTTGTCGTTGCCCCAGGATCCTATTAAACGATCTGAAGAAGTCGGACATGAAGCCCGGCTCTCGATCGTGCCTGATCATCTCGCTAGCGCCAAATCTGCGGAACACGCATTCTTCATAAGATTCCGCGACGGTCTGGGCCGATCGGGAGGAACTAGCCTTTGCGATCACATATCCCGTGAACAGATCCACCCAGATCAGCAGTTCAGTATTGCCTTTGTTGGATCTGGGCAGAGAGGGTATGTGATCCATCGCTATGATCTGGAATGGGTATGTAGCTTGCAGATTCCCAGGTGACTCGCCTCGGATCGTGGGTCTCCTTTCCGGTCTCACAGTCTACACACTCGCCTACGTATCGCTGCACACCCGATATAATCCTCCAGTGGAAATGATCTCGGATCCGCTGATAAGTGCGTCCGATCCCTTGATGTCCCCTTCCAGAGTCGTATGGTAGTGGTGGAGGACATCCTGCTGTAGCGTTTCTGGAACCACGAGTCTCATCAGACGGTCGCGATCACCTCTTGATCTCGGCCCTGGTGGGCAATAAAACAACAGATCCTGTTCATCTACCTCGTACTCGGAAGCGATCTTGGCGTAGGATCCAGCCTCGGCTCGAGTAAGATCCGCGATCTGCCCAGCCAGGTACTTCTTTAGTCCGGCGATCCAGACCTCCTCGTCCTGGGCTCGCCTGATCCGATCCACTCGCATCTCCCGGACCAGTTCCTCTCGCAGGACGGCGGCATCGGGTCGTGCTCGGGCTGCACCCGTGGCTACGGCCGACACTTGCACCGTTCGATCTTCAACTCGAGGGATCAACACCTCATCAAGCCGATTCAGGGTGACCAGATCGCACCGATCTGCTTCATCGTGGACCTCGATCCCGCTTATTCGCTGCAGCGCGGCGCTCGCCAAGCTGTCTGCGCTCCCATTCCAGTCTCTCTTCACATGGACTAGCTCATGACCTCCCCAGTTCCGCAAGTGATCTAGCACCTTCTGTTTCAGTAACGTCAATCCTGGCGCCTTGCAGTCGATCTCGCCCCGGACTTGTCGGATCACTAGGTTCGAATCGCCACAAATGACCAAACGGCGGCGTTCTAACTGTGCGATCATGCCAAGACCTAGCAAGAGCCCACGGTATTCCGCTTCATTGACAGTAAGACTCTCCGCATAGTCTGATCTAGCTTTGATCACTTTCCACCCCGGCAAACTCCACACGATCGCGCTGAAAGCGCCTCCTCCTCGTTTCACGCGTGCCGAGCCGTCGAAACTTACTACCCATAGCTCCTCGCCTGGATCTACGGTGGAATCGGCATCTGGATCTTACGCCTTGGTTCCTTCTGTGGCGCGATCGCGATCAGGGCTTCGTCGATCTCCGATCTAGGCGTTATATTAGCTGCGATCGCCCCCAGTATCTCATCTTCTCCTTCGTACACTTCTGTGATCTCGAGTGTCCATGGGGACAGGAGAGCAGACCATTGTCCCAGACGCCCTTGAAGGCCGGCAGACTCTGAACAGCCAGGCAAGCGTGGAGTGTCTGGTTAGGACCTTGATCCGACGTCCCACCAACAGGGTGTAGTGTAGATCGAGGATCCGGAGGAGTGCCAACACCTCCTTTCGGCAACATTATAGTTTAACTCGTTCGTCTTCAAGGTTCGACTGGCAAATGCGACCGGGTGGTAGATCTGGTCGTGTTCCTGCATTAATGCGGCGGAGATCGCCCAGTCACTGGCATACACGATCACCACGGGTAACTTTGTCATGTCGAAGTGACGGAGGATCGGGGTCGACGCGATCTTGGTTTTCAAGGCTGTAAACGCCCTGTGTGCTCTACCCCACCTTTCGTCGCCAGCTCTTTGGGCCAGATTGGCTCCGACCTTGCTTGAACAGGGGGGAGGCGTCGCCCCCAAGTTAAGATCCGGCGTACTATTCCCTTGAGTCAAGGTGTCGGGTGATCCATCCTGATTCGACTTAAGCGCAACGGGATATCGATTGATCGGGTCCGTACTATCCATGATCTTTCGAAGATCTGGTCGCTTCTTCAGTTCTGCGAACTCCACTTCACGTAGTTCATATAGGACCGATGCATAGATCGCGTAATCCTCGATGAACCGACTATAGTAATTCAAACTTCCCAGGAACGATTGCATGGATCGGAGCGACCCAGGGAATGGCAGATCCGTCAGAGACTTCAGGTCTTTCGGGTTTGCCTCCAATCCGTCGATCGACACTTTGTGTCCGAGATATCCCACCTTATCCATGCCCCAGAAGCTCTTCGCCACACTGATCGAGAGATTCCATTTATCACAGGCCTCCAATAGGTCTTCCACCCGATCGCACATTTGATCCCATGATCCAGCCGTGATCAAGATATCGTCGATGTATGATCTCCGTCCTAGAACCGACGGGCGACCAGGATCTTCCGGGATCCCTGATTCAAACACATCTGCGGAGTCTTCCGTATTCCCTGACTGGGAGATCTTCAAAAATCCATATAGGGCGTTGTCCACAAGACGTTGATAGATCTGAGGGGCGTTCTTCAGCCCGAACGGCATGCGATTCCACTCGAAGAGGCCGAACGGGGTGATGAAAGCTTAGATCGCGCGAGCTCGATCGGTCATTGATACGACCCAGAATCCACTCGCCATGTCTAATGAGCAGTACCACAGAACCTTGTCAAGATCTTCTAACAGGTCATTGATCAGAGGCATTGGGTAGATCATCAGCCTCGTGAGACCGTTCACCAGCCGATAATCGATACATAGTCGGATGTCTACACCGTTCTTCTTGATGATCACCACGATCGGAGATGCCCATGGCGATGTCGATGGCCGAATGATCTTGGCAGCTAGGAGTCCTTTGATAAGATCCGATACTTTCTCGCGAAACTGTGGCGCCACCTTTCGGACTCGTTGTGCGATCGGCTTTGCATCACCCACGTCGATATCGCATATAACACCCTTGGCCGCTGGAGGAAGTGCGTTTCCCTTTCCGATCAGGAGGTGTCGCTTCTTCCAAATAATCTGTCGAAGTTTCTCGATCTCCCCCGGGGTAGCCGATCCCGGATTTCCTACTTGCAGATCTTCGATCTTGACTTCTTCAGTGGTGGAGATCTGGATTTCTGGTACTACTGCGAGATTATCGGCTAGATCTTCGGCCGAAAAATCGCCACTTTCGTGTAAGTGGGTCTGATCGGCGTTCTCGATTCTTTCCGGAGATGTCGGATCGGGTTGATCCGTTGATTGATCGCGCAGCCTGTCGTCCTTGGCTGTCAAGATCGGGGTGTCTTTAACCATGGGGACGGCATCGGCGTCGGATACATGCTGGATCTCGATTTGAAAATCTGGTTTTTCTGTTTTTACCTCGATTTCCTTTTCACATGTCCGATCTGTCCGACCTGGGGCCTGATCTGGCAAGCTCTCATTCGTCTCAGTCTCACCGCCCCCAGCTTCGCCACTCGGGGTCTTGTCGGAACTGATCGTGATCGGTGGGGTATCCATGGGATCCGGTTGGGGATCGATGAATGCGACCTTGACTTCGGCCGTATCGGTCGGTGATCGCGGTTCCAATGTCGATATTGGTGCAGGATCAGGATCGGTCTTGATTGCCCCACCTCGACGGAGTATAGATCGCGGCGTAACGTAGGTCGGCCGTTCGACCGACGGTAAGGGGATCTCTACGGTTTCCTGAGGTTCCGGTCTTGCGTCCACTGTCGCTTCTAGAGCTAGATTCTGCCACTCCATGTAACGCCGGGACCCGACCGACACAAACCCGGGGTAGCGAGGAACTTTTTCTTGATCAAGTACCATCCCGACATGTAATCTGTGATCCAGTCGTAAAATCTTCTCGCTCAAATTCGTGATCACTAAGTACCGAGTTCGGCCGGGTCCATTTACCACGGTGGGTACCCATCGGTCGCCTCTGGTCACCCATAATTTCTCCGTCGCCGATAATTTCACTCTCGATGCGGTCTCTTCAGATCCCCCAACTGGGATATGTAGATCTTCCTCCAATTTCACTGATCTCACCTTCTCCCCGTATAATCTTTTGCGACCACTAAGTGGTATCCCCACTTCATTAGGTAAGCACATCGATCCCTCTGCCAGATCCATCCGGACCCCAGCCGGGATCATGAAATCCATACCCAGGATCGCATCTTGTCCGGATAGATCTCCGATCCAAATATCGAAAAAGTAGACCAAGTATCCCGCAAGTGTGATCTTGATCCTCGTTCTTCCCTCGGTGGTGTACACATTATCGCCGATCCCAACACACTCCTGTCTCTGACTAGTGTCAAAGTGGCACCCAACCTTACGAGCAAAGGTGGTATCCAAGATGGATACCTCGGCGCCAGTGTCCAGGAGCAAGATCGCTCTTTCCTGATTGATCTTGCCTGAGATCTTGGCTTGGCGGAACCATTTTCCTGGTGCGTGGTATTTCCAATACCCCCTGGATTCTCCTTCCTTGAGATCCAAAGCCACTTCCGCACCAGATCGCGAGAACTCATCGATCCGGGGAAGACTCGCGATCTTAGCAGTATACGAATGCAACTTACATGTATTACCGCGCAGATCCGAATTCTCCTATCTTGATCTCTCGATTTCTTGTTCACATATGCATAGATGCAGTACTCAGAACGCTCGGCTCGTACCGGTTTCCAAACCGGCGAGCGTCCTAGTTTAACATCTTTCCACCTTCTCGGGAACAATCCGGCATGTCGGGTCGGGTCGTACCACTTGCGGATCTGGTTGTAGAATTCTTCCATGGGGCATTCTCCAGCTTCATGGATCTCCCACAACCACGGCAGGTGGCGGCTGGCCAGACAGCGATCTGTTGGGTGACCTCTCTTCCCGCACTTTTCGCAGGTTAGACGTCTCCAGCAGTCCAGATCCGTATGCTTCCGCGATCCACAGTGTGAACAGCGACCTCGATCGTGGTCCGACGTACCCTGCGATCCGCGATCCGGCCTCGATCTTGCGTGTTCACCTGCGATCGCGACTGATCCTGTTGGTGGGGACGCCCCAGTGCCGATCTGCTTGTCTTCCGACGCAGCAAGATATATTCTCCGGAGATCGCCTTCAGAATCGGACCCGTCCGATCCGGATATTTCCTCCGATTCCGAGCTCGATCCTGGTTTGATCGCCCGTACCACCGCCCGGGTGGGTGCTGCCGGGGCACTGGCCGGTGCCTTTGTCTGTACTTCGATCCGAACGCAGATTTACGCTGTTCGCTTTTCGCCCGTTCCCGGGCACGAAGTACTTCCTCAAGTTCATCGACGTCATTCAGCCGGAGTAGGGTCAGCCGATCAGCTAACTCCGGATCTCCCAATGTCTCGATATAGTGATCTACATGTTCCCGGCGGGCCTTAGGGCTCCCATCCTTGATCTTCAGTCTAGCACGTAAAGCCGCCACGTTGAGCCGGTAGAGATAATCGAGAGGAGTCTCTTCCGATCGTTTGCGAGCGTGATAGTATTGCCACGCGACCGACATACCCAACCCACAATACTGGGTCTGGAAACTGTCCAACAGATCTGCCCACTTGGTTTTCGTCGTTCGACTGAGCTGCCTGTACCAGTTCTTTGCCGGTCCCACCATCAGATCTGCAAATGTGAGGCATTTCTCTTCTTCCGTAGCCTGATCGCGCTGAAATGCTGACTTGACTTTACTGATCCAGGCCCGAGCGCGATCTTCGTCCAGATCTTTACCCGCAAAATCTTTCAGATCCGAGATCGCTGAGATCCGGACCCGCTGGATCATCGACGATCCTCCTTGACCGATTGCCGAGGATGCGATCACTGCTCGGCTCGACATCTGTCCACCAGAACTTGGTATGCCCATATCGTCCGGATCGTATTCCCATGCATCCGGATCCGAGGCCGTGACGGACTCCATTTCAACATCCAACTCCCCTTTGATCGGCGATCGGGGTGTCGCGAGATTCCGTTCTTTCAAGAAACGATCCATCGCCATTTGAAAGTAATCGTCCAACTTGTTGCTCGATCCAGTGGAATTAGTCGTCGGCGCGGTCTGGTCCGTCCGGATCCGGCGATTTTCTTGCTGATCGGGCATCTTGACCTCCAGCTTTGTGGCCACCGATCGCGTATCCTGTTTCTTCACACGCGATTTCAGGAACTTGGCGCCGGAGGGCCCTAACGACATGCGTTGCAACCCTCTCGGGCTATCTGAGTCTGGTTCCGAGGTCGCTGACGCGTAGCATGACGACCCAGTCTGATAGCCTGGGTCGGGCGTCAGTAGGCGCTCGCCGACCAAGATCTTGAGGGAGTCGAATAGATCATGGGTCGCTGATTGAATCGCTTGCAGTTCCAAGTCAAATAGAGAGTTTGGGTCGAACTCTCCAGCCACCAAACCAGCTTCTTGGAGCAGATCAAGTAGGATCTTCACCGCGTTCAGGCGGTCAGAGCTAGTCCGGGGCTTCGACACTGGGCCGGTGAGGTTACCGATCTGGCGGACTTGTATGATCGTAAGAACAGGATCATTAAGCAAGGTCTCGCTTAGCCTCTTCCTGTAGTAGGCCTGTTCGATCGCGTCCTGGTGATCGTTGATCCTGGGTTGATCACATCCTCTGGCTCTGAGTCTGGAGCCTTCAATTTCGTCCGGGTGCTCTTGATCTTCTTTTCTTGGTCGATCTTGAGGCACCAGTGGTCTTGGTGAGCAGATTAGGTTTCAGCTTTGCTGATTCCTTATCGCTCGTGTGCGGATCTCGATTCTCATCGAGATCCGCAATGGCCCTCGACGGGGCCTTGGGAGGAATTCGAGGTTTTTCTTCGAGATCTGGATTGCGATCCAGGTCTGCCTCGTGTCTGTCAGTAGAGATCCTCCCAGAACTCTGCTGATCTGTGGATCTTTCCGTTTTAAGCAGTGCCTCCGTTGATCCAACCTTCGTAGGCACTTCTTCCCCTTGTTCTTCTTTAATCTTGACATCTTCTTGGGACTCACGGTGATATCCGAAGTCACCAGAAGATCCGGGCACGCGCACCATTGTGGTGGAGCGGATCTGGCCAAAATCTGGTTGAGGCCGATCGCGATCGCCACTTGCGCCCAGACACCGACTAACGGAGGGGGTCCCCCGATGATCCGTGATCTTGTTGCGTGTAGTGTTCACCTTGTGTACCCGTCGGCAGGCGGGTTACGCTCTTCCAGGTAACTTCTGAAGATGTCTTGGGACGAGAAGAAGGTCTTGAGTGACGCAGGGGTTTGAGGCGGCGTGGAAGTTCTTCACTCCACCTCGTACTTTGATCCCGGTCGTAGGCGAGTTCTCGAGCCTTGATCCGGGTGCCTGGTTCTTGATCCAGGTCTTCCAATAGTCCAATATTCGGGATTCAGTCCCTTCCTTTCGTTGTTTTCCGCTTCCGATAGCGGGGGTCTTGAGGGGGCGAGATTCGACTGGATCCTTAGGCTAAACAACCAATTCCTTCCGATCCGATGTATACACTTAAAGGATAGTTCACTAGATAGGGCAAAGCTGGCCAATATATTATCCAGACTTAACCGCTATACTAGGTCACGTATCCTTACCTTCCTGACGCTTGTAGGGCCAATGTAGTTCCCGGTTCCAGGCGTAGCGAAGACACTTGAGTGGTTCAGGGCAAATTCGAGTCTGTTTATGGTTATTCCTATGCCTACTAATCCCATCCTGATTTACTATCCTACGATCACATGACACTGGCTACATAGCTGATCCCTAGCTTAGTTCCCCTAACCCTGATCTTGGGCCGATTCCGTACTTAACCGAAGCTTGATCTCGTACTTAACCGAAGCTTGATCTCGCACTTAACCGAAGCTTGATCTCGTACTTAATCGGGACTTGATCACTGCCTGATCCCGCTTGGTGATCCTTCATAGAATCCGGATCAGGCCACAAGAAGAGTCTGCGCCGCGCCTGGGGTTGACCTTGATCCGGAGCTGATCTCGTACTTATACGGGAGAGGATCATTGCGCGATCTTGCGTGATCTCGCTTCGTCGCCGCTCGGGGAAGTTGGATCGTGCTGTTAGAGGCTTCGGGGCGCCAGGGTAAGCTGATCATGCTCGCTTGGGGACCCGTCATCGTTGATCGCGCGAGAACATCCTTGATTTCCCCATTCTTCCTCCGGCAGGATTCGGATCACCCACGAACACCACGGCAGGATTCGGATCACCCACGAACACCGCTCCACTTGCTTCTTCGCCGGTGTCTCCGTTGCCTGTTCCCGGCGGGACCCATCGTACCTTCATCTGATTCGACCCAGATCTGGCGATCACAGGTCCCCCCTGTCGCTCGCTCCGACTCTATTCGGGTTCGTGGCTGACATCGCCTCTCCGGGAAAATTTTTTTGTCCGCTTCACCACAGTCACGGTGACCACCTCAGGTAGAGGGTCGGCAGCCATGCCGGCAATGAGCGTGCGCAGCTCTTGGACATAGTCCACCAGGTCCTTCTTGCCCTGTCGGCAAGCAAGGAAGCGTGACCGCACGCGATACGCCTGGTTAGGCGGAGCGAACACTTGCGTAAGCTTGACCTTAAGCTCACCCCAAGTGGGGAAGGCCATTTCTACCGACGTCCCAGACGTCAAGGCCCATTCTCGTGCTCGCCCTTCGAGCTTAGAGATGGCGAACGCCACGCGTTGGCCTTCCAACTGGAGCATAGCGGCTCCCATGGCCATTTCGACCTCTCGGGTCCACAACAGGAGGTTCTCTCCTTCATGCCCGTGAAAGGTCTTCACGCTGAGCGTGACGGGCATGGCTCTCGGAGCGGGGTTAACTCCTTTTACATTCCGTTGGATGTGCTCAACGAGAGCGTTTTCGTACGAGGCAAATGCCTCAAGGCGCGCGTTGACGGCCTCCGGCCCTTGGGACGCAAGGTGCGCCATACCTTCGGGGCCCAGCAAGGACGTAAGCTTGTTAAGCGTGTCCCGCTGACTAGGAGTCAAGTGAGCGTATGCTTCTGGCTCCATTCTCACAGAGAAACAGTCTTCAACTCAGGAGTTGGATTGACTACTAGTGCTACCAGATGCAGCGGGGCTGCGTAGGTGTGCACGGCACAGAGGAAGTTTAGTTGACTCGTAGAGTCCTGCTTGCAAGGCACTAGCCTTCGGTTCTATACAAGAACTAAGTAGTCCACTAAATACGGGACTCACAGAGTCAGTGTCCCTATAACAAAGGACTAACACTAACTATGTAAAATGCAAACTGATTTTTATTGACTTTATTGTCCTAATCCTAAATGTAACGGATTTAGTATCTAACATACTAAATCCTAATCAAAATGCAACGTGAGGCTCTGAGGCCATCTACGTATCTACTCGTGTGTGCCACACCATTATGTACCCACATAAATGTATCATGAGTGTCACACACTATTATGTACCCACATAAATGTATCCACGTGTGTCACACACCAACGAGAAACATTCGTGTAACATCCCCGTTACACTTAAGCTCACCTCAAGTGGGGAAGGCCATTTCTACCGACGTCTCAGACGTCAAGGCCCATTCTCGTGCTCGCCCTTCGAGCTTAGAGATGGCGAACGCCACGCGTTGGCCTTCCAACTGGAGCATAGCGGCTCCCATGGCCATTTCGACCTCTCGGGTCCACAACAGGAGGTTCTCTCCTTCATGCCCGTGAAAGGTCTTCACGCTGAGCGTGACGGGCATGGCTCTCGGAGCGGGGTTAACTCCTTTTACATTCCGTTGGATGTGCTCAACGAGAGCGTTTTCGTACGAGGCAAATGCCTCAAGGCGCGCGTTGACGGCCTCCGGCCCTTGGGACGCAAGGTGCGCCATACCCTCGGGGCCCAGCAAGGACGTAAGCTTGTTAAGCGTGTCCCGCTGACTCGGAGTCAAGTGAGCGTATGCTTCTGGCTCCATTCTCACAGAGAAACAGTCTTCAACTCAGGAGTTGGATTGACTCCAAGTGCTACCAGATGCAGCGGGGCTGCGAAGGTGTGCACGGCACAGAGGAAGTTTGGTTGACTCGTAGAGTCTTGCTTGCAAGGCACTAGCCTTCGGTTCTATACAAGAACCAAGTAGTCCACTAAATACGGGACTCTCACAATCAGTGTCCCTATAATAAAGGAACTAACACTAATTATGTAAAATGCAAACTGATTTTTATTGATTTTATTGCCCTAATCCTAAATGTAACGGATTTAGTATCTAACATACTAAATCCTAGTCTAAATGCAATGTGTGGCTCTGAGCTAACTGCCAACAAGTGGCTACATATGTGACGTGTGGGAAACACGATGTGTCATACACAGATCTGTGACGTGTGCTCGTCGGTGTGTACCACACCAACTGTAGCCAAGACGCGCAGCGCCGTGTAACCCCGTTACAAATCTCCTCCCAGTCGAAGTGTTCAAGGTATCGTCGAGCAGGGTGTTGCTTAGGGCAACTGTATCGTGTTCCGCGGTCAATCTACCGACGGTACTATCATCAACAGGAGCCGTATGTTGTCGAATAATACCGTTTACGTGCTCAACAGTGGGTGGATCTGGTGAAGCACGGGTTAGCGGTCCGGTATGGCGTGATGGTGTTGTGGGGGGACGTTGGCTAATGCTGTCAGCAGAAATTGCTTCTACACGGTTCAAATCAGGAAACAGCACGCGCACTAACGGTGGAGACTGATCTTGGGCTGGAAGCCATGAATGAGGAGAGGAGGTCCTTTATAGATATGTTTCTGCTGTTGGATAGGCTAATAAGCGATTAGTGACGGTGGCCTTGATTTCGAAGAACTACGGGTGGCTGGCATACAACTGACGGCAAAATGCACCGTGACAAACTTTGGGACGCAATTTTTACATGATTTCACTATGCAATTAATAGAGGCAGATTTGTGAACTGACCTCATTATCCTACTTTCAGTATGGGGCGAGGGCGGTCGTTACTGACGAAGAGCACGGCCGCACGAAGGGCCTCTGTGAGGCTGGTCGTAGCGTCCGTGCGGTTGCCAAGAGCGTCCAGCGCTCGCCCAACGGAGTCAGCTACACCATCAAGACCATGGGGAAGCGCGAGAAGAAGGGAGGCGACCGTCAGCACTAACTGACATACAAATACGTCAGGTCATGCGTGCTGCCACCACCGGCAAGTTCTCTGCGGCCGAGTTGAAGGCTGACTATAAGCTACCGTGCTCTCTGCGTACGGTCCAGAGACTTCTGTCTCGGGTAGACTTCCTTGTTACTCTAAAATGGACCGTACACTACCGCTTATGAAGGAGCACATGGCTGCCCGTCTTGAGTTCGCTGAATGGCTCTCAACAGCGGCGCGAAAGGAACCTGTCTGGCCGTTGATTATCTTTTCAGACGAAAAGAAGATCAACTTAGATGGCTCCGACGGGTACAAGAACTACTGGAGAGACCTGAGGAACCCTCCTCATCGCTGTATGCATCGCCAAAACGGAGGAGGGTCTCTGATGGTGTGGGGGGCATTTGGGGTTGAGGGGAAGTCAGAGTTGGTGGTGCTGAAGGGCCGCCAGAACTCGCTGAGCTACATCTACACTATCTCGGAACATCTGCTCCCGTTTGCTCACCGCAACTACGGCACCGATTTTGTCTTTATGCAGGACAATGCTTCGATTCATGCCTCGTAAGAAAGCAAGTCATTTTTCAAAGAGAACGGGGTGCAGCTTTTGGACTGGTTAGCTCGCTCCCCCGATCACAACCCTATTGAGAATGTGTGGGCTATTCTGGCTCAGAGGGTCTACAATCACGGAAATTAGTACAGCTCAGTACCCGAGCTTACTGCGGTAATGGCTGCATGGGAATCGGTGACACTGAAGGAGCTACTAGATCTAATGTACAGCATGCCAGTCAGGTCGCCCTTAAAAAAGGTGATGTAATCCGCTACAAATTGCTTAGTGAAATTAAGTCAAAATTGTGTCCCAACGTTTGTCACGGTGCATTTTGCCTTCAGTTGTATGCCAGCCACCCGTAGTTCTTCGAAATCTAGGCTTATTAGCCTATCCAACATTCAACACGCTTTTTTCAAAAGTGTTTTTAATGCCGTGTAAAATACAAATGTAAAACACTGTTCTGATTGCTTGTGCTAATTTTAGCCAATGAAAATTGGATATCAAAATTTTTACTGGGCCCTAATTTAGGGCCTTTTGAAATGGGTCACTCGAGCTGATCCTTCCAGAAAACCTTCCGCGAACCTTCTTACCGCACACACAAAAGATACATCATTGTCTCGACAATGATTCAGAGGAATCCATACACGGCGTGCCCAGAGCGATACAGCATAGTGCATGCATGAGCCTTGCCATTGTCGTGTGCGTTCACCCCGCAGCAGCAGTTATTGCCATTGTTTCAAAAGTGCGCTTTCAGCTCCAGCGGCGTCGCTGTATCCGTCGAACTTCTAGCAACGCACTGAGATTTTTTTTTTCAAATCTGCCCTTTCTGCGTCAACCTCAAAAAGAGAAGCAAAATAAAAGAAACCTCAAGCGGCAAAACACTAGTGGCAGGCCCCCACTCGCTAAGATTCGCCGAAACCCCCGCCACCGAAGCGGCCAGCGCACGTTCGCGCTGTCCAGACGCACGCACAGTGTCCAGCCAGCCATCGCTCTTGCTGTGAACAGAGGCCGAAAGATCTACGCGAAGCCGTCTAAGACTAAGCTTTCGCCTACGGACGGTTGCTCTTTCTTCCTTCGATCTTTGCGACGGCAGTTGATTCTCTGCAAGCCTTTGGCTTCTTTTTTCCAGCACGCATTTGCAATCTAGTCGCCCCTGGAAGCTAAATGGTAGCGCAAGCAACACTCACTATGGACCCCATTACACAGCGTGTCGACATGAAGCAGGAGCCAACGACGACGCCCCGAATGGTGGACGCCCACAAGCGCAGATCCTCTAAATCACGCCAAGTGTCCAAAGCAAGCGACGACTCGACCGACGTGTCTCCACGTGAGGCACAGCTGCCGAACGGGTGGAATCTTTCCTCGATCAAGGAGAGTGGCAAACGCGCCAAGCCCGAAGCGCCCAAGTTCCTGCTACTGCTGTACGAGATCCTGGACGTGGAGAGCTCCCGCGTGATTCGGTGGTCTGAGGATGGCCTGGCATTGCAGATCCTGGATCCTGTGACCGTCACAGAGCAGATTTTACCCAAATACTTCAACCACACCAACTTCCACAGCTTCCAGCGCCAGCTCAACTACTTCGGCTTCCGCAAGTGGACAAAGTCCAAGACGGACATCTGCACGTTCAGCCACCCCTTCTTCCGAGAGAACCAGCCAGAGCTGCTGCAGCTTATTAAGCGCAAAAAAGCTCCCCGGAGAACGCCCGCCAGCGGAACCAGTAGCACAACTTCAAGTGGAATCACAGCTACGACTGCGGGGTCGACGTCCAAGAAACTGTCGCCTTGTGGCAAGCGGAAGCACTATTATAGTGAGGAGAACTCAGAAAGTTATCCTGCTACAAGCGCGGGGATGCATATTCAGATGAACACGTCTGCAATCCATATCCAGCCAGCGATCAACGGGATGCCACTCAGTTCTATGACAACGCCCCACGGCGCGTCCTCAAGCGGAGCGTTGGGCTTCTCACATGATGGCTTGACTCGCCAGTATTTACCGGAATTGAATAACGTCATCTCCCCTGTGGCGGCTACCGAGTGCAAAAAGAAAGCAAAGAAACTTGACAAGAAGGACTACCTGTCGAGCACGACAATTCATGCCCCTTTGGCATCACCGAGCGAGGGACCCAACACGATTGCGACTTCGACCGTACCGTCGATGAGTATATCAGGATTCGCACCGTCCTCGTCGATGTCTGCTGGGAACAGCACTAATGCAAACAGCAGCCGAGCCAGTTCAGACAACGGATACGCCACTGCAGCAACGCCTACATCGGCGGGTGCGTTGCCTACGCTCAATATTGTGCGCAGTCGACTTATTCAACGTCAGCAAGTTGCTGGTCCTGAGCAACAGCAGCATGACTACAACGGTTTTCCTGGGTTCTCAGCACCAAATGGACTGGTTGTTTCTGCCATGGATAGCAGGCCGGAGCACCTGGCACAGTCAATGGGCATGACTCGAGCTGATTTTAACCCAGGCCAAAGCCCCGTCTTCTCGAATTCCTTCAACGATCCGGTGAACATCCTCCTCCGCATCAAAAAGTCGCGGACGTCATCGGGTGAAGGGAAAGACGTTGGCACGAACCAAGAGCAAGGCGACGACCAGAACGAGAATCTGGCATCATTGCACAACTATTTGCTGGGGAACAGTTTGTATACCAACCGCCTGCAGGCCCAGCTGAAGCTTTTTGCTGAGGAGAACCAGTCGCTTAAGCACATGCTGGATTCGAAACAACACGAGGTGGATACTCTTCAAGGTGAACGCAAGGCACTTCAGCAAGAGAACGCGGTGCTTCTTGAAGACAAGAACAAGCTTTTCGAGATCAATCGCGACTTGCTGAGCAAGCTATTTCCCCAATAGCTTTAACGCTAGACCGGCAGTGAGAGTCTGTAAGGGCATTGCTGGCTCGGCGTGAGAGGCGAGCGCCCGGGGAACTGACCACCTACAAGTTGGTGACGATATATATAATCAGAGCAAAACACGAAGCCGAACGGGATAACCAAAGACGAAGGATAAGACGCGGACGTCGACAGGCGTCATGTACAAAACCAACCACAAACAAGACGAACTGTGCAAATGAAACCAAAATGTACACAATGAGATGCAGCTTTCTGGTCTGTGCTGTAGAAAATGAGGAATCCATTTGAGCTGGTTTTCAGATCTCTAGAAGGAACAATCAGCACGACATTTTTTAGTGTTTGCACTGACCAGGGAAACGAGGCAGCGGAATCACATCACGGATGTTGTCCATGCCTGTGGCAAATAACACCAGTCGTTCGAAACCAAGGCCCCAGCCAGCATGAGGAACCGAACCGAATCGACGCAAGTCCAAGTACCAGTCGAGATCACCGCCTGCAGAATCAATAGTTTCTTCATTGAGCTCTCCTTCGGAGATCAAACCAAGGTGACGCATCTTCTTTTCCAGGACGTCAAAACGCTCTTCACGAACGCTGCCTCCAACGAGCTCACCAATCTTTGGCACCAGCAGGTCCATGCCAGCCACAGTTTCGCGATTCTGGGAGTCTGGCGAGTTCTTGCGCATATAGAATGCCTTGATGTCCGCTGGGTAGTCCGTCACGAAGACTGGCCCATTGACGTACTTTTCAGCGAGGAAACGTTCATGCTCTGTCTGCAAATCTATTCCCCACTCTGGTTTCTTCTCAAAGCTCACTTTACCCTTGCCTTCCGCCACTGCTTTCTGAAGAATCGCAATGGCCTCCGTATAAGTCAAACGAGCAAAGTCCTTATTGACCACAGTCTCCAGTCGTTCAGCAATTTGCTTGTCATAGTTCTTGTTAAAAAACGCGATATCTTCGGCACAAGTTTCCAGCGCATGCGCGACTGAACGCTGTACAGCACCTTGAGCGGAGGAGACGCACTCTTCGAGCCCTGCAAAAGCCATTTCAGGTTCGACCATCCAGAATTCGGCCAAATGACGAGTGGTATTGCTGTTCTCAGCTCGGAAGGTCGGTCCAAAGGTGTAAACTTTGCCCAGTGCGCAGGCATACATCTCGCCATGCAGCTGTCCCGACACGGTCAAATAGGTTGGTGTGCCAAAGAATTCCTCGTCCTTACCATCTTCACAAAAATATGCACCACCAATTAGTCACAAACCAACGGTACAAGCAAGTCGCTTGAAGCAACAGCATAAACAGCAGAACTAACCTGTCTTGGCGATACGGAACATCTCTCCAGCACCCTCGCAGTCGTTGGAGGTGAGGATCGGACTGTGCAGGTGCAAAAAGTCGTTATCTTGGAAATACGCGTGAAGGCCTTGGCTGCACACACAAAAGCACAGCAGAGTCAGCAAGTGCTATCCAATACGTACGCCTATTAACACTTGCTCACCTGAGAGCGTTTCGCACACGGGTGACAGCCCCGAAAGTGTTGGTGCGTGCGCGCAAGTGCAGGTTCTCACGTAGGAATTCAAGCGAGTGGTACTTCTTCTGTAGCGGATATGACTGCGTATCACATTTGCCAAGCACCTCCACAGTGCTCGGATGCAGTTCAAGCCGCTTCTGCTTGCCACCAGGCACTTCGCGCAGCTCTCCTTCCGCGAAGACGCTGGAACCGACCGTAATGTCACTCAGTTTGGCTCCCAATGCCTCACTTGCAGTATCTTCAGCTGGCAATGTGATCTGCAACTCGCCCAGACAAGAGCCATCATTGACATTCACGAAACTCACGGATTTATGCTTGCGCACAGACTTGACCCAGCCGCCCACAGCCACGCGTGCGCCGCTGTCTTGCTCTCGTGCGTCGCGGATGGTGGTGCGGCGAGACAGGATCTTCGTGGAGACTGCGCGCTGCTGTTGACGAGCTGGAGATGCCCAGCAGTTGCGCCACGTCGAGTGCGCGGCGCTCAAGCCGCGTCTCCCTAACATGATGCACGAGATCGATGCGTTTCAACCACAGGGAAACATTTTGAGCTTTTTGTTTTTACCCAATTAGCGATCGAGATGACTAGCCAATCACCAGTCGTCATCAGGATATAATATATTAATGATGGACGCTACGCATACCGAGCTGCACGCCGGCGCTACAGACGGCGACAGCTCCGAGGCTCAAGATCTTCCTTCAACCTACGGTCTTCAGGCTCTAGCCACTGTCGTGTTCGATATCGACTCGGGGCAGAAACTGGATGCGCTGCACCCTCCTTCCTGTGGTCTCTCGGAATCCGCCAAGACAAGTCTGACGCATCTGTCGCTGCCGCACTGCAATAATCAGGACGAGGGCGACACGCAGTTCATTGTGCGCTTTCGTAACGAGCAGAGCGAGTTCGTAGCAGTTTTTTTTTATGTTTGTTTCCCCGGGAATGTTTGGCTAACTAGGATTGAAATGGCTACAGTCGCGAGCTACTGTTCGGCTTTGTGCTGTTTCGCCAACAGAAGGACGAGTCTCGCACCCGTGGATACTTCCAAAAGGCTCTGGTGGTTGTGACAACGAAACCATACGTGGATTTATACGACCGCGTATTAAGGGTAATTGGGCCACTCTTTTTCCAGGTTGGACCGCAGGTTTTAGCTGCTGTCTACAACAACATCAATTCGTGGTACGCGTTGCTGTATTATTCTGCTAGTTACGGTATATTGATATTGCAATTATGCTGTTTGTTGTGCATGCAGGCCACAACTGGTTTATGACTCTCCCGTAGTGCTTCCACTTGCCGGCACATTTATCTCCTGTATCATTCCAAAACTGCTGGATTACGAAAATCTCGATGCATTCTATGAGTCCGACGAAGAATCACCGCTTCATTCGCATTTTATTATCGAGGGAGATGATGATGCTACTGATGTGCCGGATTTCAACGATGTTGAAGAAGATGATGATGCAGAAGAGGATACGGAAGAAACAGTCCTTGTGAAAGAAGGCAAATTTGTGGTGTCGAGGAGACAACATCCACCATCACCGTCTTTTGGAGACCTTCTGCTGTCAAAGCGGACGTACCAGTCGACTCCATTTGAGGTGTGTTAACATTGCTTTATCTTGTTAGTTATTCACTCGCCAGTACTCACCCTGTCCTACAATATTTTAGAACATCGGGCTGTACTCGAGTTTTGTTGGGCTTGAGGAATCTCTTTGGCTGTTATGGCAGCTTGCAATTACTGGAGAGAGTTTCCTCATTTTATCCCCCCACGCCAGAACTTGCAGTCAAGCAACCCTTGCTTTTACCAGGTTTGCCTTACTTGTGCAATGTATCTAAAACAATTTTATATCAGCTACATGTATGTCTAATGTCGAACTATATGTTAACAGTTTGATTGCCCCACTCCAGTTCCAAGGTGATTGCCGGCCTTACTACACAGTCTATGAATCTGACTTCGACGCAAGTTATTACCTTTCTTATTATAATGTATCCACTTCTGTACTGACTGCCTGCGTGTGTATTATGATCCACAGGCTCTTGCAAGTCGACAAAACAACGGTGTCAGCAATCCCAAAGACGTGACCATCATCGGGACTACAAATCCATTTTTCATGAAGGTATCGATAAGTATTTTCAAGGACCAGTTGTTCATAAACTAATCTCTGACCTTTATGTGTGTAGACGCTGAGTCACTGGCCAAACGCTCTGGTCTTTCCATTTCTAGAACCTCCAGGTGCTATCACACAGCAAGGAAAACGTCTGAGATGATCCTTTTATCTCGTTTAAACGCTTATCTCACCAGCCAAATGTGTTTGTCATTTTCTCCAGGCGCTGTTGGTGTTGATCATGCCGAGGTGGAGGGGTCAGGGACTGTTTGTCTTCGAATTCAGAAGAACGTAGAGCTGGATGATTTCGAAAACAGTCATCGACCCATGGTAAGTACTGAGAATAAGTATCTGCAGGGATCACCTACGCTGACCCATTGTCTTATTTGCCAACCCAGCTTTTGAGGCGATGCCCACGCTACTTGGTCCCAGACGTCACTGTTCTTCACCAGCTCGTATCTCCTCCAGAAATTCATATTACCCAAACTACCAGCCATGAAGAAGAACCATACGTCACTATCAACAATGCAGTTCTTCGAAAGGTACGATGTTGCTACATTGATAATATGTTTGGTGGCAGTTTCTAATCAAGTCGATCGTTTGATGAAACAGCACTTCCGACAGCTCACGAAGGGTTTCTTACATCCTTTTGAACAGTACTTTGGAATTTGGAAAGCAAGCGGGAGACGATCAAATTTGTACATGAGTGCGGAAGATTATATGAAGCCTTTCACTCTGCCGGGACTACTTTCAAGCATCAAGGCACGGAAGCTACCGCCACAGATCAAGCAGTCTAAGTGGAAGGCTTTATACACGGCGTTTGTAAAAGGTCCTCATTTCGAGCCCTGGTTTAATTATCGTCGCCAGCGCTGCATTCACGACTTCGCGAACACACTTCGGACACTGCGAAAGAGCGTCGACGCCGACTTGTTGGTGAGTTCGCCCTTTGGAGACAACCTATCCCAGGAGCAGTACCAGAAGCTGAAGAAGGAGATGGATGTCGCACTCACTCTAGAGAAAGCCCGTAGTGAAGTAGACAAACAGCAAGTCCGGACCATCAAGAAGCACATGAAGGCTGTCAAGGAGAAGCTTCGCTCATTCAAAGAAACTCAATAGACGATACGACAAACTTCACAAGGTGCCAGCTTCATTGCGTTAGTTAACTGCATCAGGTTGTTGGGACGGGTGAGCTTTCTGGAATGCTGGCACAGCTTGCAACCCCGCAGAAATGCGAACAACAGTCGGGTACTTGCTCATATCCACACCGACTCGGTGAGCATTGTACACTTGTGGCTGTAGATACAGATCCGCCAATGTCACCTCGTCTCCAAAGCAGTACGTCCCAGCGGTCTTGCCCAATTCCTTCTCGAGAGCTTCAAAGCCCCTCTCAATCCAAAACCTTCCCCACGCTTGCTTCTTGGCAGATCGTTGATCCTCTGGAACATCTTCCGTCGCTTTGACCTGCACCGTGAGGTTTTGGATCGGCTGGATGTCGCATCCAATGATGGCACAGAGGTTGCGCACCTGAGCTCGATCGAAGGGGTCACTTGGTAGCAGCGGTTTATCAGGGTGCATCTCCTCCAAGAACTCAAGGATTGCACTAGACTGAGGCAACACCTTGTCACCCACCACAAGTGTCGGAAGACGTTGATTCGGGTTGAGTTCCGTGTACGCGTCCTTGAAGTGTTCGCCACCTTCGTTCAGCAAATGCACAGCACGATATTCATAGGAAATTCCTTTCCATTCAAGGGAGATGCGGACACGCCAGGAGCAGCTACTGCGCCAATACGAGTACAAAACGTACTGCTCTTCGGTCGTCATAGCTTCGCTGTCAGGAAGGCAAAAGGTTAAATGAGCTGCTCGTACTGCAACGTCACTGCGTCTTTTGGGTTTTGATGAGACGCATCGGCGGAAACATTATGTCAAACCACATCCAATAGACGGTAACTGTAGTCTCCTCTGCCGTGTTCACAACTGCACGTCAGTTTATCCCTTGAGACCGGCGCAATCGATGGCTTCGTCCCCAAAGGACCACGAGGTGATCGACGTGGGTACTGGCCCTGCGCTGTTTGAAGGCCGTGGACGACGTTCACTGACGCTGGATGGAACAGACGCTCAAGGTCGCTATGACGACGGCAATCAAGAACTTGAGACGTCACGAAGCGAAGAGGAAGATGAGGAAGATGATGTGCAGTCCACGGAGCTAGAAGAACACGCGTACCGACGTGGACGACAAGCTATTCCTATGGATTCACCAGGTGATGATCTACGTGGAGACCATTTGATGCTGGACGGGGAGGAGGACGGAGATTTGGCCAGACGCATGGCTGGAATTGGTGTGCAGAGATTGCGACGTTTAAGAGGGAGAAGAGGCTTTTTCCATTCAGATGCAGATACTCGCAGCTTCCGATACAGATCTAGTGGGGGGATTCTGCAGAGGATTACACTGAGAAGACGCAAAAGAGAGGACCATGATGTGTTCTGGACGGCGATTGGAGTATTGACGCTGCTGAGCTTCTTACTCATGAGTAGCATTACGATCTACTTGACGCAGACGGATTTCTTCGAGTCACATCAGAACGATCTCTTTGGAACGACGGTGGATAATAGATTTACAGTTGTGGCGGAGGATGACGCACAGATCTTCTTGAAGAGTGGTAAGACGGACGTAGTGGAGAGTTGTTGTTTTGCGGCGTCAGTTAATTTTTGTGTGTTGTGACGCCCAGGATACTCTAATACCGCCTACTCGGAGGGAATGATCGCATTTGATGATG
Source organism: Phytophthora colocasiae (assembly GCA_018806915.1). Taxonomy (NCBI): domain Eukaryota; phylum Oomycota; class Peronosporomycetes; order Peronosporales; family Peronosporaceae; genus Phytophthora; species Phytophthora colocasiae. The sequence continues at coordinate 390,648 of JAGKQI010000051.1, read as the reverse complement.
GAGAGTTGAAAATCGGACGACGTGCATTGGATTCCGGAGACCAGCAGACATTTTATGGAGTGACTTTCTTCTCCAACGGCACTGTGACGTTCACAAACAGGGTGGATTGTAAGTGCACACTACATTTTCTTGTGTGCGTATTGCTTTGCTAACAGTTTGGTGTTACATCAGCTCCCATGATTGAGGCGGATTATCTGAGTGCCAGGAAGGGGGTTGTTTTCGATGATGGCACGATGATGACAACAGCTGCGAACAGTTCGGGCGGTGTGAAGGAGCAGGGCGACCTGAATCTCGTATCAAAAGCAGGAGCTGTCATCACGAGCGCTGGTGGAAACTCCCTGCTTTTCGTCGATCCTGTTGGGACTGTGACAGTGGCTAACACCATCGCGGACGATCCTACAGCGGCCGGCATTACGCTTGACGGCACGCGCGGGATTATCAGCATTGGAGAGGGAATGATGACGCTAAAGAACGACGGTAACGCAACAAGTTTGTCTTCTTCCCAGGACCTTTACCTGGATACGAGCACAGTCTTCGTAGGTTCTGCTGGCGGCGGAAAAGTGCGGGTTTCGGTACCTAGTGGTGACAGTACTGGAGATGATGGTCGAGCACTGGAGTCTGCGCAAGAAAGTGAGAGTGTGACATTGGAAGTGGTTGGTCAAACTTCTTCGACGCAGAAAGATGGTGGAGATATCCGCATCGTTGGTGGTGATGGCTTGTCTATCGGTGGTGATATTACGTTGCTTGGAGGTCAAGCAACAGGATCAGAATCGGAGTACGGATCCATTACTATTAACGCTGGGCTTCAACACTCTGCCTCATCCCTAACTGAAATCGGCAGCCATAGCCCAACCCACGAGGTCAATATCCACGGCCTTGTTTCGTTTAATCAGCACACTGGAGATGTCAATGATACTACGCAGGTGAAGGTCGGAGGTGGTCGATTCAATGTGTCAGCGCAACGAATTACTCTTGATAACCGAGGCATAAGCTCATCACAGCTTCATATCAACTCCAAGGATGTCCGTTTGGGTGCATCTTCTCCATCAGTTCAAGTGGGGAAGACCAGCTTATCGACTGTCGCAGTGCAAGGTGCCTCGGTTACGCTTGATGCTTCAAAAAGTATTGCGGTTGGTGGAAGCGCTTCATCGATTGTCGTTGGTGACTCCAAGTCTTCAGGGCAGGTGACCAAGGTCGCATCCTCCGAGATCAAGCTGGAATCATCCCGCTCGGTCTCAATAAATACACTCAACCGAAAAGCTGTCACCACCATTTCGGGTTTGGTGCACTTTAACGGTAGCTCCACTACAATCTCTTCGTTGTCGATCACAGACGTTGCTGTGAGAGCGAATCCTACAAGATTTCGAGTTGGTGCTAAAGGGAAAACTAGTATCGCGTCTATTGAGGCAACCTATGTGAGCATTGGTGGGCCAGGAGCGAATGCAACAGTACTTCCTGCTACAAGCACGCTCGAGCTGTTTAGCTCTAGTGTAGCTATCGGATCTGAAGGTTCGTTTGTGACTTAGATATTGTTGAAGTCGTTGTTCACTCATGTTTTGTTTTGTGTGATTGTATGCAGCGTCTGAGGTTTCTGTGACAGGAAAATCAGTGACTGTGGATGCACAGGAGGCCCTAACTGTTGGAAAAGAAACAGACGAAATCACTGTTGGCAGTGAGAACGTGAACAAAATCAATGTTCAGGGCGATGCGGTGTCATTGACAGGTACGTAATGAGGCAAACCCTCAGGTGGGTGCGGGAAAATGATTCGTGTCTTGCTTTACAGGAGCAACTTCAATCGGTGGCGCGTATCTTGCTGTGAGTTCAACCAAAATCGACATTGGCGATAAATCGACTAGTGAAATCACCATCGGAGAATCGGAAGCGACTGTGAACATCGGCTCGGACACCAGCGTGGTCAACCTCTCTGGCAGCGTCACCATTAATGGAAAAGCGTTAGATAACCGTCGTCTAGCGGGGCAGAGGGATGTACTGAGCGACACCAACAGTAAATGTTTTGGCTACTTCAATGCTGATCACGCTACTGTACCAGTCACTCAATCCAAGACCAGTAAAACGTTCGCGCTTCGTTGGGACAACGGGTTTTCTTCCAACCCTCAGGAGTTCCAAGTTGATAGCACCACAGAGCGCCTACTGTCAATTGCAAACGGCAGCACGGTGAATGCAAGGCATCTGCGATTGTCACTCCAGATTTCTAGCATTGTACTAGCTGTTGCGGATGCAGAGCCAGCAGCCCAACCAAGCAAGATTCGGTATGGTTTATCTCTTCTTTCTGTTTTCGAGTAGATATCTTGACGTCAATCGTTAAATGATCTGTTGATAGGTGTCGCGTCTATCGCCACGTTACAGGACAATTGGACGCGGTGGCTTTGGAAGTGAGTGCGCTAGTCGAGCACTGTATTGGTGGAGCATGCCAAGATGGAATCTTCCTGGGTCTTCAAGGCCAAAGAATCGTTCCTGTCAACTCTGGTGACTCGTTCTCCACCCAGTGCACATTTATGTCAACATCAACAGGAGAGCTGTTACTTCAAGGTGCTCAGTACTCATTTGCAGAGCAGTAGTTACTAGTACTCTGCAGAAAAATCATCCCAGCAATCGAAGGATCTCCAGTGTCTTCTCCTGAATGCCTTCGTGTTCAGGAAAGCAGGCGTGGGCTGCCTGGGCAATTTCCTGTACCCCTTCTCGACGAGCAAAATTTTGTAGACGTTCTGTACCGGAAAGCAGATTGACTAGAGCCCAACTGCCGTAATGCTGGACGTGCTCGTCTGCTGGACAGTTAAGCATCGCTGCAATGATAGCGCCGAGTCCGCCTCGCATAGCGATGTTGTCACACATCAAGTCCGATCCTGCCAGTGTTAATAAAGCCCAGCAGCTACGCTTCTGCACTCCGCAGTGTTGTGGAAATGCTTGCATCGCCGATAGAACTGCGTCAATTCCATTTGCATCAAGAATCCGCTGGCGGTTGGTTTCTGTCATAGAGGAATTCGCATAAGCACATGTTGGAACTACAGAAGGAGAATCTTACCGCATTTGTGTGCCAGATTTGTGAGCAGAACGCAACTCGTCTCCTGCATTTTGGCCTCCAAACGGAAGTTTTTCATTGCTGCGATCACAGGGTCCACGCCGCCTTCCGCTACGACGATAAGACGGTTCCGGTCGTGGTTGAATACTACCACACTAAGACACCTGCAGCACTCGAGTTGCAGTACGAGGCTGTTTCTCTGGTGGTGCATGAGAGCGAGAATGGACTTGATCACGAGACATTCAGGGAGGTCATCTTTAAAGCTTTCGTCCGATTTTAGCAGCAGCGTTAACTGCTTCAGAGCCTCGAGGAGTTGTTGTTGATCGGGGCTTTCGACTCGAGAGTCGTCGTTCCCACCTGAAAGCACTTGGACCAGCTTCATAATGGGGGTATTCTTGCTGTTCTTACGCACTCCAGCTCCACCTAAGCTCGCATCATCCCAACTACGATGCCGACGGTGTCGTTGTTGCTTAACGGATGAAGAGACTGTTTGACCTGACCGCTCTTCGCACTCTTTACAGTATCCTGACGCTCCTACCAGATATCGAGGGGCATCACATTGAGGAGTCAAGCATTGTCTTAACTTGCGTGCTTTGTCTGACAAACAACGCTTGTTAGTTATAGAGTTGCTGGAGTTATGGAAGAAAACGTACCTTCATCCGCTTTCTTCTTTGCTTGGCGCTCTAACTCCTCCTCGAAATCATTAATTCTCGACTTTAAAGCCTCAATTTCACCATTGGCACGCTTAAGTTGTTCGTGAAACCCCGCAATAACTCGTTGCTGTTCTTCTAGCTGAGAACTCAACGATACCAGCTCGCTCTGAGTATTTGCCTGCTGCAACAGTAGTGATTTTCTTTCTAAACGAAGTTCCACACACTCGGCCTGCTGTCGAGCGATGTCTGCTTGTAAAAGTGTCTGTCCGTTAATACTCTCTTGGAGCTGATGAGTGAGCCCTTTGATTTCCTTGTCCTTTAGATCCAGTACATACGACAGCGAGGCTTTTGGAGCGCGTTTTCCTGTGGGACTTCGTTGCAACACATTAGAGTATCTACTCCGTTCCTCCTCCATTCGTAACAGTTGACGATTCGTACATTCCGCTTGTCTGTCAGCTCTTCTCCGTATCCGCTGCTCTTCTTCCCAGCGGTGAATCGCTTGAGCCAGTCGACCTTCTAGATCTTCAACCACCTCCTTCTCACCGCCCACTTTACGAGCAATTGCTTCACAGTCAGCTTCCACTGCTTCCTTTTCGGCTGTTACCTTCCGCTTCTCCTCTTTCAACTTGAGGATTTCTAATAGAAGACCTTGCTTCTCTTCTGCATCACTAACCCTCGCCAGTTGCAGTGTCTCCACTTTCTGACGTTCCTTTTCCAGAGAGGTCTGGAGCTCTGCCAATTTCTCTGCTTGAGCTTGAATTTGCGCCACAAGTCGTGTTATCTCCGCGTCACATTCACGGTTGCTCTGCTCATAAGTGTCTAAACGCGTCTGTTGTCGCAGGTTTTCCTCCATTTTCAGTACACACTCTCTCTGGGCTTGTTCCAGCTGTAGAACGAGGATTGAGAAATTATTCTGCTCCTCCATCAGCTCTTGCTCTACAGCAGTGAGACGTTTTAAATCAATTTCACCTCGACGGTCTCGTTCTTTTAATTTCACCTCAAGTTGCTCCATCTCTTTTGCTATGAAATACCGGTCGGCATGTAAGAAACACGGAAACGAAGCCGACGACAATCGAAGGTTTTCCACAGCGCGTTGTTGTTCGTTTGTAACGAGAATACTCAATAAATTCATCGTTGTAACATGTATAGAGCTTTTCCGATGGGCTTCGAGCGTTGCAATGCCACCCAGCGACAACGTCAGCTGCAAGACATCATAGAACACAGGGTCAATCTGCTTGGAGAGAGAAATACGGTTGAATAGCTCGTTTGTTGGCTTCTCCTTCGTACACATCTCCAGTAGAAGAACTCCAAATGCAAACAGATCTTGCGTTTCCGTCGTAAACTCATTATCAAATAGAAAATTCGATCCAGGTGTAGCTGACATCACTTCCGAACTTGGGGACAATGAACAAGGTAAGAAAACAGAGCTGCAATCCGTCGACGATTTTACTGTGGAGCGAGACTCTGGAGCCATTTCGTAAACAGTTTTAAGCGCTGCACTTGGAAGTTGACGCGGGGCTTTACCAGAGCGTAGGATCAGCTCTAGTCCAAATCGACGAAGTTTGATTCCGTTGGATCCACCCATCATGACCTTCTTGCTTGTCAAACAGACACCTAACGTTTGCTTCTTTCGATGTAGAGATAGTAGTCCCCGAAGAATCTGGATTGATATCAAAGCGATCTCCCATCGAGAGAGTGAAACATTGTCTCGATGTAGAACATCATACAAACTTGTAGGTAGATATTCCATCACAATGCATTCGTTAGGAGGTGGAGTATCACTTTGAACCTGCTCCGGTGTCGTCACAACTCCAAGAAACTGTACAATATTCGGGTGACGACACGGTGCTGTCCACTTCTGCACAGTGTCCAGTGTGGCACTCCAGAGTTCCAACTTCAATGGGCTTGAGCGGCATGAATGAACCACCACGTTCGCACCACCGTAGCTACCTTTACGAACCTTCCAATGGGGAGTTTGAGCTATCACGTCTTCTTTCTCCCCGTTAAGCGATATCTCCCACCTTTTGATCGCCAAGCCACTCCATTCCATGACGGCCAAACAGTGATGGCACTCCTATTATTTTTATCTCCACACCAACGCAATACTTAGCCGCGCTTATCCAGTAGTTTACGACACCGATCTGAGCTAGTTTCTGCAGCAATCTGAAGCTTTTGTGCAAGTCGTGACACTAATTCATGAGCTTCTTTGTAATTTGTAATCACTCCACCGACATTCTCCACACTGCTTCGAAGACTTTCTTCGCTTTGCATGTTCTCCTCTTCAGCTACAAGCTTGTCCATGTAGTAAGCCGATCGTCGTAAATGCTGAAGAAACTTTAATGTGAATGTATCCATCTTCTCCTGTACACTCTCCTTTTTCTCGTTCTCGAAAGGATTCAACTGGTCTTGCGAGTCCTCTCCAGGTCGAGTAACCCGAGTTTCACCGGTGTTACCTGCTTGGAGGCAAAACGTAACTCGGTCTGCCAATTTGGGCTGTAATGGGGCTCCTTCCTTCTCTTCTTTGTCTTTCTCGTCTTTATCAAGTTCCAACGATCGTTTAGTACGCTTGGGAGCCCGTTTTTCGAGGGATAGAGGAGGAACACCGCCGTTTTCCAGATGAAATGGTCGTTTCGATCCTTTGTTCCCAGGAATTGAGCTAGCAGAACCACTTCGTTGCCTAAAAGGACTACCCGTTAGCGTCTTCATGCGGCCTTTCCGCCCATTAAACTCGTCCAGCGCTCGCCGTACGGTGCTCACGGGATCCTTGAGTCCGAATGTTCTCACCTTTTCTACCGGTAAGGCACTCAAATCTCCAACTGTCTTGATCTTGTAAAACGAGAAGAACGGCCGAAAGCCCAACGGGAAATGCCGATAGAGTGAAACGATCGCTTCGGAACATCCAACGAGATCCGGATAAATGCATTGAGGCGTGCTGATAATTGGGTGTTGAGACCGAACAGTAGTTAGTTTTGGCGGTGCCGACAGGGATCCAACTGGCGGTGGAACCATATTCACTTCGGAAGTCGTGCTATCTTTTTGTTTCGCTACTTCGGTTTTCTGCGGTGTTGTAGGTGCGGATGTGGCATTTTCTTCAGTAGCTTTTGTCTTTCTATCTGTTAGAGAGGATGGGCTCAGCTCAACAGGACTTGCACTTAATAAACACGGCGAAGAAGTGATAGTGTCTAAGGATGCCACCGACTTCTGCGCAGCTTTCTCTTCCCTTTCGTCAGAATCAGAATCATCACTCAGACTCGCAGATATGGCAACCCCACTACTCGAGATCGAGTTATGTAGATCCAGCAAAAGCGAGGCATTCTGCTGACTTTCAGCGGTATGCTCCCTCAAACGCTTGGAAACACCTACAAGCTCATCCAACATGCTCTTTTTACCACTTCCCTGGAAATCATAATTGGTAAGATCGTGAGCTGCACGGATGGATTCCTCACCAAAATGAACTACAGCTTTCATCCCTGGAGTCTTATCCTGGGCACATTTTTCCACACCCCACAAAAGCTTCTTTGTCACAGCATCTAGAGATATCAAAGTTGACGTTTTTTCATCTTCATGGTCGTTGTTAATATCGTCAACAAACACTGCGTACTCGAACAGAAGATTGAATACGAGGTACAGTGTCACATTTGCTCTGTCAGTGAAATCCACGTGAAGCTCTCCAGCCTTACTGCCATCCCACTTTTCCAACACAACAAGGCACTGAACATACATGTCCTTGAGATATTCCATGCGCTGTGTGATGTGAGAGAAGAGTTGACTCTTCGGGTGAAGCAGTACAGTTTGCAAATCATCTGGAGATTCGAAACCCGAAATCAGCGGAGCTAGCAAGCGAAGTTGCCACTCTAAACCAAAGCCTACCGATGCAATCACAACCGATGATGCTTCCACCTCGATAATTTCCTCTGAAGCTGGTCTTAATATTCCAAACGAGAAATCAATACACATTCGTAAGAGACGTAAACCTAGGTTTGACGTAACTCCATCACGCTTGTTACCTGCCTCAATTCGCTCGCAAACTCCATTCCAAATAGCCATCATAAGGTCGTTCACTCGCGTTTTGCTGTGCTCAGCACGGCTTTCATCGGACAATTTGATCAGGTTTTGAACAGCACAGAAAACGTCTTCCAGTAAAAACGCAACGCCAATCGATTCGGTAGTGATGCAGCAATGGTTACAACTCTGATCACTCGTCAGATTTTGTTCTTTGTCTTTTGGTGCCTCACGAGCAGATAAGTCTTTAGCCCGACCAGGTTCATCCAGCGTAGATCCTCCCAGAGTAGTAGTACTACTACTTTCATTAAATGAAAGTGAACTCATACTTTTATCAGATTCGAGTGGCATGGGATCCCACATTTTCTTAGCGAATTCAATAAATTGCTCCAGCTCAACGGATAACCCATTCTTCACATACAAAGGCTTGTTAAACAGAGTGGCCAAAGGGGATACAACCAACTCTCCAAACCAGGATTTCCATTCTGGTACATTTTGTGGTTGTCCTGCTTTCACCGCCCTTCGTTGAGCAACACAACACTCATTAAAATCGGCCACAGCAACGCCCACAATCTTTTGCCACGATAGAAATGTTGCATCCATGACATTCAGCAGTAGCTCCTGCTCCAAGCTCATCTTAATTGGCCAGGCCAATAAATTAACCACAGCCTTATTGAAAAGCCAATCAGGACGCTCGTGACAAACATTCACAACATCACCCCACGCCTGCATCGCCATCAATCGAACTGCTGCATCTTCATCCTCCATGCACTTCTCCGGAACATATAGCACCTGATTCAGCCTCCCTAAATCGCACGAAAATCTTAGTTTTAACAGCTTCAACGTTAATCTCCATAGATACACAGCGTCCTTCGGTCTGCCCCGTTCCATATGCGCCTTCATCACAGGCAGCATGTATTTTTCCGCACACTGCTGTACCATTTCCAGCGTCTCCTTCGACCATTTCGCCAAGTGTTTGCTCACTTCTTCCAGCACCAGTCTCGCTTGTGTCCTTGTGGATGCTTCGCTACTAGCCAGTCGACTTGCAACAGGCCTCACAAACATATTCAGCACTGCTCCATTGACTCCCAATTGCTCTGGATACTTGACCAGTAGCAAATGCAATCCTTTCAACGCCTGCACTTCGATAGCCCGAGACTTGAACGGGTTTACTACTGCTTGTATCAGTCCTTCTACTGTCCGAGGTAGCAATTTGTGTCTTTCAGCTGGGATATTCTGCACTGTAAGACACCAAAGGCTCAGTTTGTACGTGTTTTGGTCTTGCGTGGAGAACAGCAAACGCACCAGTTCTCCAAGAAAGAAAGATAAGTACTCATTCGAAATGGCATTGGTCAGGCTGCGATGGTGCATTAAGTACGATAGACAGCGGAGCGCTGCGTGTAGCACGTCGCTCAAAGTGTTGTGCTGCAGGTCGAAGCGGATTTCGGCCAGCAGCGAAGGTACATGACTTTGGAGCTCAATAACGGAGGCCTCAGAGTCTTCCAGTCGCAGTAAATCCTCCAGTTGCAAGTAAACATCTATACGCGTATCTGAACTGCGAGACAACGGAAATTCCTGCTCTGTGAGCGTCGCCAGCGTCCGTGCCAGCTGAGTCTCCGCCACCTCCATTCCGCCTGCCGAACACCGAAAAGTCTGAGCAGCTTAATCGTTATGTAGACCACATACATGTATGTACAGTTGGTGTACATCTACCGACTTTAGATAACGTGGGGCCATTACTGTAGGATCGAAGTGATGGCGGATAAGGGCGACAAGAAGCCGTGGGATGACGCTCTGGGCGCCGTTTCCAAGCAGCTGGACGAGGCCTCCAAGAGCGTACGTGATGCTGCTGCTGGCCCCGTGAACCAGGCGCGCGACGTGGTGCTGAATGAGGTGGACCACGCCAAGGAGCTCACTAGTTCTGCGCGTCATGCAGTGAACATTGTGGTTCAGCAGGCGTGGGAGGCCACCAGGACGTTTGTGGCTCCCGTTGTGGACGTATTCAAGCGGGCTGAAGGCGATGAGGGCACTCAATTACGTAAACACTTAGCTGTGGCCCGTGAGAGCCTGAACGAACAGCTTTACGCCGCGCAAGTGCAGATGCAGGAGTCCAGGAAGATCGCGGACGACCAGCTGGTGCCGGTCAAGGGTGCATTAATCGTCGCTCAGCAACGTTAGTAGTGTATATATGCAGTGTACGTCTGGACTATTTCTAAAACTATTTTTTGTGATGCAGAACTGGTGAAAGCGAACGAGTTTCGACGTGAGCACCCTGAAGTGGCGGCTGCTGGTCTGGCGGTGGTGGTTGGAGTGCCGTCACTGCTGATTCGTACGTGATTGGGTGAATGTGTTGAAGCTGAAGTGAGTTAACCTTCTGGTTATTTTCTGCAGGTGGCAAGTGGTCGGCTGCACGAAACTCGATGTTGGCTGTGGGTGCTGGTGCTGCGGCGTGCTACGGCTCGGATAAGTGGGCTGAGAAGAAGCGGAAGTAAAGAGAATGGATGGAAGAGGAGTGCAACACATCATATCACGTTGCACCATGGGTGAAAGGCGTGGATGAAACCTCAGAGGAACAGGAAATGGCAATCGTAAGGAAGATCAAGAAGGGCTGAACCTTAACGAGAATTGTTTTCTTTTTTTACTGTGATCTTTTGTTGCAGAGAAGAAGAAGCTATTGCGGAAAGGTTATCATAGTACTTAAGCGCATTATTTCCGGGTTGACGACTGTTTCTGGAACAACAAGCAACGTTGTTTATTCCTGGTTGGAGACTGATGTGACTTACTGCTACGTCTGTAAAATTCTTCGCAATGACTGAGCAGTCTACAAGCGACTTCATGTCACAGTGGCAGTATGATCACAGCCAAGATCGCGAGCACATGCAGGAAGAAGCAGCAATACAATGGCGTGGTATGAATCGAGTAGCTGAACAAGTTCGACAGCGAGAGGAGCACTACTTGGAAGTAGATTTCGATGCAATGGATTTTGAAGCACGTGCTGCCGCCCTGGAAGCTCACTTCTTTGGGATAAGAAGAAGATCTCCCCCGCCTGAAAGGGCTGTGCCGACAGCTCGACCACAGTCAGCGTCTCTTGTTCGGTGTATTCCAGCTAGTGATTCGTCAATTGCTTCCAATTTCGATGTACACAGAAAGCAGCGACCGCAGTCTGCAAAGAATCGGTCCGATATTTCCCAGTCCAGTCACGGAGTCGATTGGAGTACTTCTGCAGAGTCAAAAGCCTCAAAATGGAGAGAAATGCTGGTGCGTGGCCCAGAATTTAAGCAGCTCGCTTTGCGCCAGCTAGAGATCGAGACATACGAACTGCTGTATAGTACGCTCGAACACACCAATGTGCAACCTTCGGCTCGACGGAGGAAGCGGAAGCAGAAAGCGAGTGATGCCACTAGACCTACCAGCAAAGAGCTCGCATGTGGGAGTGGCCTTCATTTAGCGCGAAGTCGGAAGAAGCGGCAGCAAGAACACGATCGTGAGCTGATGCTTGGTAAGACTAGGCAACTGTCACGCAGAAGCGAGCGGGAACGAGCAAACTCTGAAGTTGAGGGAAAACAAGCTATTCGAGACAAAACCCGGAGACGCAGAAAACAACTGCAGACAAAGACATCACGGACGCAGCTACAAGAGCATCAATGTATACAAGTACCGACACAAGATAAAAGAACAGGAGAGACATGCATTCAACGCCCTTCAAGTGCAAATCGAGTGAGGGGTCCATGGGTGCCATCTGGGTCAGCAAGATCCGTCGCTATCCGTGGCATTTCACCTACCAGCGAAGTGACACAAGACAAACGCATCGAGCAAATATTGGAGGAGGTATTCCAGAGGCAAATGCATGCACATTTGTCAGCATCGAAGAAAGTGCAAACCCAGTTGAAGAAGGCCCAGCAACGTGTGAAAAGTTGCAAGCTGGGTGAGTCCAGAACGCCAAAGATTATGAACAAGTCTGGACGCCCTACTTCGGCTCCTCGGACTACAGCCAATCGTACAGATGAAGTGAAAGTTTCCTCGCAAAGCCTCAAAGGAAATCAAGAAAACGATCGGATTCGCGTTGCCAACTTTCACGAGTCTACTTTGTCGGCCCCTGTATTGGTGGATCTGCAACTTTCGTCTTGTGAGATCGAGGCATTGATCAGTGAGTCACCTGCAACGCCAAAATTGGTGATCCCTCCTCTCAGATTTCCCCCGAATTTGTGGAAATATCAGCTGACCGACGATTCTCAGGATGGAATGCCGGAGCTACCTCAGGAGAATAGTCTTCATTTACCGAGCAATTCTGTAGGAGCTGGTGATGACACCTTGCCAGTGAAAGCAACTTCTGGTGACAAAATTGAAGGCAAAAGTCCTTTTTCGTGTGAAATGGCCAATACGGAGCATGTGGATGAAATGGAAACTCAAGTAGAGATGCCAACTAATGATCAGGACAGGAGAGCAACAGTCGAAGACTTGTACTTAGCAGACGACCATGACGAACAAACAAGTCCAGGATTTTCAAGTGGCGGAAATGAAACTTTACCAAGTGAACTTGGACCAGGGTCTCAGCTAATGCCAAAAGTTATCGCCGACGATGACAAATGTACCAATATTGAACTACTATCCACACTGAGAGTTGTGGAAGGTGTCCTGGTCAGTTCACGTTTGGATAAGGACCGTATCTTCACCGAAATCTCAACACTCTCAGCAAAAGCTGATTCTCCGTTGCAAGAAGCGACCGGTTCTGCAATTGGGAGCTCTGTAGAGGATGACCTATTTGCAAGAAAATTGGGTTCATCATCTCGAGCACAAGAATCCGTTGTTACGCCTGAGGAAACAGCTAATATTGATTTTAGTTGCCCCGAACAGCAGCTGAGTGTTGATCACAGTATTTACGAGAAGCACTGCAGCAACATTAATATGATTGACAAGGAAGGAGATGATATCGATTCCGACGTCATCCTGCGCGGGGACCTTCTTCAGCAAAATGAATACGACCGTTTGCCATTAGTCGGACAATGCGGCAGTGGAGAGTATGAACAGCATGGAGATGCGTGTCAAGAACACCATGAGACAAGACTAACGCTCGCACCATCCACCCCGATGGAGGATGAATCTTGCTCTGTATTCCCGGTTCCTCCTGAATTAGAGTCAAACCATACCTCTCCGGACTACCAAGAAACTATCACGTCTGCTGTAAATTCTGATATCCCTCTGGAAATGCAAGTGCCCATTTGTCCTGAAGATGAGTTGGATATGGATCCGAGTACTACGATTCAAGTCTTTAAGTTACCTCAGTCAAACCCCACGCTCATCATTGAGACTGGCGCGCTGAATTCAAGCAGTGAAAGCAATGAAGTAGGTGAAACTGGGCAATTACGGATGAATGAGGCAGTGAAGAATGTCGACTGTGATGAAAATATTGCCGATACGTTTCAATTGGAAAACACCGATCACTGCCGGACGTCCAGGGGTGAGGGTGAGCAGCAGGTAGATGAACCTGGGGACGTTGAATTATCGCAGCAACTGACTTTGGAGCCTATCGTCCGCATTTGCACTCCACCTGACAACAGAAGTGCGCGAGAATCAGAATCCAAGCGTGAGCAAGCCCCAACGCTAGCCGAAGACAAGGTAGAAGAAGATCCTTTACGACTGCACCAGCAAGAGGTGACCCGCTCATTCCTGAAGCGAATTTCCTCGCGTACATGTGCAGTGGTTGACCCAGAGCTTGCAACCAGTCAACCGACCACGCGTAAAAAGCAAGTTGAAGACGATGATACTTTGGGATCTACAGAGAAACCTGATGGTGTCATGGGTATTGAATCTCAAGTCGAGCAACTTGTCAAAGTGGTAAAGGAGCAAGAGCATATCCACGGCTGTATTGTAGAATTCGAAACGACTCAAGCATTGGAGGACCACGAATCGATCATCGAGAAGTATCCACCAGGAACGGTGAGCCTCGCTGCTACAGCACCTACCGGAAAGGTTGACGCGGCCGAGAGTTTCACTAGTGCAGATGGTGACTCAACAGTGACGGACCTCGCTCGCCCAAGCACCAGCATCGAACTACCCTGGGAACAAGCGCCTGATCCAAACAACGTCACGAACTACGCCAAGGAAACTGTATCACATCTTGCTAGTTCCAACGCAACTGAAGTTGATGACCGGAATCGCACGCAGCCGTCCATAGAGCACCACAATGCGGCTCGGAACATACAAGCTCAGTACCGATGTTTTGTGCGTCGTAGACTGATTCTGGATCAACTTCATTTCGTGGTGGCGAACCAACGTCGTCAGGCACGACGAAAATCGCGTCAAAAGGAGCGCAAGGCAAAATCTGTCGATATGGTGACGTCCATTCCAGTAGCGAGCAGCATGGATAGCCTTCCTGAAGATGTCCAGCCAGTTGCACTGACAACCAAAGGCTTCGCAGTGACACCGGAACTGCCTTTGATGGAGGAGCCGAGGCCATCCGTAGATGATGCAGGATTTAGAGGCCGAAAAGGCTCTAACGACTACGCGCTCGATCTCTTTGATGGTTTATATGAAGAAAGCGAAGAAGTGAAACTAGATGTGTTGTCACGAACTGCAGAGGGCTCGAGTGACATACGACCGGAAAAGCTAGAGCAGCGACTTGAACACCCTATTCTACCTGAAAAGGACGTGGACAACACTACCATCAGCTTCGAGCTACTACAAGGAGGGGAAACTCATGCGCTACTACCCAGCGACACAATTGAAGTCAAACCGAATCGTGAAGAGCCAAGAGCTTCAGCTTCAACAAGTCTTCTCTCCTCAACGACTCACGTGGATCTTGCAGTTGTCGAAGAGAACCCGGCTCCAAAGTATGTGAAATCTACTCATGTTGAAGCCGTTCCAGAACCTGCAGGGGTAAATTCGCGTTGGGAACGCTATGTGGACAGCACGACTAGCAAGTCGTACTACTTCAACCCCAGCACGAACGAAACTCGGTGGACAGCCCCAGCAGGCGAAGATCGCGGCATAATTTCGTCTCGCGCTACCCCCACGACGCCACACTCAACGGCAGGGACGGCACCAGACGCTGCCGTCACCAGACAGCCCGAGCTGTGGCAAGAGTTCCTGGACGAGGCGAGCGGCCAGCTGTACTACTACAACACCAAGACCGGCGAGTGTTCGTGGGAGCGGCCCGCGAGCGATTCTTCTGGAGTTGTGGAGTCGCTGCGATCCTCTGCAACAGCTGAAAGCGAAGCTATAGGAGCGAGCCCGTGGATCATGTACATTGACCCGGCGAGTCAAGCGCCGTACTACGTGAACGTGGAGACGCTGGCTACGAGCTGGGAGAAACCCGACGACTTTGTCGTAGTGGAGCCCAATGCCAACGGAGAGACCTATGTTATCGCAGTGGATGATCATGCAGCATTAGAGATCTGATTGTATGATACTGTACAGCACCGCTATCGTGTTGACGACGGAACAAGCGTTATGATATGTGCGTACCGGTATGTGTCCTCGCACGTTGCTGTCTTATTAGTTCAGCTGGCTGTCACGTGCTAGCCGAGAGCTTGGCGACGAGCGCGTTCAAGTCCTGGTTTTGGATAGTCACCAGAGCCAGAGGAGCTGCTGGCAAACGCGGTCACATGGCTGTTATCGTGCTGCTCGAGTGGCGCCGACCGCCGCCTGCCGGGCGTGAATGTTCCTGAGAGAAAGGTGTGAGCCGCTTGTGCGGTTGTGCGTTCCTCCGCAGCGCGACTACATGTATGGATCGTTGCCGGTTGGTAATGTGCCACCTGTCTCGAGGCCTAGTGAAAGCGCTGCAACGTGTGGATAGATGGCGAGTATTCGTCAGCTGGAGCAGAGAGCGGCAATATGACTCAGCGACAAGCAGCCAACAGGGCAGAACATGTCGAGCAAGCCGCGAAACAAGTAGGTCGAGTGGCATTGAGAGCTGTGTGCAACGGCGTCATTGCGCTTCATGGAGCCCTTGACTTTGGTAGCGTGGCTGAACGGGCACTCGTCCACGAGTTTGTTGCGTAACGTGGCGGGCTGAACTCCGAGTGATACGCACCCGGTACACGCGCCAAACTTACGCAAACTTACTGCATGGCAAGCATCCCGTCGCCTTCTTGCGATCTTGATGCACGATTGCAGCTTGCAGTCGCTGCATCGTGGAGATCGGACCTTAGGGCCAATCTCTGCACTGACAAAAGTGACAGCAAGTCTTTCATCCTCGCCGTTCTGTTCCTTCACTTTCGATCCATAAATTTACGCTTATCGTCTCAATAATATCGAGGCGATATGCACGCCGCGACGGTGAGAGATTTGCGTGGAGCTACAAACGCCGATGCCTTTTGATTCCAGGTTGCTTTTGGGGACGCACTGCAACTTGCCGATCTCGGCACCGCTCACGGAATGCGAGTTCCACGCCGCGTCGGGTACTCTATAGTGGAAAGTATTGTCCATCATAGCGTTGCTTACGCGTGGGGATACTGGCAAGTGTCGCCTGCTAAACATCCTTAACGCCCCGTCCTCAGTAGTACATACCTTCGTCGCGAAGGTAGTGTTGTTTGCGCGCAAGTTCCGAATGCTCATAAATATGTTCCGAATGCTCACTGCTCCTCTCCGCGCAAAAAATGCTCGGAATCGATGATGGATACATTCGAACTTACTGTTAGGTTCGGTGAACCTACACATCTACAAAGTAGCCTCCTCCCTCTCTTCATCCTCTCCATCGGCTTCCGGGTAAGTCTGCAGCCTTGCTAAGTCTAAATTGACGCTTCCGTCCCCTGCGCTGTTGATGTACACGTACGCTAACAATTCAACCTTCTTTGTCGACAGGCGATTCCTCCTCTTGGAGTGGATTAAGTCGAAAATACTCCAGGCTCTCTCGCTCGATGCTGAAGACGTGGGGATGCTAAAGACAAGGTCTGCGAGAACAGAGATAGCCTTGTAGTTTTCTCCGGCGTTTCTCTGAGCTTCCCACCAATGGCGAGGGAAAACACCCGCGTTTTGCCTCCTATCTTCTTCTGTCCAGCCTCGTTTCGTGCTGGCAAAGGCAAAGAGCCACCCATTTAGCTGCTCGTGCGTGATATCCAAGCGTTGAAACAGACCAGCTTTATCCGCAAACTTGCAGGCTTCCTTAATGGTATCAGTTAGATCCCTGTCGATAAAGCCGTCGGGGTTTGTGTTTGGGTCCAGAAGATACGCTATCCCCATTGCATTCGTATGAACGAACTTCCATCTTTGGTCCACTAGCTTCCGGAATTCAGCTCGCACCCGTCTTCTAACACTCAACGCAATTGGGACGTAGTCGGCATCGCGTTCATCGCTCCTATTGCCATTCTGCTCACCGAAAAGTGTGGTCTCACCATCGTTTGTCGGTGGTACAGCGGAATACCCTTGACGCAACCATTTAAAACGCTCGTATACGCGCGACGTAGGAACGCCATTGGACTCAAGTTCACGCAATGCCTCGACGATAGGATCTAGCATGGCCACCGCATACGCGAGATTTCTCCAAAACATGCTTGACGAAACTAAGCCTTGAACCTTTAGCAGGGTTTCCCTCAAGGCTGGCCGTTTATGATATCGTCGGAGTAGACGTGCGTTACTTGATTTCTGGAAAATATCCTCGAGGACGCCACGATTCGTAAGAACACTTCGCAGACAAGCATGGGTTGTATACCAGCGGGTTGCAATTGGAATCTTAAGGGCACACCGCTTTTGGCCGGGCTGAATATACATGTGTTGGAGTCGTCGGAATCGATCCAGCAGTGCCAGGTGATCACGGACAAATCGAGAAACAAGTAGAGCGTCGTCCAGTATTAATTTCATGAACGGTATCTTCTTGAAGACATCTTCCATCAATAAATTTAGGACATGTGCAGCACAACCTCCCCCAAACACAGGAAGATGTTGCTCCAATAGCTCCCAAGCAGCGCTCATGCTGGATGCGTTGTCCGTAAGTACCCCTGCAACAATTGCTGTTGTCTGGCTTTGAACTTCAGCGATCACACGCTCCAGTTGGTCAGCCATATACTCAGCTGTGTGCTGCTCTTCCCCCGTTTCACACGATGACCAAAACATGGATTTCATTCCAGGCGCAGCAACCATAAAGTTCACAATGCTGCTGCCATTAACATCAGTCCACGCATCAGTAACAATCGATACAAATCGATGGCGATTAATAGTGTTGATGACAGCAGCTTTACATTCTTCCTTGACATCCACGAGAAGATCTCCCGACAGTTTGGCTCGAGATGGCAGGCGAAACTGTGGAGCCACCATAGCAAAGAGAAGTCGAAATGTAGCATCATCAACAAGTGCGAAGGGTAGTGCGCAGCAGAAAAACACACGAGCCAGAAGCATTTCGAACTCTCGTTGGCCAAATGGATGAGCAGTTGCTGCAGCACCTTCGCCACTAGTTTGCTCCGCAGCTGAGATTTCTGTAGAGACCTCAGACGGCGCCGGAATGTTGTAGGCCTTTCTAAGAATCGCTTTGTCTAGCGGTAATATTCGACCACACTCGTCAAGTGCATGGGGAAGCATATTACGTTTAGGCGCAGCGCTCTTGAGGATTCGATGGCAATGCAAGCACTCCACTGAGGGATGAGATCTCTCATCGCGGGCGGCGAAATGCTCCCATATAGGACCGTGGTGCCGACCACCGCTTTGCCTTCCGCGCGATGCAGTCGCTCGACCTTGAAGGTTTACTGTCAAGCCCTCACGACGAGGAGAGCGGCGGGGTGATCTAAACAAAGGTTGCGGGCGGGGCGTTGAGCGCGGTGACGCTTGAGCACGAGTCGTTCGCCGGGAAGACAATGGAGGCGACGAGATCGCTACACTTGGGTTCGTCTCTGGACAGCGAGATCGACGTTGCCCCGTAACGGAGCGACTAGGAATCGAGGCTTCGGTGAAGGACGCTTGGGAGGACAACGCCAGCAACGTTGATGCATCGCTTGCCATCGGAGCTGTTGACTGTTGATGAGGAGTTGATGTGGTGTCAACGACGAAGGCGAGGACTGAGCCAGTTGGATGGATACCTCAGAGGCACTGGATGCCAGTTCTAGAGCTGATGATTGACTAGAAGAGAGAGGGGAAGTACGATGCCAGTTGTTTGAGCTCATTATCGCCGTCGTCGTCGCCGCGAAACACAGGAACTCTACAACTGAGCTTGTGTCGATCTCCGTGCACACTAGTACAGTAGTGCACATCGTTCTCGACACTCATACTTCTTAAATAAGTGTACCTGTCAAATTTTATGAATTCATTGAGTGGGTGTAGTTTTTTTTCCCTTTCACAAAGTATGAGT
Organism: Phytophthora colocasiae; assembly: GCA_018806915.1. Lineage (NCBI taxonomy): Eukaryota > Oomycota > Peronosporomycetes > Peronosporales > Peronosporaceae > Phytophthora > Phytophthora colocasiae. The sequence continues at coordinate 371,677 of JAGKQI010000051.1, read as the reverse complement.
TGGCAGTCTTGATAATTGTCCACTCTGTGGAGAACAAGGTACGCGACTGAGTGCGCGTGTTTCTAGCGTCGACTTTTCCTACTATGAGTTTTTGTATGGGGGGATGGGGAGGTCCAGTTGTGAGCGCTCGGAGCAAGTTCGGAACTGCTCGGAACTGCTCCGAGCATTCCGAGCATTCCGAGCACAATTGCGCGCAAACAACACTACGCGAAGGTGCTCATTTTTCGGAACCATTTTGATGCGAAAGCCTTCACAAAGTGGCAAAGACCACCTGCTGAACAAATTCGGCAGAGGTTTCACGTTTTGAGGTTGGGGCAACACTGCGGATCGATGCAGCAGAACCAGCTGGGCTCCGTTCGTGGTGTAGAGTAGAGTCTGTCCGCAGAGACCAGTGCGCTTCCGACTCTCCTCTCCTGTGCCGACCAGGTCGGGAGTCTGTGGGCGCAGGTCATTTCCAGATTGCTCGGCCTTTTGCTCATTGCCAAGTGCGGAAACTGTCTCGACCCGATTGAAGGACTCGAGTCGGTGCCGTGTTCCTAGTCAATAAGTAGATAGCCCCAATACAGGAAAGCAGGCCGACAGACTTTTCCAACGAGAAACTTACAGCAGCATGAAGGTCGTCTCCGCATTCGCAGCGGCAGCTCTCGCGCTATTTGGAGCGGCGCAGGCCGTCGACATTGACAACGGCTTCACGTACGATGGCTCCACCACCTACTGCATGGGCGTGACTGGAGCCGTGGGCACGCTCAACTTCGACACGCTCGAGGCCAGCAACGTCGGCCGATGCCCCGTTGGTGTCACGCTCACGCTAACAGCTTCTGAATTCCACGTGAGCGACGTCGTCACGGTCAAGTGGGCAGCTAAGGCGGTCACGGGCTTGTCCAACGCTATTTTCCCGAACGCAATTGACGCGACTACGAATCTGCCAGGTGCGGTGACTACCTCGTCACTGTTCGCTTGCACGTCCGGAACGAACTGTGCTACGAACGTGGGCGGAACCCCTACAGGCGCTGACGGAACCAACAGTGGAGCGTTCGCAACGGATGGCACGAAGGCTTTGGAGACCAACACGTTCACCATAGCAACGGCTGGCGACTACATCATCGTGGGTCTGGTGGCTTTGCCCGGAGACAGCTCGCTCGGCCTCGCAGCGGATGAGTACGTTGTGTTCAAGAAGATCAGCGTCGTATCTGCAGACACCACCATCTCGTCTACTTCGGGATCCACAACAGGTAGCGTAGGAAGTTCTGATTCAAGTGGCTCTGAGTCGACCACATGGTCGACCACTGCTCCGCCCGTAACAACTGCTCCGCCGCTAACTTCGGCGCCCTCGTCTTCCACAGGTTCTTCAAACGCAGGGTCCACTAGCAGCAGCTTGAATTCAGCGACAAACGCGCCTGGAAGCAACTCTGGAAACAACTCGAGTAGTGCGGCGGAGCAGGAATCGAGTTCGAACTCGAACTTGGGCAACAACGAGTCCAGCGTGGTGTCGGACTCGTCAACCAAGACAACCACGGATTCGACAACGTCCACTGACACGACAGGCCAAACGGACCAGACGGACCAGAAGGACACGGGCTCCTCGGATTCGACAAAGTCAGCTTCGACCTCATCCGGAAACAGCAGCTTTGGTGATAATGGTGTGATCATCATGGCCGCAGTGGTTGGCTGTTGCATCGTTGGAGTTGTGGGCTTCGCTTTTGTGATGCGCCGGCGGAAGGAGCAGCGCATGAACGCCAACAAGGCCTTCGACCTGCACTCCCCTTCACTAGCTAGCGACATGGACGACAGCGCACTCAACGGTCACGACGGCAAGATCGACTTGACATACGTCGCAAACATCTCGTCACGCAACAATGACAAGGCTGCGGAGAACATGATGAGCGAGGAGTCATCTGTGGCCATTATGGCTTCCGCAGAGCGCGGATCAGAGCTCAACTCGAGCAATGGTAGCTCATTTAACTCGCTTCCTAAGAGCAGTCTCGACACGGACGAGTATTCAGAGAAGGTCAGCTATGGCACCTCGGGTGCCGCTTCACACTCGAACGAAGCCGAGATTGATGCTTACCGCATGAGCAACATGTCGGATATGTCTGCGGCTGCCGGCGGTGGTCAGAGCGAGGCGTCCATGTCCAACTTTGGTGACTCGGTTAACTTTGGTGACTCGGTTGTGTCTGCGAGACAAAACAACTACCTGCAGCCTGGCGACTGGCACGACTCGGAGTCTTCTCGCATGGACTCCCGCCTTGATTCGATGGAGCAGGCTGAGTTGAAGGCTCGCGGATTCGGAAGCATCGGCGGATTCAGTACTGTTAGCGGATTCTCGGAGGATGGCACATCGCGAATCACTGGCATGAGCGATCACGACTCGAACCGCGACATCGGATTCTCCATGTCGTCTCGACCTACGGTTGAGTCTCGTTTCACCGAGGACTACCGCGTGACGGAGGACCGTGCTACGGTTGAGTCGCGCTTCACTGAAGACTACCGTGCTACAGAGGAGTCACGCGTGACTGAAGACTCGCGCGCCACTGGCTTCTCTGAGGCTATGGACCAATCTCGCCTTCAGAGTGAGGTTTCGGTGGACTCCTACGGCTTCCGGGCTTCGCGCTCAAGTGCAGACTCTTACAGCTCCGGCATGTCTCCCTACAGCCGTGAGAGCTCGCGTATCAGTGGCTTTAGCGTTGACTCGAGCGTGGATGACAGATCAAGCAATGCCAGCAAGTACTAGACGATGTGATCGGTAGTTTTTTTGGCGTGTGGTTTTCCAGTACTAGGAAGGGATGCAGTACTGAGGGTCAACGAGTGAGTTTTGTGATCTGATCTCGTGTCTCCAGTTCTCGCCCGAGTTGTTAATAATCTATGTGGTTTGATAGCGATGCAGTCCCAACCTTGTTTTCGATGAATAATACTACAGTAGACTTTTACCACATTGGCATCAACGTTTCCCGCTGAATTGAATATTACACCTTTTCAGTTAGCCAGAAGCATGGTTCTGCTTCACATTTTGACTTAGATAAGGTTGTGCTCCTTAGCCAGCTTGGTGAGGTTTTCAATGGTCGACGGCTCGCACTCAACAAGCGGAGCGCGCACGGCAGCCGTGCACTTGCCCATGAGCTGCAGCACCTTCTTGATCGGCTGCGGGTTAGCCTCACTGAAGAGCGACTTGACCAGGAAGATCTGTATGCAGCAAACATGAGAAAGAAGCGTTAGGAATGTTGATAACACAATGATACCAAGCACAACGTACGTTCTCCAGAGCAGCCTTGCGAGCAGCGGCGTAGTCACCCTTGAGCATGGGGTTTGTCACTGCCAACACCTTCTTGGGAGCTGTTTGTAGGCAACAACAAATGCACACGTGATAAGTAAGTTTTCCGCCATTATTCACTGCCATGAACGAAATTGCCACTTACAAGCGTTGGAGAGCACGCTAATAACACCGGTGGCGCCCATGGCCATGAGCGGCAGGGTCAGGTTGTCATCGCCAGATAGAATGGTGATGTCGCACAGAGCAGCGATCTCCATGGCCTGATCCAACGATCCCGTGGACTCCTTGATAGCCACAATGTTGGGCAGCTTGTAGAGCTCAGCAATGGTCTGCGGCGACAGGTTGACATTGGTTCGGCCAGGGATGTTGTACACCACCACAGGCAGGCCAACCTCGGCAACAGCCTTGAAGTGGGCGTACAGGCCCTTCTGCGTGGGCTTGTTGTAGTACGGGCACACAACAAGGCAGGCGTCAGCTCCGTGCTCCTTGGCAGCGCGCGTGAGACGCAGAGCCTCAGCCGTGCTGTTGGAGCCCGTGCCAGCAATCACAGGCACACGGCCGGCAACCGTAGCAACAACCTCAGAAATCACGCGGTCGTGCTCCTCGTGGGAAACAGTGGGGCACTCACCCGTCGTGCCCATCTGTAGCAGACATTGATAATTGTGTTATTCACTTTGGAACGATGGAGAACAGGCGCAAAACTGGTGATACGTACGGGCACAAGACCGTTGATGCCCTCCTGGATCTGCCACTCGACAAGCTCACGCAGCTTGGCGTAGTCCACAGCACTGCCGTCCTCCGTGAAAGGTGTGACGAGTGCAGTGAAGGTTCCTTGCAGCTTGAGGGACATGATTCTGGTCTGGGAGGAAGCAGGAAGACGACACCTGGAGTGTTGATTCGATTGTGTGGAGGCACTGACGTCGGCGCTTGATGAAGTTGCGGATGTGCGGGATGCCCGCCAGCCACGAGATTGACTAGCGCTACAATATGAAGGATGGGTGGCACCAAACTTCAATTTCGAAGTTTCTAATTAGAGTAGTTAGTTTTCCATTCTTCACCCCATCTTTTGGCTATTGCAGTCTTTTCATTAACACTTACAAAACTGAACTATTACAATATTGTGGTAGTAGGCGCATTTTGGTTAGACCCGTTTTTCTTCTCAACACACTGATTACGGGAAGCGATAGCAAGAGTGTTGCTTCAACGAGCAGCGTAGGCACGTGAGTGGCTACGGAAGCCGCTATGAGAGCGGCAATCGGCACAAATACGTAGCAAAGCCGGCGTATCAAGAATCTCTCGATATGCTGTGGTTGTGTCTTACTACTGTAGTACTATGGATAGTATTTAATACAATGGGAGCTTTTTTTTTAACACGCTTGGCAGACGTCATTCAAGCGGGGTACCTACCTTCATATTTGGCGGGATTTTAAATTTTCGAAATGACACAGACGCGCGAAATGTTAAATACAAAAAACAAAACATACCAGAGTGATGGTCTATTTGGAGTAGCCCGCACTCAGCATACAAAAACCAAGTGCAGTGCGAGACGAACGCGACAGGCAGCAGCTCATAGCCGTCGCCCATGACGAGAGCCGTCGCACCGGACGCGGGGCCGTTCGGCCGCAAGCGCAAAGTAGATGACTTTGAGTGGGAGACATCCAAGGAGAACGTGATGCCGCTCAAGCGCGGTCGTAACGTAGATGATCTAAACAAGGCGCTACGTGCCCACAACTCGTTCCAGACCAAGTTACGGCTCGAGGATGAGCTTAAAGCCAAGGAAGACGACATAACGGCTTATAAAGGAGACGACCCGCTCGCTGCCTGGATCGAGTACGTACGGTGGCTGGAGGTCAAGATGCCTGAAGACACACGCAAGAAGTTCACGGCACTGGAAAAGTGCACCCGCAAGCTAAAGGACAACCCACGATACACGAACGACATCCGCTACGTCCGACTCTGGATCCAATATGTAAGAGTTCTACGAATGTAGAATTATGCGGCCCTGATCTTACTGGTTGTGCTTGTAGGCGGACTTGGTGTCCAACCCCAAGGACATTTTCAAATATCTCTACCAGAACAAAATCGGCGAGAACGTCTCGCTTTTCTACATCGGCTGGGCCTACGTATTGGAGACAATGGCTAACTACCCCCAAGCACACAAGATTTATTTAAAAGCCAGTCAGAAGTACGTATGAGAAGCTGAAGTCTAAAAGAGTGCCAACGATGTATAACTTGTTGTGACGTGACTTTGTTAGGCATGCAGAGCCTCAAGACCTATTAGAGAGGAAGTACAAGGAGTTTCAGCGACGTATGAGTCGACAGTGGCTGCGTATGACGGAAGAGACAGGAGCCAGCGATATGGATGAGGTAACGCACCGCCGTGCCCTCGAGAGCTTATCTACTTATGGAATATTGGAGCTAAATGATGCACAGCGCCAACAGCTTCACCAGCATCAAGCATCCGTCCGTGCCCAGCGCGTCCAGAAAGCAAATGCACACAAACCGGTATTTGTCATTTACGAGGATCCTGTAGGTCACTCGGTCGATCCTTTTGATGGTAATGGTGGTTGGAAAAAGCTTGGCACTTTGCAGCAGCAGGACAAAGAGAATGAGCTGGCTCCAAGTGCGTGGAATCCACCTGGACCTCAGGCTGGAGCACGTGAAGTGACTGGAGTTGAAGCTGTCCGACAACCAGACCGGCGTCCACCAACGCTAACTGGCCGGCCATGTGCGAGCCCCTTACAGGTTTTTGTGGACGATGAATTTTCTGTGCCTGAAAGTGAAACCAAGCGACGAACACCTCTGACACATCGTTCTCAAACCCTTCGACAGCGTATGGAGGGGGTAGCTACAGAGGAAGAAATGCTTGCACAGGAACCACTGAAGAATTTCACTGCAAGCGACAAGAAAACTCGTTCGCACAGACAGGGGTCTAAGGGCAGACTGGAAAAGCCTTACTACGACGTTGAACTGATGAAAGCGAAGACAGGCGAGGAGTGTTCTTTTGAAGAAGCCCGAGCGCGCTCATTCCATCAGTTTAAGGGCACACGTCGCAAGCTAGGTCACCGGGCCTTGCAAAATGTGACTCACAGAGTGGAATCTGTGTCTAATGTAGTGGCACCCTCGGCAACATCCATCTCGTCAACAACGACTTCGATAACTTCTCACAGAAGCAGACTTTCTGAGCGAAAGCCGATCCCAACGCCGCCAAATCCACCTGAACCGAAGCTTCCAGAAAGAAAAACGGCGCATACCACTATGTCTGATGCAATCGAACCAAAGAAGCCGATATCAGCGCACAACAACGACCAAGAAGACATGACCATCAATACTCGCGTTGCGTTGGAGGATATCAACAGCATGTTTTGCAGTCCATCACGACAACCAAAGCCGATTTCCTGGGAAGCAAAGGATGATGACCCTGTCGAGCGAAAACTTCACTTCAGCATAGTTGACGACTCGGTTGATAGTGTTGCAGTGAATGCGCAGGACCAATCGGTGCGACAAGACCCAAATGAGTCTATCCCCAAACAGACGTTCCAGGTATTCAATGATGACCCCCCTGTTGGATTCCGGCAGCAACCATTTCGCGTTTTGAGCGATGATCCCCAGCCAGGAACGAAGCAGCCTTTTCAGATTTACAGCGATGAAGCCCCTCAAGAACCTCCTTCGGAAAAGAAGACTTGGAGTCAAAAGCGAAAGCCTCTTACTGCGCGAGATGACCTGGTGCGCGGTGGACACCGAACAAACAAAGACGTGCTTATGGAAGCTCTAAAAGATGCTGTTGAGAAGGATTCGTCGGAAAGGTAGAGAAGCTCCATCACTTGCTCTTCCAATTGCAATTACTTTATCATACCCTGGCCCCGCTTACCGAATAGTATATCTTAGCCGTTGCTTTCAAGGCATCTCGAAGGGGTCAACAAGGTATAGTTTCCAGTGACTTCATTATTCACTCTCGTGTGTTCCCATCAGAATATGCTACGTGTACTTGCGATTGGAAATGTTATACGTTAGATACTCACATATCTCGAACATTGCACTAAATCGTTGATGCTAGCGTGAAGCAGACATTGAAGGGGGCCACCTCGAAATATGATCTGTCTCGTACAACAAAGGATTTTGCACCAGCACACGAGTTGGATCCGTATACATTCGAAAACCGACAAACGCTGATCTTAGCTCGGCAAGTCGACTGGTACCTGTGTTCGAGACCTGATTCCGTCAAGCTTCATTCGCAAAAATTACCACGAATTCCATGCAACAACCCAGCCAAGCGAAAGTTGCGAAAGCCGATTGCCTTCATGGCCGACTCTTCTAAAGTTCTTCAACTGGTGGGCGTGTTAGGTTCGGGATCATTTGCATACGTGTTTTCTGCCAACATTATCGACACCTCGACGAAAACGACTCGCAACAAGGCTGTCAAGGTAAACATGCTTAAAGAGGGCAGGTCCCAGCAATATTAACCATCGTTTTAACCAGATTGAAAAAGAACGACACAATCTGGCTTGGGAATTCTATATCACGAACAAAATCAAGAAAAAGTTGAGGATTGATCACGGCCTCCCAGAGGAACATATTCCAGTACCAACGTTTACCGGACTTCATTTGTTCCCAGTACGCTAAAGGTGTTAATTTGTCCACCCTGCAGTAGCAAACCTAACGTTGTTATGTGAAACAGAATGGATCTTTGCTCATTATGGACAAAGGCCACGTTGGTACACTCTTCGATGTCCTGAACTGTTACAAGCAGGTCGGTACTTCTTAAATCATTGATCTATTACCCCTTGCACAAATATTTTAATGTGTTACAACTGGTAGTCCGGCGTCATTTTTCCTGAAGTCTTAACGATTTACTATGGTATCAAGATGCTGCACTGTATCGAGCTTCTCCATAGCGTGAATATTCTCCACGGGGATATCAAACCTGATAACTGGCTGATGATACCTGGAACGCCTGGGTCTGAATTGTCGATGGATACCCAAGAATCAAGCAAAACCAACAATTTCAAGGCTGGCGATCTTTATCTGATCGACTATGGCAGATCCATCGATCTCAGCTTTTACCCGGATGGGACAGTGTTTCGCGGCAACTGCCACGCAAAAGGTTTTCAGTGCATCGAAATGCTAACGCAGTTACCTTGGACACATCAAATCGACACATTTGCGTTTTTGGGGACGATACACTGCATGCTCTTTGGGGAATACATGGAAGTCAAGTCGCGGCGGAATTCCAACGGGGTGGTGCAATGGGGAATCGTCAAACCATTCAAGCGCTACTGGCAAGTCGACATGTGGAAGAATATCTTTCAGGAATTACTGAATGTAAGCAGTTGTTCGGAGCAACCATCCTTACTGAACTTACGGAGGCGTTTGGAAAACTACTTTGAGACTGATGCAAGCCGGCAACAAGTACGTGTCTGCTTGATCACTATACCGATCTGTTTTCTTTGACTGCTTGGGTTATGCTACGTGTATCAGGAACTCTTCAAGCAATTGACTCGACAAGATAGCTTTCTCAGGAAGGCGTCCATTTAAGCAGAACTTCACACGTTATTTTTTTAAATTTAAAAGCACCAGCATGAAAAAAATGCCGACAAGAACGCTGCACTGTCAGTATCGCACGTCCCAAATATTGTCTTATCCATCTCGATCCGAAGCCAGTCCCGCTCCTGGACATTGTTTTCCTCGCAGCAAACAAGAACACACAAAAGCAGTTACCCGCGATCAGCAAGCAAAACTCAATCCGGTGTATTCCTATGGGTTAGTGGCCTCTGCGCTGATATTCGCGGTTGTATGTCTCCAAACGGTGCGGCGTACCTGGTGCTCTTCTTTCATCTGCCTTGATCACTAAGCTCATGGCACTTTAGCAGTTAGTCTGTTACTGCGGAGGATTACCATAGGGCGGATATTGATACTGATCAGCCCCGTTAGTTCCAGGGGCTCCAGCAGCAGCACCCGCAGGGGGACCATAGTGACCATACGCCTGGTATTCAGCGCTCTGACCGCTCTGATCCCATGACCCGTAATACGAATTGTACCCACCGTCCCATCCGTGCTGTCCCCATTCTTGTCCTTGAGCTTGGTGGTAGTCATATCCACCAGGCGGAGCCACAGGTGGTGGGAACGCTGTAGCAGGAGTAGAGCCCATTACAGCTGTGCCAGGCGCTTGCATACCTGGAGCACCTGTACCTGGGGCCCCAGCAGATTGCTGCATCATCCAAGGCTGTGCCGTCGCGCTCGAAGATGACTTTGATGGCTGCAACCATGGCGCTGAAGCTGCTTGCGCAGTCGCCCCTGGAGTCTGTCCCTTTGTAGCTGTCGAATTGACAGGTGCTTCACCTAGCTGTTGCATGAACTGCTGATATTCTTTGTCGATGGCAGCATTTTCCTCAGCAGATTTCTTCTTCTGAGTACAATCGCGCGTCGGGTGACTAGAATCACCACAAATCGCACACTTCACGTTAACAGCCTTAAATGTGCCTGAAATGGAATAAACATCAATACAACCCGGTGGGCCGTTAGTAAAAACGACCCATCTCAGTAAGCAGAAACATCGCAAAGAGATACTACGTACGGTGAGCATCTCGGTTCGGGCATTCCCATTGTCGATGACCTTTTTCGCCACAAATATGGCAATAGTCGTCGTCTCGGAGGGTGCCGTTGATGAGAGCCAATTCTCGCAGTTGCTTTTGTTTGTGGGAATTCTTCGTATCATCCACAGGTACCAACAGACTCTGAACTTCCTTCGCCGCCCTATCGAGATCCTCATCACGGTCGCCTGTAATCAGCACGTGCAGATCGTCGTTCTCATCGGCATTCATCTTTTTACCTTTGCTTCCTTCCTTTACGGATCCCTTACCACGGATTGCAATCTTGCAATTCGTTTCTCGCTCCATGCGCTTCTGCGTGTTACCACGTGGTCCGATAATGAGGCCGATGAAATTGTACGACGGGAACTCTCGGATCGGGATATAAATCTTGCGGTGCAGTTTCTGTCGCGTATAATCAGCCGGCGGTCGGAATAGTGGATTGATCTTCAGCAACTGATCAATCGTTTCACGTCGGCGTTTCTCCAGAGCAGCCTTCATACGCACCTCGCGGGTGTTTGTACGCTTTCCATTGGAATCATACTGTGGCGGAGGTGACGGGGATCGGTTTGGATCTTTCTCAATGAGCGCTGCATCTACCGCCACAGTAGTCATCTTCTGGTTAATATTTTCCAGTTCTGCACGTAGGACGATCGTCTGCTGCTGCTTCTGATTGAGTAGGTCAGTCATCGCTGAGGTTGCACTGGTTGCTGGCGCCCACCGCGATTTCTTTCTTCTCTTCTCTCCATTGCCGTCCGGTGTAGGCTCCACTGGTTCCCCCCATCGACTTTTACGACGTTTCTTCGGCTGCTCTTCAGAAGTCTCTTTCTTCTCGGTTGTACTAGTTCCATTTTTCTCCTTCTCCGCTTCTTTTTTCTTTTCCGAGGGTTCCACATCTTCTCCATGCTCAGTGAACTTGATGTAAGCCTTAAGGACTTCCCGATACGGCTCCCACGTCTTCAACTCCTGCCAGAACAACGGGAAAACTCCGTATTTGGTCTGTAAAAAATCAACATACAGTATCAATATCCGTATTAACCGAGACAGATATTCTACAGTCATCGTCAATATCCACCTCGAGTTGTGGTCTCTGCTTGAACCACTGCTTCATCGGATGATGATAGCTCTTCATCATAGCCTCCTTCTCCTGCTGCTCCTCGTAACCGTACTCGTCCTTAGGCTCCTCCTTCGGTTTAGACTTTTCCCCGCCCACCGTCGCCATAAAGGCCGCGAAACCTCCAGCGTCCTCCGCCATTGCCAAATGACCAATGGGCAGTCGTTTGCTCCCTTTGTAATATAGTCGGTGACATCAGTACATATTAACTCACAAAACTGTAAGTAAATATAGACTCCCCTTTGAAGAGTCTCTTTTCAGTTATAGAGCATTTTGTGCAAGCCGACAAACGTATCTGCACTAAAGCACTGGTGCTCCCGCGTTGCCTTCCCCTGCAAGACTCATCGCCATGGCGGAGCAAGAGGACGTGCTGCGGTCGCTGCTGGACGCGGCCATACTGCGGCCCTCCCACCTCACCTTCATCCAGTCCTACCAGCACGAAGTGCTCCACAAGTGCGAGAACGGAGAGCTGCCACTCAAGCGTGTAGCCAGTCAAGTGCTGGCCGAAGCCTATCGCTGCCAGTACCGCAGTTCCGAGGCGCATTTACGCACACTATTGGTCGCCTGCGCGCACTTGCCTCAGTTCCCGGAGATCTTCAGCCGCGTGCTCCGTGCAAAGACGTCGGCGCTTGTTGCGTCCTTCTCCAGTGCGCGCGTCATTGCTCTACGCCTCTCAAGTGTCGTGTTGGATGCAGCTTTGGCCGATACAAAGGCGGATGCTGTCTGGATTAAGGAGCTTCTTGCAGCGCAGAGTCTTCTGTTGGAGGCTACTATTGAAAGCGACAAACGTACCCAAGAGCACGCCCGCAAGGCGCCTCTCAAACTGCTGAAGAAACACGGACAGAAGCTGGCACAATTGTTCGTGGAGGTTCTTGAGACGGCTACGCCTGAAGAGCAGCACTACCAGCTGTGGTTTGTGCTTAGCTTGAGTAATCTACTGACTAAGGAGACGCAGGAGTCACTATGGAAGAAGTACGTCTTCTGGGCCTTTGAGAGCAAGAAGCGCACTTTTGCGCCGTTGCTTAAGAACGACGCGAGGTTGAAGAACTTGAGCTACGAACAGTTTGAGGAGATCATCCTGCCGCCAATGACCAAGATGCTCAAGAAAGCACCCGATTCAGTCATCGAAGCTGTCGGCGCTCTTGTTCACTCGGCGCCGCTGGACTTCGGAAGATACTTCAGTGATGTCTTCCAGTCGGTGCTGATCACCAAGCTGCGTGCACCTAAGGATGACGTCCGCGCACTGGCTGTTAATTTGGGTGGCGCTCTCGCCCGCTCGTTCCACCAGAGTGAAAACATGCAGCAGTTTGTGACGGCCATTAGCGCTTTGTTGGACGGTAAGCATGGTATCCTCGCGCAGTTCTATCAGCGTGAAGTTGCTTTCGCTGTGCTCAATGACGCCGCTGATGCTGCGAGAGCGCAATTGGATGCGTCGGAAGTAAAAGAGATCGCTCCAGTTGCTATCACGTCCCTGCTAAAGGCAGTGGGCAAGGAGGCCCATGAACAGACACGTCACCTTGGATTGCTTACGCTGGGCAAATGGCTTGCACTTGCTGGAACGGACGAATTAGACGCCGCCATAGTCACTGGCCTGAAGACAGGATTCAAGAACAAGCCTGAGCCTGTCGTGGCTGGCTACCTCCGCGCTCTCGCGGTACTTTGCCGCTCCAGAGCCAATGCAGTTGTTCCTTTTGCTGACGAAGTTATTGCTGTGATTAAGGATGCGAACAAGAAGCCCAACGTGGTGCACCTCGATGGCATCCTCGCCGTTGCTGTTGCTGGTGCAATTGCGTCGGCCAGTAGCGATATGGATGCCCGCATGGCCCAGGAAGGTGTCGCTGATCTGCTGCTAAGTTCTTCTTCTTTCATTGGACACAGCGTTCGTGCGGTGTTGAGCACCGTTGCAAGCACTTCTCGCCAAAGTGCGGTGCCGGAATCTCCGGAGATTTCAGCCCTGGCTGCGCTTTCTCGTGCTCTCGTGTGGGTCTTGGCCTCTCAGCAGACAGATGCCAGCGATGCTTACTCGCTGGTAGTGGAGCTGCTGTGCTCAGGAAGCCTTACTGTGCGCCAGAACGCTGAGAGCGCTGTGGCAACAATGTACATGTCATCCTTGGAGCACTGCATTGGACTAGTGGCTGCATTCGAGAAGAAGATTGACGCTCTTTCTGCTGAACAAGATGCCAATGCCCCCCCTGCAGGAGTCCTCCGTCGTGTGTTGCGCGTGCTTATCCCTGCTTCAATAGCCGAAGCTGACGAAACGAAGGTGCAAGTGTTCCCTCCCGTTCTTTACCTAGCACACCACCCATTCCTTGTTGCAGGAAAGAATGCTGGAGCTTTTTCGCGTGAGTGGCAATCCGTTCGTCGGCGATTCTTGCCAAACAACACAGCTCAAGTTAAGGGTGAGGAGGATGAGGACGAGGACGAGTCTCCTAGCGACGCTGACCTTGTTGACAATTTCATCGAAGAGCACGAAAATGTAAGGAAAGCGGCTGTTAAGCTGCTTGCAAATGCTTCCACTGGCAAGTTGTACTCAACAAGCCCTCTGCAGCGATTGGCGGCCCAGCGAACGCTTACAACCTTGCTTGACTTTGCTGGAAATGGCGACGGCGAGGATCTTGCTCTTCACGATGTTATTGAGGACCTGCTGGCTAAGCGTTTAGATGATGAAAAGGTCGATGCACTTACTGAGGAGGATGTTGCTATCTGCCAAACCCCGTTTGACGAGTTGTACGAACCTAAGAAGGAAGGTGAAGAGGAAGAGACCGTAACCCGCACCAAGCGTGGTGGCCGTCGAGGCAACGAGGATGAGCAGTGGGAACAGGAGCTGCGCGAGGAACTGGAGCGAAAGAGGCAGGCCGAGCAGGCAGACCAGAAGAAGGTATACACAGCTGAGCAGAAGGCGGTGCTCGAGCAGCAGCAGGAGCTGCGCCGGAAGATTCAGGAAACCCGCCGTGTGGTTTCTGCTGTAGTTGAAGCGGTGAATATGCTGGCTGTCACTCGCCCGGATGAACTTCACCCTGCACTACCTTACCTGCTTCGCTCCGTACGTGTGCTGTTCACTTTCCCCCTTTTTGAGGACGAAGCCTCCAATGCCCTGACCGCCTTGGCTAAGGCCATCAGCCCAGAGCTGCTTCGCTCAAACTACCAAGACGTCGCGAGTGCTCTGCGTGTTGCTTTGGAGCTGAACCAGCTTTCCTCTGACAAGGCTAAGTCAGCCCACATCGCAGAGATGGAGGCTGTCTTCTTGCGCCTGCTGGCAGAGTTCATGGAATACGTGTTTGGATTTCAGTTTGAGTCGGAGACAGATTTTGAGACGGACGCCCCATGCAACCTGATCCCTCCTCCGACACTGCACTTACTCTTCCCTGTGTTGCACGACTTGCTTCGCTTCGCTCCGGATCTGCGTCGTTGGGCTCTGCCTTTGTTTGCGGTTCATGCTCGAATGATTCCAGAAGAAGAGGAAGAAGAAGTTGGCGACGTGGCGACTCAGCGGTTGCTGCGCCGCGATATGCTGCAGTTAACCTTGCTGTTGCTCTCCCAGCAGGCCACTGGCAATGCGTTGCCAATTACCAACCCGGAATTGGCTCCGGGTAAGTTGCTGACTTCTCTGTGCTTAGGACCTGAACTGACCGCAGAGGAGTGGTCTCCTTTGCTGGGTGATGATGGCCTACTATCTGAGGAGGCGAGTGCTCGTGGCGAAGTTTTGACTGCTCTACTCAACGTCGTGCAAAGCGACGAAGGAGGCGAGGAGTTCCGCAGCGCCAAGCCTACTTCGCTACTAATTAGTCGTTTGTACTGCTGCTGCTTTGACTCCGAGGAAAAGAATCGTACTCTTGCGAAACAGGTGTGGGATGCCACGGGTGCCAAAGTCACGGCTTTATTCGCAGGCCCATTGCTTGTGCTGCTGAACCACACCCACGCTAGCGTGCGTGAAAGTGCTTCTCTTGCTCTTGCTGACGGTATGCGGCAGTTCCCCAAGTCTGTGACGCCTCTGCTGAATAACCTCAAGACGCAGTTCTTGAGCAGTCAGCCAAAGCCGATGGAGCGCAAGGACGAGTTTGGCATCCCTACAGTTCGCCGTCCTGGTGCTCAGGTTGCAGAGCTGGATGAGGATGTCCGTACGATGTGCCCTCGTCTTGGTGTTGCTCTGTGTTTGGAGAAGGCTGCTGAGGTTGCTGGCTCCGAGGCCATGTCCAACGCTAACACCATGACGTTGCTGACATTCGTTATGGAGCACGGTCTCGGAGATCCGAACGCCAAGGTGCGTTCGCAGATGCGGAAGACTGGTGTGCAGGCGGTGGCTTCGCTAGGTGGAGGCGACAACACAGCGCCGCTGCTGGAAATGTTTGAGCGTTTCCTTGAGACTACTGCTCCTCCGGCCGCCACTACGATTAAGAAAAATGCTGGGAAGAAGGCCAAGGTCGGAACTCATCTTGCGGCGCAGGAAGAGGAAATGCTCCAGCAGAGTAAACAAGCGCTGTCTATTTACGATCACCAACGTGAAGGTGTTGTGGTGTGTCTGGGTTCCCTGGCCAAGCACATGGCCCCTACGGACCCTAAGGTATCGAATATTGTGGATTCGCTGATTGAAGCACTCGACATCCCGTCCGAATCTGTGCAGCGTTCGGTTGCTACGTGCTTATCACCGCTGATGGGAGCGGTCAAGGATCGTAGCACAAACATCCTGGACGATCTATTGAAGCGCGTGACTGAAGGTGAGACTTTCGGAGAGCGTATGGGTGCTGCATACGGTGTTTCGGCTGTAGTGAAGGGACTTGGTATCTCTGCGCTGAAGATCCACAACATCATTCCGCGCCTCGAAGAGTCTATGAAGACGGGCGGTGCGAACGCCCGCCAAGGTGCTATGCTTGTGTTTGAATGCTTGAGCCAGCGCCTTGGACTGCTGTTTGAACCGTACATCATCGTCATCCTGCCAGTTATGCTCAAGTGTTCGGCCGACGCCAGCCCACAAGTGCGTGAGGCCGCTAGCCACACCGCCAAGGGAATTATGGCAAATTTGTCGGCGCACGGCGTGAAGCTGGTGCTTCCGTCGCTTCTTGGTGCTCTGGAAGAAAGCGCATGGCGTACGAAGCAATCTGGCATTCAAATTCTGGGTTCAATGGCGTACTGTGCGCCTCGACAGCTAGGCTCGTGTCTCCCGCAGGTGGTCCCCAAGCTCATGGCAGCTCTGACTGACTCTCACCCTAAGGTGCGCGAGGCTGGTAAGAGTGCATTGCGTGATGTCGGTTCTGTGGTGCGCAACCCTGAAATTGCCACCATCTCTAAGGTGCTGTTAGACGCTCTCGAAGACCCGAACCGACACACGGCGGAAGCTCTGCAGCAACTACAGTCGACTTCTTTCCAGCACTCGATCGATGCACCGTCGCTCGCGCTTGTGATGCCTATCATTACTCGTGGTCTGAAGGATCGTGCGGGTGATGCAAAGAAGAAGGCTGCCCTTATTGTGGGCAGTATGTGCTCCATGATCAATGACGCTAAGGACTTGGTGCCGTACATGGAGACGGTACTGCCCAGTCTCAAGACTCAGCTCATGGATCCGATCCCGGAGGTGCGAGCAGTGGCTGCGAAGGCTCTTGGCAAGCTCGTTAAGGGTCTTGGTGAGCGTCATTTCGCTGAAATGCTCACGTGGCTTCTCGAGGCCATGAAGGACGATGAAGTTGGTCCTGTGGAGCGTTCCGGAGCTGCCCAAGGTCTGTGTGAAGTCGTGGTCGCTCTGGGCATCGAGCGTGTGGAACGCACCATGCGGGAAGACATTCTGCCGTTGGCTCGCCATCCCAAGTACTCAGTGCGCGAAGGTGTTCTGTGGGTTATGGCTTTCCTGCCACCTGCTCTTGGCAAGCAGTTCGCCATGTTCCTTCGCGAGGCGTTGCCTATCGTTGTGGCCGGTCTCAGTGATGAAGCCGAGTCGGTTCGCGATGTTGCCATGCACTCAGGTCACGTTGTCGTCAACGCACACGCTCTATCGCACACTCGTGACCTGCTGCCGAGTCTCGAGGCTGGTCTGTTCGATGATAGCTGGCGAATCCGCCAGAGCTCAGTTATGCTTCTGGGTGACCTCATGTACCGCATCAGTGGCACGCGTGCTGTTGTAGTTGTTAGCGAGGATAACGACGATGATGACGATGAGTCCTCGGGCAGTGCGGCTGGAGATCGCGCCATCATTAAGTTGCTGGGTATCCAGCGCCGTAACGCCATCTTGGCGTCGCTGTACATGATCCGTTCGGACACTTCAGCGGTCGTGCGTCAGAGTGCTTTGCAGGTCTGGAAGAGTGTGGTTGCTAACACGCCTAAGACGCTGCGCCAGATCCTGGAAGCGCTCATGAACGCCATTGTATCGGCACTTTCGGGTGACAACATGGAGAAGCAGACGATGGCTGGTCGTACTCTTGGTGAAATTGTGCGCAAACTGGGTGAGCACGTGCTTCCTGAAGTGGTGCCCATTCTGCGTGCTGGCTTGTCGCCGTCACTCCCTACTGGCCGTCGACAGGGTGCTTGCATCGGTCTGGCCGAAGTCATCGACTGCTGCACGAAGAAACAGATCGAGGATTACGTGGACACATTGGTTGATGCTGTCTTGGACGGTGTTTGTGACGAACTGGCTGAAGTTCGTGCCTCCGCTGCGCAGGCATTCGATGTACTGCACAAGGGTATCGGCTACCGCGCAATTGATGAGACGGTGCCGATGGTTCTGGAACGTATTCACTCATCTCCGTCTGTCGAGGAGCAGGAACGTGCACTTCTCGGACTGCAAGAGATTCTGCGTGTCAAGTCCCGCGAAGTGTTACCGTATCTGATTCCTCGCCTGTTGGTTACGCCTGTGACAGCTTCAGCAGCTCGTGCGGTATCGCGCGTGGCTCAAGCCACGGGTGCGGTTATTCACTTCCAGCTGGAGAAAATCTTTGCCACGTTCTTTGCGCAATATGCTGAGCTACTGGAAGATGGAAGTTCGAGCGCTTCAAAGTCTGAGCTGGCCGAGGAGATCAAGCGTTCCCTACGCGATGTCGTTCTCGGAGTGGAAGCTCCTGGCGTGCACTGGTTGGCCATTGAACTCTGCAAATACTGTGAGAGTGAGAACGCGCTGGACCGTGCTTTGGCTTTCGAGCTTGTGGGTGAATTCTGCTCGAATGCGACGATGCCATACGATGATCAGGCGCCGCTGTTCCTGAAGCAGATTGTGCTGCACTTGAACGATCAGAATGACGCGGCGGTTCGCGCGGCTTCCGCAGCACTCAAGGGAATGAATGCGACGACGAAGCCGGAGCAGTTTGCGCAACATTTGGACTTCATTCGCCAGTCCATCAATTCGATGGTCAGCGATGCGCGTCACCGCAAGGGTGGAGTGGGTGACGGCGAGTACTTGCTGCCAGGTCTGTGCATTCCGAAGGGTCTGGAGCCGTTCCTGCCTAGTTACCAGTGGGCTTTGATGAACGGATCGCCGGAGTTGCGCCAGAGTGCCGCAGCTGGTCTCGGCGAGCTGGTGGAATTGAGTAGTGCCCCTGCTCTCCGCCCGTACCTTATCAAGCTAACGGGCCCTCTTATTCGTATCGCTGGTGATCGTTTCCCGGGCCACGTCAAGGCTGCTATCCTGCAGACTTTGGAGATCATTCTGACGAAGGGAGGTGTTGCACTCAAGCCTTTCTTGCCTCAGCTGCAGACGACGTTCGTCAAGGCTCTTAACGACACGGCTGTGGACGTGCGCGCCCGTGGCGCGTCGGCCTTGAGTCTGCTTGTCACGTTGAGTCCGCGAGTGGAACCTCTGCTTGCTGAGCTCACGGAACGTCTGCGCACTACGACGGGTGGAGTGCGTGAAGCTAACCTTGAGGCTGTTGCCTCTGTGGTGGAACGTGTGGGCGACAAACTGTCAGCTGCTGGTCGCAGTACTCTGGAGAGTGCTCTTGAGGAAATGCTCGAGTCAAGTGAGGATTCTCTACGTGATGGTGCTAGCCAATGCCTCGCTTCGTGCGTGGTTTCTACTGCGAACAGTGGTGACATGGAGGCAGCACAAAAGCAACTGCTCACGTACGGATTGGCGAATGTGTCTTCAGACCTGCAGGAACTGTCGTGGCAGCGTCGCCAGAGTGCGGCCGTGTTCACAGCTTTGGTGTTGCAGAAGCAGCCGAATCTTTTGACTGCGGAAGTTGCTGCTTCTTTAACCACCACGCTGCTCGCGTTAGCTCAGGATGAGCAGACTGCTGTTCGGAATCACGCACTCAAGGCCATCGGAGTTGTGGTGAAACGCCAGGAGCACGTGGAGAATGTTGCGGCTTTAGTCCCGGTCTTGGTGGAGGGTGTGACGAATAAGAACAAGGACGTGATCCGTGGTGCGTTGCGCGTTGTAAAGATTTCTGCTAAGCGCTCCCCGGAGCAAACGCGTGAACACTTGGTGTCCCTTGTGCCTGCCGTCTTCCAGCTGATCAAGAGCAACAACATGGCCGTGAAGCTGCCTGCTGAACGGACTCTGCTTTACCTGCTCGAGGTGCACTCGCGACCAGAGACTCAAGCCGAGTACCTACGAAGTGGAGCTGCCGATGCCAAGATCATTGGGGAATACTCACGCCGTGTGATCAGCAAGCTCAAGGCAGACAGTGGCGACGAAAGCGACTAAGATGGTAGCAGGTAGACCGGTGTAGATCGTGTGTAATGAAGCATGCACTGGATAATCGTATGTCCATTTCATCGATAAATATTTGTAAAGCACTCAACGAGTCAGTGGGACTGCTGCTGATTCGAGATCACGTGCCGGAGTAGTAGCTGCAGTCATAGCAGAACCTCGTCGGCGACTACGACGAGTTGGCAAATGGTAAGAACGAGAGCCGACAGCGTGTTGCTCATTTGCCACAGCACAAACTCCTGGCTGACCAAGCACAAAAGTGAGAAACTGCAGCAACCAACTGGCAGCGTACAAGCCAACTTACCCAGCGCCATCGTATCACCATAGAAATTGCCACGGCGTAGGCGATAACAGTGGCAGCTACAGTAATGCTGAAGCAGTCTCCATTATCGAACCGAAGGTAAAATCTCTGCCACATAACCAACGATGCTGAGCTTAACACCGCTGCATTCAATAACCACAACAGTTAGTTCCGCATTTCTCATTGACTCAAGCAGCACGCTCATACCAGTGCCGAACAGCGCGATTCCAGGCATCATCCCGATCCAGAAGACCATCTCTTTCGTTGGGTTGCCCAGCTGCAAGTACAATGATAAAAGTGCACTGAGCAGCGCACAACTGAGCCCGACTGCCAGTATCCACGTCATCAGTACAGGAACTAGTTCCCCACTGTGTCGATGGCAGAGCACGACCCCGTCCTGCATATCCACGACTGTCGCCGTTCGATTCGTACCCGGACTAAGAAATAATTAAATCGTCAGTTATAGAACATGCCCGACCATCTAATATGAAGCACCACGTACATATTCATCTTGAACGAGTCATCTGCGCAGAATTGCTCCCAAGACTTAGAGTCGGTGGACCCTTCGCCCACAATATAAATGCTCTTGAGCGAAGCGTGAATGTCCGGATCGTCGCTGAACTCCAGCCAGTGACGCCGAAGCAGCGAGAAGAACAACAACGTGCATACGGCCATGCACAGAAGAATCTGGTTGGCGTTCGGCAGGCCGAACTGGCGGTGATGGCGGCGCCGCATCCTGCGCGTATTGAGCGAGGTCTCAAGTGTACTGTATTGTGACGTCGATGGATGGAAGCAGTAATGACTGTAGACCTACCCGCTTTGTGTAAATCTGAGACTAAAACATAAGGTGAATCAGATTATACTTCCGATTTGTAAGTGGAACATGTCACATGAATCGATAAAACGCAACGTAATTCTGACAAATGTCCTTCAGGTCAGAGTGTCTACAGCTTTATTCAACGCGGCTAAACTCCGTGGTGTTGGTGCTGGGACGGTAGAACACGAATGAGTAGTCAGCGTGGAACGGACCAGGATGGAAGACACCAACGGACGAGTAGCCAAGTTGATACTGTTCGGTCGAGTCACCTAGTATAAGCACGTCGGGAACCGGGAAAAGCTGCAGCGATGAATCAAAGTCCCAGATGATCGGGTTCGCCATCAGCGGCAGTGGACACAAATGCGCTTGGTCAATGATCGTTTTGGCCAGCTAAAAGTTTTTTTCATCAAAACGGATCAAGTCAGCAACATTGTCGACGACCAAACGAATCACGCAAACATTAAAACCGTACATGTTTGGAGATGTCCGTTTGAGAAACCGACTGGGCAGCTCCATCATCTTCATCACCTGCCATTTCTTCTTGCTCGCTTGGCATCGGAGGCAAAATGGCATGTCGCTGCATTTTTTGCTGCAGGTCGTCACGGAAGATCACAATATCTTGAGTGTAGTAGCGAATCCGGCACGGGTTTGTACTGCACGTGACATTTGGCACCTTTCGAATTAGGTCCCGAGTACAGAGATCGGGGAGCTGCACACATCACATTTGCCAGAGAATATTAATCTTTTGCCCACCATAAACCATTATAAAAGCTCATCATTCTTACCGGGTGACGAGGAAATGCGCGCGACGAACCTGGGTCATTCGGTCCAGGTACGAGGATGAACCGCGAGTTTTCAGCGATGCCTGGGTACTTCAGAATGAGGTTTCCAAGTTCCTCCAAGTACTCGCGTAAATCTTGCAACGAGTTGGACCCAGCACCACCACCGATGGACGTCGACATGAAATCACCCATGAGGATGAAAAGCGTGGGCTGCACGCTCTCGAGGCCTTGAAATAACTCATCCAACTTGCTCATGACCTGAGGATCGTCCAGATGGACATCGGACAGCACAATAAATGTGGCGTGATGGTCACTAGCTTCTAATTCTCGGATCTGATTCCTTTGCTGAGCTGACACCTCCACACCTAACGGGTCAATGCCACCCAGGACTTTCAACGATGCTTCCTTTGACTCTGGAGGCGGGAAACCCATCGACTAATCACCAGTAGCACAATAGATCAAATTTAGTTATTCAAGGCCCACACCATCGTCGTGCATTCAACTGTACCTGAACATGAAGCACATCGTCGATGACTTCACCTTCCACTAGCACCACACAATTGATCGTAAAGAGGCCATCAGTGTACGCTGCGTTCGTGAGGTCGATGATAATCCGTGACGTAAAGTCTTCCAAGTAAAATCTCTTGCGCTCGTCCTGCCCAAGCATACCAATCACTCGTCGCACTCCACTCACACCCAGCAGCGATTCAATCCGTGACAACTACAAGGCATACAGTACGTATTCGAATCAGAATGGAGTTCTAGGTTATAGCAAGATTCACACTTGTCTAACCTCCATGTACACTGTTGTGTTTGCCATCGCAGCCGACGGTGGTGCAAACAGTCGATTCCGCTTGACACGGAGATCCACAGACAGAAATCTGTTCCTCAACAACTGAATTCGTGACTCTGGTCCTGCGTGGAGTCTGCGGTGAGGGTCTGCTTTGAGCTCGTACGAATTATTGTGAGCGTTAAAGTGCAGCCTCGGTGTGTCAAAGGCACCGAATACTTGGATCTGCTCGTAGTTGTTCTCCGCTGATACAGCTAACAGCGTGTCCAAGGCGCTCTCTAGAGCCTCCAATGTCACTACGGACGACGTCACTGAACCAGCAAAAAGACCATTTATTAGTCGTTGTTCTCGAAATCATGTTCTGATGTGAACGTACTCTTGCTACGGTCGATGTTGTTCTTGATCGCGTAGATAACATCTTCCAATTGCAAGGACGCTTCACTGCAAGCCCAAAACGAAAGGATTAATTTTTGACCTTTGATCGCATATTTCAAACCATTATTGTGAAGCAGCTAGTGGGTGTATAAGGATGAAAATTACACGCACAAGAGTGCAAGACGCGTACGTACTTCGTAAGTTCGTCAGTGAGACGGCGCAACGCGTCAGCGTGGAGTGACAGCCCCTGCAACTTGCATGCGCGCAAAACTCGCTTGGATGCCATTTTGTTTCCCGCGTTTTTTTTTCTAAAAATGTATCTATGTACCAATAATTTGGTTCTACGAGATGGCTACATGTTACATGTTTGCTGTTGCTGTTGCAGTTGCTGTTTAGATGGTATATTTTCCAAGGATGCAGTCGATACGGTTGGACAGAATACGGCATGTAAAAGACGCTTCGCTCCTATCTGAAATCGTCAAAACTTGGAAGATAGGCACGATGCACCACCGGCTAGTACGTTTGGTTGCCACCCTGCCCAAGCCCCAGCACGTAGCTCATTCCCTGCGCGTCACGTACGGCAGATGTGTCTCCCATCGCTGCTGACACGCGTGAAAAGGTGTTCCAGCACTGGGCACTCTGAGGTCGCGCACTCAACCTGCAAGGACAAGTGTTAGTTTAGACAAATAAAAACAAACTGTTAGTATACGTGCAGTGCCAACCGTTCGCTGAGAAGAAGCTTCGCTAATTGAAGGTCGTCACATTTGCTAGCACTGCAAACGAGGAGTTAGATAGGAGACAATGACGTTTATAAATGCCCGTACCATTCAATGAGAAGTTGCTCTATCACGTCTTGGTCTACCCCAGTACCACCAAGAAGCTCAAGCTTTCCCCGTATTGGCAGCAATGTCTGGGTTGCATCCTTGAAACGTGTCTTTACAGGTAACATTTGCAAAACAATGCTAAGCGGATAACGCATAGGTAGCGTGCATAGTTACAAAGTCACGAACCTCTGAATATGCTTGAAATCCCTGGCATACGCGCTTGTACACTTCTTCCAGCTCGCCTAGGATATAACGATGTAAGCTACGTTGATGCTTTCATATTTCATATTAGATATCGCGCGTACCTGAAGCAGGAGGGTAGCTGAACTGGAACGGTGCTAGTCCAAGCTGATCCTCTAAGCGTCCAACATCTACGGTGGGCTCCGCCATCAGCTGCTCTGGTTGAGGAGTAGCCCCTGAAGGTACACACGCTAGGATGCTCTGTTCACACAAGAATCTAACGTTAGCTAAACATTTGGTCTCCAAGAAAATAGTGGCAACGTACGTATCGAAGCACTCTCGCTAGAGGCTGAAGCCACGTATTTGACACCTCATTCGTCTCTGAGCTTGAGGCTGGCTGCACTGCAGACCAGTTGTGGAGGAGACGTTCGCCCAATTCGGTCGTGTCCTGACCTGCGAATCGTAGTCTCCAGTAGAGCTGAGTAGCGTCGCAAAGCGTGGACACTGCATGGGGAGCTCCATCCGGTTGGTACGTAAGGATGTTCACCTCCAGCATTTTGTCGATACGGTCATAGTGCCCCAGATCCAGCATATACAGAGCCCATTGGAAATACAAGTGGCGTTCGAGTGGGCCACCATTGTCAAAGCCAGCCTTGAACTGGTTTGCGTAGCTAGCTCCGTGATTGGCATTACCTCGGGATTCCAGGACGTGAAGCATGGTGTGCACTACAAAATCAACACCACAATAGCAGCACCCAAACAGTCATGAGTAAACTTCCGTGTAGTGTGCCAACAAAATCCGTACTCACAGGCCCATCGATCGTTTCCATTCATGGACAAAGTCTTCTCCGCCAATGATTCTGCAGCATCCAGTCGTCCAGCAGCCTGCATGCCGTACGCCTGCATACCCAATAAGTGGCTGTATCCAGTGTCATTCGGTGACCACGAAGGAAGTCGTCGGGTCACCACCGCCAGCATATTCTTGTAGTCCCTACAACGCCAACAGCTAACATCTCTCGCGTCAATCATCACCCTCATAACGTCTTCACCACCAGAAACTTTTAAACACACCCAAGAAGCCGGTAAACGTCATAGCAGCAGCGCAGTGCTAGGAGGTCCGTGTGGTCGTCCACCAAAATCGTCTCGTACAATGCTGCAGCTTCACGATGGCGGCCGTGTACAATCGCGTCCAGCGCCAACACATGTGCCTTCTCGTTTTCCGTTGTTTCTCCTGCATCCACAACTCTTTCAGCTTCATGGCAGCATTTCTATGCATTAGAAACAAATTCTCTAACCTTCCTTGGCGATATTGCTGGCTATTTGGAGCCTATCCGCCGCGTCCAGCGTGTCCTGATGCATGAGAGGAGCGAGACACTGACTCGCGCCTACCAGCACGTGGCCCATCAGGAACGGAGCGTCGTCTTCCAGCACTTTTTGCAACATGAACTTTGGATGTGAATTCATGCTCACATACTACAATTTCCCAGTTAGAAACGATTGAAATGCCAATGACAACCAAAACCACGCACGTCCAATAGTGCCAGGTCGTAAGCCTGCTGCTTGCTCGTACTGCGGCTCAACGACGTGTTGCGTGCTCCCTCGAACTCGCCGATGCCGAAGATCGAGCCCAGCAGCGACATGGAGCGCGTCGAGCGCCCACGCAGGAGCGGCGCAACTCGGCGGTGTAGCATTTGTTGCTTGACAAATTGTGCGGTGGTAGGAAAATATTTGTGTACCATTGTTTTGGTACATTTTCGACAAATTTTGAGGCAACTTGATATCTTTCACGCTCCACTCCATGGAATTCATGCAAAGGATGAAATGTTTAAAAGGACTTGAATGACGAACGGATATCACTCAGGATCGGATGTAGACGCTTGCATTTCCACTTTATTTTAAATGACTGCAATTTTCGTTCTCAACACGCTACGAACACGTCACTTTTGCACAACTACCGACGCTTTCTTTCGCGTCGTTCATTAACATCGAAAGTATCTTGAGCACTTGACACTCTTCTTTCTTCACATCATGTTCATGTTCCAGGAGTGCAGACCCGACTCGCCGCTCTGGGCTTGGTTTGTGGGTGCAGCTTGTGCGCTGGAATTGGCTTCGGACGACATATTCTCCAACAAATCGTCCCACGGAGCAGCCTGCCCCGTGCCACTGCCATGATAAGACTCGCCACTGCGTGGATAGGCTGCCTGCGCGAATCCACTCCGCTGCTCGTGAGCTGCAATACCTGGGATCACCTGTTGTTGCTGGTTTTGCTGCTGCACTGAGCTGGAATATCCCATTCCTGACTTCTCCGTTTTGATGTCGGAATATGGCGAATAACTCGACGGACGCAGAAACGGCTCAGGTTGATATTGCTGTGGCTGCTGCTGGTGACCGTAATCGAAAGTGGTCGTCGACGACGCAGGTGGAGAGAGGCGACCGAATTGTGGGTACTGAGATTGGTCCATCGGTGGAGGCTGCAGTCCGAAGCGGTTTACTTCCACGTTCGCTTCCGGCGTGCGCATCTTCTTCGTAGGACGCTCGGGCTGCTGGAGTAATGCTGGAATAGACGGTCCAGATTCCTGCGAATACACAGCCGCGCTGGAGCTCCATGACGCTGACACAGCGTTGTTGTCTGTTGGCATCGCCCCCAGCAGCGACGGCATGGGGTTAACACTGGCTGTGTTGGCAGGAGAAGGGTGGTGATTCCATGCTAAAAGCTCGTCGAATTGTCCGTTGCGGAGTAGCTGCATGGCGCGTTTGCGTTTCTTGGCATCGGAGACATCGAGTCCCATCACGGGTTGGCCGATTAGCACGGCAAACTTCAGAAAGTTGGTCACCCAAAACTGCTGAACTGCTAGACACAAGTTTTGCGTCTCAACTAGAGCTCCCTCGTCCGTGTTGTTTTCACGTCGAAATTGGTCCACCAGCTCCTGTCGGAAAATCTGCTCCGAGCGAGAAAGCTCCCGCTGCCTACGCACGTGATCCATTTGGTCGAACTGTAGTGCCTTCTCGCCCTTGCCAGGCTTTGTCACCCTGAACGTCCGCTTTCCCAGCGCATTCTTCTGGAACTTCTTGGAGAGTCTCATTGTCGAACAGTTGAGCATCTTGGCAAGCACTAAACGAATGGGCGTGCCGTGCGCCAGCGGCAAAGCCTGACGGTCGAACTCGCGGAGAATTCCGTCGATAAATTTCTCCTCGGGACGCGTCCACTTCCCGCTGCGTGGCTCGGGTCGGACCATCATGTTGATGGTCGGTAAGATCGCTACCTGGTCAATTGGCGCTGCGCAGGACGGACAAGCGTCCAGTGGCCATACGTGAACACAGCGCGAGTGAAAGATATGGTTACAGTTAGGAGCTACGAGAACAGGGTCAGGGTACTGACAGACATCGCACATGCGTTCCATAGGCATCGGGGCCTCACTATGAGTCTCTGTGGTGGCCTGGACACGGTAGTCTGAATGCTGCTGGTAGGCCGCGATGGGCTTTTGTTCCAGTGGAGACTCAGCATAGGGGAACTGAGAGATGGTGACGGGAGTGCGGCTCGATTGATAGTACGTCTGCTGCGGCGTGTACTGCTGTGGCAGCGCCGACGGGTGGTAGTACGCTGGGGTCTCGAGAGTGGGGCGCATGCTCGGGACTGAGGGGCGATCACCCACGGACTGCTGGCTGTACTGATTGCTGTATTCGTAGTCATATTCGGGCGGTTGGTGTCCACCACTTGGCTGCATTCTTGAATTCTTGAAGACTGGCTCAAAGACTGGTGCTCGAGTCTCACAAATCATAAACGCCGGGGGGACGGGAGTCAACGAGCTATACAGGCTGGTTGGTTGGTCGATTGAATTCAAACTTGACTAACTCTGCACAAGTGAAGCTTTTGAGAAGTACCAATGGATGAATTCGAGAGTGAGGCTCAAGTGGGCACGTCCTCGCCGAGGGGGAGGAGCGTGAGCGGCTGGCTGGCTCAATTCGGCAGTGGCAGTATCAGGCGATACAATACCGTAGACACCACACAGCACAAGGCACGAGAAGGTCCAGGATTAACTCCTCGTTTTTGTGTCTCGCGCTTCCTTTCCCCTTCTGGCGTTGGCGCTCGGCAGTGGAGTTTCCTTTGCTGGCAGGGTTAAGGAGAAGCCGTACAATCGCGTTCGTAGTCGGCAGCGATTTGCCGATGCCGCGCGGTTGTATTGTGTGACGACGGCGCTCGCCGAAAATGCACACGGGGTTGAGCAACTCGCTGCTGCTGCAATTGGCGGCGCTGTTGCCGCTGGCCGTGTGACCCGGTGCTGGCCCGTCCAACTACATCAGCGGCTGTTGCAAAGTGGCTGTCCTCGCGGAAGCGAGCATGTGTGGGTCACGTCGCGTTGACTCAAGGCTGCAAGTTGCAGGCAACACACATACATGTACAGGTGGGACTGTGGTCCATCGAGGTACATACATGTAGGTAACTGCTACGCTGGACGAGCCGGTGCCATGAGTACCTGCCTTGAGCTCAATGCAGCTCCTTACTGCTGGCCAACAACATCGAAAGCAGTGCCTGCAGCACTACCGGAAGGCTGACTGCAACCGTCTGGGTAGCAGACGGTCGGACGGCCGATCTTCGATCGACGCGGGACGAAAAGGTCCGGCAGTGCAGTGCGAGGATAGGCCTCGACTCGACCGCCTGCTGGCAAGCACGTACTCTGCTGGCATGTGATGCTTGGCACCGACTTACGTAGTCTAGCAAGCCAGATGGAGGAAACCACCAAGATCGGGCTCAAAATGCTGAAGTCTTGATAACGCTTATGGATGCCCCGTATAGTACTAGAACTTACCCGCGGTGGCAGTTCAGTGTCCTTGCCGACCTACACGAATAATTTCGGGGCGGTACAAGTTGCAGTTTGCCAAGCAGAGGAAGAGAGGGATGCACCCTACCTCACAACTCCCACCATCGCCACGTGATCGAAATCCATGGGATCACTGATGGATACAGCTACGGTTGCTGAGTACTAGTACTCGCCTGAGATCAAGCATTTGCAGCTAGTGTCGGCTACCACCACACCAAGAAGAGCCTTCGTGCTCTATGTGCTCTTTAGCGTACATTCAATCTCTCCACCACTTTCGCGTTGGGGCTTACGTGGCACGGGTCCCGTCATTAGACAGTGCATTACCGGCAACCAAGCTTAGCTCGAATTTCGTTTGTGTCCACCGAACATACCGTAATCGATCGGATGCGAACCGGCTTTGTCACTAGCTAGTTTTTGTCAAACAACTCGCCGAGCAGCGCCGGGTCACAGCAACATACCGCAAAGGCTCTGCAGCCCCGCCACCTGTGAGCCACACAGAGGTTGCATGGGCTCCCCAGCTGGATAGGGCACGAGACGGAGCCAGAGTTGGTGCTGGCGAGGGATTAGCGACTTTAGGCTGTTGTAAGAAGTCGCGAAGGCCGCTATCCATTCGAGCGCTGTTCGGCCAGGTATAATTACTGATGTCTTGTTGGTACAGTATCTGCTGACGCCGTTGAATATCATACTCACGCTGACAATTAAGGTGTTCAAAGAATTTACTTGAACCCGCAACATTTAACCCCCGAAATGACATGCGAAGAGCCAGCTCCAGGCTGCTTTATGTCAAGTGGCGAGCCCTTGCGTTATCGATTCGTTATGAGCAGCAGTACAAGTAGGGGAAGCGCGGCCCACATGGCAGTGAGTCTCTGAGTGAACACTTGATTGTTCCTCATTTTGTGAAACCAAACCTTTTCGCCCACAAATCCGATCTTCCATCGCAACAGCTTCTGCAGCACCATCCTTGGTGTTTGCCCCTATCGTCGGCAAAGTGCAACTTCGCGTCGTAACGCTTCTCACGATTGCAGCCACGACGTGAAGCCGATGGCCACACTCGAGAGAGCAAGCGCAGCATTTCACAAAGCGATTCTCCCCTTCGTGTGTGAGCGCAGGCCGCACCGAATTGCGACAGATTTGGTGCACGTTTTCCGACAAGGGGCAGACGAGGGACGACGGTCGGTAGCAGCGCAACGGAAGTCGCCTTTACGACGCGATCGCCGTTAGGACGGCGGCTAATACAGAAGCTTGTACAGAACCAATATCGCCCGAACGCAAGCATAGGAGGATTTCATCAGAGGATGAAGGCCGTGGCTGAGCAAGGTCAACCGTGAGATGTTCGGCTTCAAGGTTTGCTGTAGCAACGAGACGAGTCATGTTAATTCCTTGAGCTTTAAGCCACCGAAAGTGTCGTTGACGAGTCATCAAAATATTGAAATGATTGGATGAAAGCTTCAACTATACATGTACATTTTGAACCCTCGTGATGAGGGTTTCGAGATGCATCTTGAGATTTGTTTGGTATGTTACACTCTCAATTTCTGTGCACTGGAAAATGTACGTATCCAACGAAAGGAAGGAAGGAAACATCGATTAGATCCTTCAAGTGTAAAATACTAGTGATCATATACTGTAATGTGTTTGGGATGTCTGAATGAATATCGTCAAACAACCGACAAAGTCGTGCTCCGCCCAAAGAAAGCTCTGAAATTTACTAGCATGCGTTAAGCTTTATAGTATGTAACAGTTAAATCATCTTTAGACGGGGGAAGTAGGGCAATGAAGCGCGAACTGAAACATCCAAGTACCACTCACTAGCTTGGGGTCAAAACCCTGAACCCGCTCCGAGTCAGCGTAACTCGTTTGTTTTCATCATAATTACAGGTAGTTAGTGTGTTATCCTTTGCCCGACAAATAGGGAGTCGCAATTTTTTTTATGGACTAGTCTGCTAGCCTGCTACTTACACTCGAAGACGCTCACAGTCAGGGCCTTACACCAACTTCCTACAGCACAGTCTAGTGATATCACAGTAGAACATTGAATCGTAGGCGATAACAGCAAACGCTACCTTCACCGGCACAAATCCAAATTACTCAAAAAGATCAGAATTACCCCAGAAGAAATTAGTGGATATATCAAAACTGGAAATCGCTTGACCAAGAAGAAGAAGAAGAAGTTGATTAACTACTTAGTGGACCTATCGTTTCGCTAGCGACGTAATATCTACTTACGACAAATTAGTTTACACCCGGTCGGTCACTAGATTCGGGTAAGTTTCTTGATTTGGGAGGATCGAAACCTATTCCTTGAAGAACTGAAACCACTGCTTCGCCATTCAGCTCCAGTTCCTCACAGTGCAGATAGATATGTTGGTAATGTCGATGAAACGAATTTATCACACTTTGAGTGCTCAATTTTTCTGTTTCCGTCTCCTTGAAATGAATCTTGTTGCATAGCTGCCAAGTAGCATGGAAAGCTATTGCTGTGTGGACTCTCCACAACGGCAACAGTATTTTGTGGTGTTGTTTCCAGTCCGCATTAACATCTCGTGACTGCGGGAATAGTAGCAATCTCCAACTTAGGTCGACTGTAAAAATTTTGCTCCATGGCACCCATAGTGACTGCCACATTTCTTGTAATCCTGGGCACGAGAAGAAACAGTGTTCCAGCGTTTCAATCGCTACACACGACTCTCGAACTGTCTTGCCCTTAGTGATGCTTGACCTTGAGTCTTGTCTAGCTGCTTGCTAGGAGGCAAATTGAAGACTGAATTAAATGCAAAAGGTGAACTACGACTTCCTGCTCTGCTACCAGCTCTCTTGTGAAACCAATGCAACGGACGCACCCACTCGCATCCATACGATCGAGGGCGGGCGCGCGCCTCTGCTTAATCCTTGTGCCCTGAGCGCCAGCAACGGACGGTAATCTCCGTTACACTTCCTCCCTTAGAAGCGCTGTTGCTCGTGTAGCAGGAAGCGTGTCGATGTATTGTCGAATCAGCTCAAAGACTTGAGTCAAATTGCTCGACGGTTCCCATGACGAACCAAGTGAAGTGTCGAGCTACTTCACCTTAAATTGACGAACACCGTTACGTCGCCGATGGCCCAGAATCGAGTGAACAAGGTGACCCTCAGTACCATCCGTTGTCAGCACCGGTTGAAGGTGCGTGATCCGCGCAGGATCGTCATCGTGTTGGTATGGGCGAAGTCGTGACACGTGATATTCCGGATGTAGGCGTAGTCCGGGCGGCAGTGCGATTGTCTGTGCGGTGATTTGATATGGTCCGATAAATCTTGGAGCGAACTTGCGCTTGCCGTCCGTGCCGAGGTGGGCCAAGTCGAGATTCTTAGTGTTCAGAAGCACCTTGTCTCCTATTGTGAATACCAACTGTGGACGATTTCGATCATAAGCGGCGTGCCAACGCTGTTGAGCAGCAGCCATTGCGTCCTGGGCCTCAGCCAAAATGACCTTCTGGTGAGTGACGAATTTCGCCGCGGCAGTCTGGCGAGATGTTGGAACCACACAGTCAGCAACGGAACGGGGCCGATATCCCAAATCGGCCATGAATGGAGACATACCCGTCGTGCTGTGAGTGCGTGAATTGTAAGCAAACTCGCAGAGCGGGAGGAGCGTGTCCCAGTCATCGTGATGCGGGTTGACAAAATGCAGGATGTACTCGTTCACGAATTTAATCGTGACTTCCGACTGTCCATCCGTTGACGGTCGGAAGGCGGAGCTCAATTGCAGGTGAGTCTCCTGAAGCTGCATGATCTGTTGCCACAGCCTCGAAGTGAACTTTGTATCGCGGTCAGACACAATCGATTCAGGGATCCCGTGTAGACGCTGGTCAGAATAGCCGAGCTGTGCCTTCCGCCGTCGCATCCGTTCGGGAAGCCACGAAGTGACCACGCTTAGTAAGGCGATCGACAACGACGATCACTGCGTCGTGGCCGGAAGCTGTCAGCGGGAGCTGGGTAATGAAGTCCATACTGATATCCGTCCACCGATTGGCAGGTATCGCCAGAGGATGCAGGAGACCAGTGGGCTTGCCTCGGATATACTTATGGCGCTGGCAGATCTCGCAAGATGAAACGTAGCGCTGCACGGATTCAGCCATACCACGCCAGTAGTATTTTTCCAGAAGGAGTAGAAGTGTCTTCGCCTGGCCGGGATGTCCTCGCGCGGGGGAATCGTGCTCCTCGTAGAGGATTAAGTTGCGCAGTTCCGGTATGTCGGGGATACACAATCGCCGAGGTGCATCAGAGCGCACTGAAAATACAACAGACCGTCCGCTATGGAGAAGCGTCGAAGTCGCTGTGATGCCTGGGCTGTAGAGTGCTGGTCGTAGAGAGTGTAGGTCGTAGAGAGTGTAGGTCGATTGGTGTTGGTCTCGATGTGTGTGTGTGTGGGGGGGGGGGGGGTAGTTGGTATATTTAAGAGTGAATTCCTACTTCCAAATGCATGCCTTCATGTGCTCCTAGGCGAGCACAGGGGCTTTCTTCTTATCTACTTGTTTTTGTATCCCTACCCTCGTGTCTTTTTGTTTTCTTCTTTTTTCTGTTTCTTTTGCTTTTCTTTTCTCTTATATGCATGTTCATTGCTACTAAATGCATCGTCACTGCTGCTGTTGGCCTTGAAGGCAACGGTAGCAGCGACGTGAGGCCTCTGGTTGCGAGAAAGCAAGCCAGAGCCTTTGCACCCAAGCTCTCTGGCTTGCTTGCTCAGCAAGCCGGAGGCGGGTATGACATCTCCCCCGGGCTGATCTCGCCTTGGTGGAATTTAAACCCTTCCAGGAGTTGACGCCAATGCGAAACGTGTTTGATATCCGCTTCGCGCTCCCAGGTTGCCTCATGTCGTGGCAACCCGTGCCACTGCACGAGCCATTCTCGCTTGTGGCGTCTGGTCCTTCTCTTGATAAGACGCTCTATAATATAAAGCTCTTCTCCCGTCTCGTCGTCCAAGATCAACGGTACAGCTTTCGGAATCGGGCGATTGGGAAAGTTAGTAGTGTTCGTCAGATAATGAGACAGCAACTCCACGTTAAACGTCGGATTGAGTCTCTTCATTGACAACGGCAGTTTCAGCTTTGCCACGTTGTCATTTATCATACGTTCAATCTCGAACGGACCGACTTTCTTCGCAGCCAACTTCGCCTTCTTTAGCTCCGTGTTCTTGTTGACGGTCTTGAGTGGTAAATTCTCCGTATCAAGTAACTCTAGGTCACCTTCTTTGAACATCACTTGCCTGCGCTTGCGATCGTAGTTGTAACGGGGTTACACGGCGCTGTGCGCCTTTGCTACAGTTGGTGTGGTATACACCATCCAGGTCACAAGTCTGTGTACGACACATAGTGTTTCTCACACGTCACATATGTAGCCAGTTGCTGGCTATTAGCTCAGAGCCACACATTGCATTTTGATTAGGATTTAGTATGCTAGATACTAAATCCGTTACATTTAGGATTAGGGCAATAAAGTCAATAAAAATCAGTTTGCATTTTACATAATTAGTGTTAGTTCCTTTATTATAGGGACACTGATTGTGGTAGTCCCGTATTTAGTGGACTACTTGGTTCTTGTATAGAACCGAAGGCTAGTGCCTTGCGAGCAGGACTCTACGAGTCAACTAAACTTCCTCTGTGCCGTGTACACCTAAGCAGCCCCGCTGCATCTGGTAGCACTTGTAGTCAATCCAACTCCTGAGTTGAAGACTGTTTCTCTGTGAGAATGGAGCCAGAAGCATACGCTCACTTGACTCCGAGTCAGCGGGACACGCTTAACAAGCTTACGTCCTTGCTGGGCCCTGAAGGAATGGCGCACCTTGCGTCTCAAGGGCCGGAGGCCGTCAACGCGCGCCTCGAGGCATTTGCCTCGTACGAAAACGCTCTCGTTGAGCACATCCAACGGAATGTAAAAGGAGTTAACCCCGCTCCGAGAGCTAAGCCCGTCACGCTCAGCGTGAAGACCTTTCACGGGCACGAAGGAGAGAACCTCCTACTGTGGACCCGAGAGGTCGAAATGGCCATGGGGGCCGCTATGCTTCAGTTGGAAGGCCAACGCGTGGCGTTCGCCATCTCTAAGCTCGAAGGGCGAGCACGAGAATGGGCCTTGATGTCTGGGACGTCGGTAGAAATGGCCTTCCCCACTTGGGGAGAGCTTAAGGCCAAGCTTATGCAAGTGTTTGCTCCGCCTAACCAGGCGTATCGCGTGCGGTCACGCTTCCTTGCTTGCCGACAGGGCAAGAAGGACCTGGTGGACTATGTCCAAGAGCTGCGCACGCTCATTACCGGCATGGCCGCCGATCCTCTACCTGAGGTGGTCACCGTGACCATCTTCATGGAAGGTTTACGAGCTGGCGTGGCCAGGACGGAGGCATTCCGTCAGAATCCTCGCACCTTCGAGGACGCTGTCAGCGTGGCATTGAATGCCGAACACAACTTTAAGTTGTCGAGGGTCGGTGCGAACAGCACAGGGTCCGGGGGACCCGAGCCCATGGATCTCAGCTATGCTGAAGATGAAGTAGCCGAGCTACGAGCTGCGGTGCAGCGTATGAGCACCCGCCGGTGCTACACGTGTGGTAGTCCCACACATCTGAGGCCCAACTGCCCTCTGCGCAAAGAGCGCGCCGGCCAGAATGGCCGCAACCCTGCCGCGGGCCCCGCTTTGGGCTCTGCCCAGGGAAACGACGGCTCCCAGTAGACGCGGGGCGGTCTACTGGGGAAGAACTGAGTTCTGCAGTGCGTGAGAGGCACTGGGGCTCAGCCCCGAAGAGCTCCGTGCTCTTGAACACGGAACGTGTGAGCAAGCAGGGCTTGCTGGTCGTCCATGTGGACGTGAAGGGCTTCGAGAAGCCGTGGATCGTGTTGATCGATTCGGGAGCGTCTGGCAACTATGTCAGACGCTCCACCGTTGAGTGTAGTCAGCAATATGCTGAGGCGCTTCGAGCGCGAAGAGGTGACACCGTCACTGTCCGTCTAGCGACGGGCGTCCGTGTCACGGCAGCCAAGGTCCCCATGGACCTGCGGCTGAAGTTCCTGGACTTCGACAGCGTGGAACGCTGCTTGGTCTTGGACCTGGATTCGAGGTACGACCTCATCCTTGGTATGGCGTGGTTGGAGCGCCACGAGCCCTGGATCGATTGGAGGTCGAAGACCTTAGGTGCAACGCACTTCTCTCCTAGTGGAGCTTTGGCGAGTCATGAACCCACCTCTGCTAGGAAACAGAAGCGCTATTGGCGCGAGCATCGAGCCGAGTCGACTATGATGCTGGAGGTCGGTGTGTCCGAGCTAGTGGACAGCACCGAGTGTGAGGACCACAGTCCTGTTGAGCGCGTAGCGCTGGTTGATAGTGAGTCAACGTGTGGGCAGAGCCCACGTAATCCCTGTGGGGCGGCACGTACTCCGCCGAGCGATGCTGGTCGTGGACCAAGTCGATCGCTGAATGTCTCGGACATTGGACCAGCTACGGTCATTGATTGTGCAGCGGCACGTACTCCGCTGAGCGACATCGGTAATCGACCGAGTAGGTCGCTGAGTGTCTCTGACACTGGGCCTGGCGAGGCCGAAAGTTGTGCGACGGCACGTACTCCGTCGAGTAGACGTTACTCTGCTAGGCGAAGACGTCGTAAGGCCCTTCGGGCGAGACGCTGTGCGTCTGAGTCATCCGCGACGTTGAGTGCCGACGCACAGGAGGGCTGTGGACAGCTATACACTCTGGTTGATGGAGTGAACGGCAGTGCCGAAGGCAGCGTCCTACTAGACGAGTTGCCGAGTGTTGACAAGCTCCTTGAGCTAGAGGAGATGTCCTTCGCCGACTTTGGCGATGCCTTGAAGGCTGGCGAACTCGCCGAGGTGGTCATCGTTCGACCTGAAGAGGAGTTAAACTCATCGTCCCTCGTTGACGAGTCCGTCTTGGCCGAGGTCAAGAAGGCGCTGAGCGCCAGGAGTGGATCGGAGATCCTCAAGAATCCCTCGGATCCCTTCTACTCCTTGCTGAAGGAATATGGAGACGTTGTCTCGAAGGAACCACCGAGTGGCCTGCCTCCTGACCGAGGCGTTCGTCACGAGATCGACTTAGTTCCACTAAATACTGCGTGATCCGGCAGTGGCCTCTTCCTAAAGAGCAATGCGATGTCATTGACGCCTTCTTCCGTGCGAAGCACGCGGCGGGTCTCGTGCGCGAGAGCAAGTCTCCGCACACCGCGCCTACGTTCTGTGTCAGAAAGCCGAATGGCAAGTGGCGTATCGTTCACGCTTTTAACAAGCTCAACGCTGCCACGATTCCGGCGCAGACGCCGATTCCTAGGAAGGATGTTCTTCAGAACAACATGGTGGGTTGCACCATGTACAGTGCGCTCGACTTAGTCGATGGCTACTATCAGCTGCTCATGCGAGCCAGTGATATTCCGCTTACGGCGGTGAGCACCCCGAGGGGTATGCTCTGGGAGTGGCTCGTCATGCCCCAAGGGCTGTCGAATGCGTCTGCAACGTTCAATCGTCTAGTGACGCAGTTGTTCAGGCCCCTACGGGCATTCGCACAGACGTACTTCGACGACGTGTTCGTCCACAGTCAGGCCGAACACGGCAAGACTGACGTTGAGGTGCACGTGGAACACGTGAGAGCTGTGCTCGAGTGCATGCGCACGAACAAGTTGTACACCAACGCAGACAAGTGCGTCTTTGGCGCGGAAGAAATCCCCTTCCTAGGGTGCTTCATTGGGAAGCATGGCCTTCGTGCTGATCCAGCTAAGGTCAAGGCCATCGTGGACTGGCCGGTTCCCTTGAACCAGAAGGACTTGCGTAAGTGGCTGGGCTTGGCCAACTACTTGCACAAGTATAGCGAGAACTACGCTGAGTTGGCTCGGCCACTGACGGATCTCCTTAAGAAGGATGCCGAATGGGTATGGCGTGCTGAGCACGAGAGTGCGTTCACTTGTATCAAGGATAGCCTGCTTCAGGCACCGATACTGGCGCTGCCAGACCCCGATTGTCCGTTCATCGTTGTCTGTGACGCCTCGGACTTTGCCATCGGCAGTGCTTTGCTACAAGCGGACGCCGACGGGCGCGAACGCGTCATTGCGTTTGAGTCTCGGCAGCTCAAGGCTGCTGAGAAGAACTATCCAGTTCATGACAAGGAGCTACTTGCGATGAAGTACGCTCTCGTCAAATTCAGGGTTCACCTGCTCGGCTCCAAGCCATTCGTGATCTACACGGATCATGCGTCGCTACGCACCGCGACGCAGTCGCCCCACCTCTCACAGAGGATGGCCCGATGGCTCTCCTTCTTTGCGGAGTATAACTTCGAGGTGAAGTACAAGCCTGGCAGGCAGAACGTCCTCGCTGACGCGTTATCACGTCGCCCGGACTATGAGTTATCTCATGTCACCTCGGTGACATCGTCCGTGACGGACATGGTTCGAGCGGCGTACGCTCAGGACGACTCCTGTGTCGCGCTGCTTCAAGCTCTAGGGAGCGATGAGTTTAAGGACTCAAAGGTGACTCTGTCACGACGCCTAAAGGCGAAACTCCAACGCTACAGCCTGGAAGGCGGTCTGCTGTACTACAGCACGGGTCAGGATGACCCACCACGTGTGGTGGTTCCTCACGATGAGGACCTGAAGTATTGTATCCTCTATGAGGCCCACGACACGCCCACCAGCGGCCACCTCGGTCGTGAGAAGACCTACGGCTCGGTGAGCTCCATGTACTGGTGGCCGAAGATGTACAAGTGGGTCAGCACATATGTGCACACGTGCGAGACGTGTCAGCGGGTTAAACCCTCACCGCATGCGGCAGCGCCTTTGGCGAGCTTGCCTGTACCCTCTGGGTGTTGGCAGTCCATCAGTATGGACTTTGTGTTTGGCCTGCCGAAGGATGCGGCAGGCAACACGGGCGTTGTGGTCTTTGTTGACCGTCTGAGCAAGATGGCTCACCTAGCGGCTGTGCCGGACACCGTCGATGGCGCTGGTACAGCGACGATCTTTATCGATCGGGTCTTCCGCCAGCATGGGCTGCCAGAGACCATTGTCTCGGATCGAGACCCCCGTTTCACGGGTCACTTCTGGACGTCCGTCTTTAAAGTGCTTGGCACTCGACTGGATATGTCCACAACGGATCATCCGCAGACCGACGGTCAGACTGAACGCGTCAATCGCGTTTTGGAGGACATCCTCCGCAGCATATGCGCTGAAACGCCGAAGCGTTGGAGCGCTATGCTCCCTCTCGTTGAGTTCTCAATGAACAATGCGGTGCATGCCTCGACGGGCTTCACCCCGTTCTACGTGAACGGCCTTGCGCATCTGCGCGTCCCGCTCACTCCGCCACGCGGTGGCCTCGGGCTTAGTGGGGGAGAGGCTGCGCCGTCGCTCGACTCCGAGCTTGTTGATATCAGCCCTTCTGCTGTGCGCAAACAAGTCGATGACTTCCTCTCGGTGAGATTAAGCGTATTACGCCGTGTGCGTGACGCGATGGCTGAAAGCCAAGACGTTCAGAAGGAACAAGCAGATGCAAAAGGTAAAGGCAATGTGTGGGAATTTAAGGTCGGTGACCAAGTTTTATTAAACGCTAAGAACCTACCTACACATGCAGTGTCGAGTGTCTTTAAGACGAAATTGCGTCCGCGCTTCATCGGACCGTTTACGGTCGTGGCCAAGAAGGGCCTGGCATACACGCTTGACTTACCAAAGCGGATGCGAACACACCGTGTGTTCTACGTCGGCTTGCTTAAGCCATATCGGGATCCTGCGGGGGTGAGCGCGGAGGCGCTCACCCCCGCCGGCACACGCCCAGGCTGCGTCATCTGCAGCAGCAACGTCACCTGACCCCGCAGCTCAGCGAGCTGAAGCTCCTGCTGATGCAGGCGAGCGGTCAGAGACTGAGGCCCTTCGAGCCAAGCCACTCGGCTCTCGATCTCCTCCATGTCGTGAGCGAGACGGGCATGCGAATGCCAAACACTCTCCACGTTCCCTTGAAGGGACTGAGTCTGACTCTGGAGAGTATCGATCGAGCGATCGAGTTGATACCAGGCGCGCTGCGACAGATAACGCTCGTCACACTCATCGAGTATTGCGTTCCGCAGCGAATCGGCCTCCTCCACCGTTGCTCGACGAGCAGGGGACCCCCCACTACCACGTGGAGCGCCTGATGGCGCGGCGTCGCCACCGTAGTCAAAACCAGTATCTGGTGAAGTGGCGTGGGTATCCTCATTCCCAAAACTCGTGGGAGTTTGAAGGGCCCCTGAGGCAGGACTGCCCTGACGTCGTGGACGCTTTTGATCGCGAAGATCGGAGGCGCCCGAAGGGCTCGAGGTCGACCACTCGGTCGACACCCGCTTCTCACCACTAGTGTGAGAAGCTGTCGGATTAGCAGCCGAGCTCAAGCTCTGGTCCGTGGCTGGCATAGCCAGCGAGTCTCCTTCGGAGACTAGAGGAGCGTCCTGCGAAGCAGGGATAGTGGCCTGAGAGGCGGGAGCCACCGCCGTCGTGTGACGAGGAAAGCGGCCGGGCCGCACGCGTAGCTTCGCGTACTGGAAGAGTAGACCTTGAGCGAGGCGGACGTCCACCTCGGAGCAGCTCTCCATGAGGCGATCGAACGACGCGAGCTTACGTGAAGCCTCGGCCCAGGTGGCCACATGGACCATGTAGTCCCAGGTAGCCTCTCCAGTTTGGAGAAGGAGTGGATAAGTCCTCATCTGAGGTACAGACTCCCGTCGCCGTTGCTTATCTAAGCGTTGCCGATACTCGGCGAGTGTGCACACCTGCGGGGTCAGGAAACGCTCATGGAGCCCTTGCCGGTGCTGAGTCTCAGTCACCGTGCGAGGTGGTGCGCCTATGGCGTAACCATGCAGGTTTGGCTGTGCCATCAATTGCTTCACCTGCTCGGCAGGGTCACGAGGCTCGAAGCCGTAGTCGCGTCGCGACGAAGTCCCCACGATGTCCCGTTGGACGGGTCGGCGTGACTCCGGAGCACCGCTCATAGAGGCCTCCTGCGCCTCATCCAGTGGGTTGGTGATCGTGTCTTCGACGCCCTTGAGCGACTCTGGCTCATCGCGAGCAGGAAGTGGTGGTGCGTTGCGTAACGCGTTGAGCACGAGGCTCGAAGGTCCCTCAGGGAATGGATTGGGCTGACGCAGCTGCCGAGGAATCGAGTACCGACGCGGATCACGTGGAGAGCGCAGCTCGGATCGCGTCGTCCGAGAGCTCGCAGGAGCAGGAGACGTAGGGGCATCGCCCAGTTCGGACTCCTCGTAGTCCACTTCGACCTCACCTTCCTCCGTAGGAGAGCGACCTGGGTCGCGCGTCGGCGACGCTGTCGTGTACTCGAAGGGTGAACCACCGCTACCACTTGACGTCGGGCTGGCCTTGAACATCGCTCCGTAGCGAAGGCGGGACGCCGCGAAATACTCCGAAACGGAGAGCGTGAGAGGAGCCGAGGGCTCAGACCGGAAAGCGCTGAGGCGTAGACGCCTGTTCACGGGGCACCTCAGGAGCTGTTGGCTTGCTGGGGAGAATTGGAGAATGTGCTCGTTGAGCCAGCGCGCACGCGCACTCTCGTTGAGAGATTTTTTTTATCGGAAAGTTGCCGGTGACAGGCCTTGACAAGGCAGTTATGTCTACAGTTGTAGATACTCCGTATCCACGGTTTGGTGGGGGAGGGTGTAACGGGGTTACACGGCGCTGTGCGCCTTTGCTACAGTTGGTGTGGTATACACCATCCAGGTCACAAGTCTGTGTACGACACATAGTGTTTCTCACACGTCACATATGTAGCCAGTTGCTGGCTATTAGCTCAGAGCCACACATTGCATTTTGATTAGGATTTAGTATGCTAGATACTAAATCCGTTACATTTAGGATTAGGGCAATAAAGTCAATAAAAATCAGTTTGCATTTTACATAATTAGTGTTAGTTCCTTTATTATAGGGACACTGATTGTGGTAGTCCCGTATTTAGTGGATTACTTGGTTCTTGTATAGAACCGAAGGCTAGTGCCTTGCGAGCAGGACTCTACGAGTCAACTAAACTTCCTCTGTGCCGTGTACACCTAAGCAGACCAGCTGCAGTAGTACTCCTTCTGTCTGTCTTGTGCTTCTTTCAAATTCTTCTGGGCACGTTCTACGATCTCCTGGCGTTCCTTAGCAAAGTTCTTTGCGTACTCGGCGAGTGTGACGTCGTCTTCTTTACGCAATAGATCCTTCATCTCTTCTGCCACAACGTTAGAAACTTTGCGGCCTGTGTCGACTTCAAATGGAGCCAATTTAGTCGACGCGTTCACCAATGTTGAATGAGCATACTCAATCGTTCCTAGATGCTTCACCCAATCATCTCCATGATACGACACCATGCATCTCAGTGCATCTTCGAGCACTAGGTTCTGACGTTCTGTCTGACCATCAGCTTGAGCTCGATGAGCCGTAGTCATGCTCAGTTTGACACCCATTAGCGTCATTAGTGCCTTCCAAAAATCCGAAATAAACTTTGGATCTCGATCGCTAATAATCACTTGCGGTAAGCCATGGTGCCTGACAACAGCATTAAAGAATACTTCAGCTGTGTCCTTCGCATCAGCAGTCGTATAGGTCCGTGCATACTTCGGACGCTTAGACAACTTGTCTACAGCAACGAAAATAGCATCGTATCCTTCTGACGCTGGTAAACCCGTAGTAAAGTCCATAGACGCTACTTCCCAACACTTCAATGGTGCTGGAATTGGTATCAGCAGACCCTTCTTTCTCTGACTGCTGGACTTCCATCTTGCGCACGTTTCACAAGTACGCACATACTCTCTGATATTTTGATCCATCGTTGGCCAATAGTACCATTGTGCTGCTTTTAGATACGTCCGCCTGCTTCCCGGATGCGCGGATGTATTTCCATCGTGGAACTCTGTGATGACGTCCGTGCGAAGCTTTTCGGACTTAGGCACACACAATCTGTAGACAGACTCTCCTTGCTTCTGTTCGAAGAACAGAAGGCCATTATGCTTTACGAACTTCTCATTGTCTGTCCCCTTCGACCACTGTTGCTTGAATACAGGGTCGGACGCGTAGCCTTGTTGGAACGCTTTCTTCGTCTCTAGTCCCAAGTGAGATGAGACGAAATGGTAATCGACCGTGTTGATTTGCTGCTGCGGTACACCAATAGGACGACTCCCCCCTGCAAATCGACATCGTCGAGTAACAGGTGTAAATGATCGGCTGATAGATGACGGATCATTGATGCTTGAACCATATGATCATGACTCTGTGATGCCATCTTGGCACATTCTTCATCACAGTCATGGACTTCATAGGTCGCATCCGGCAACGGTGGTTCTTTATCCTCTTCCGTATCCAGTCCATCCGGTGGAGGACGAGATAGTGCATCTGCAACTACATTCGCTTTGCCCCTAACATGGTGCAATGTGAACGTAAACTGCGAAAAATGCGTGAGGAACCTAGCCATCTTTGGTGACACTCGTGGATGATGCAACATCCAGGAATATGCCGAATTGTCCGTATACACGTCAAACGGACGGCCATGTAGGTAGTGTCGCC
The DNA here is from genome assembly GCA_018806915.1 of Phytophthora colocasiae. NCBI lineage: Eukaryota > Oomycota > Peronosporomycetes > Peronosporales > Peronosporaceae > Phytophthora > Phytophthora colocasiae. Next base: position 328,660 of record JAGKQI010000051.1, on the reverse strand, counting down.
ACTTCTCCGTAGCCACTTTAATAGCTAGGAGTTCTTTCTCATGCGTCGACCAGCCTCTTTCATGTCGATCCAACTTCTTGGAGTAGAACGCAACTGGATGATCTTCATCGCCATACTTCTGCGATAAAACCCCTCCAATGCACTCTCCAGACGCATCTGTTGTTACAATGAACGGTCGCTCAAAGTCTGGTAACTTTAGCGTAGGTGCCTGTTGCAACAAAACCTTGAGCTGCAAGTAGGATTCTTCCACGTTCTTAGACCACAACCACGGCGTGTCTTGCTTTGTTAACTCCCTCAATGGACGCGCAATCTTTGCGAAATCGCATACAAATCGACGATAATACCCTGCTAAACCCAGAAAGCTCAATAGCTCCTTTCTGTTTGTCGGGGTTGGGTACTTCGCAATTGCCTCAGTCTTCCGTGGGTCTACACTTACGCCTGCTTCAGACACCACATGTCCTAAGAATGTCACTTCTGATTGTCCAAACGAACATTTGGACAGACGAGCGTACAGTTTCTCTCGGCGCAACATTCACAGACAGCACGCAGATGCTCTACATGCTCTTCCATAGTCTTGGAAAAAATGCAGATATCATCCAAGTACACGACGACAAAATCGAACTTGTCGAACAGTTTACGCATCAAACATGACCATGTTCCTGGCATTCCTGCCACTCCCATAGGTGCTACACACCATTGGTATGTTTCCTTGTGCGTGCGGAACGCTGTGTAGGGTTGGCTTGATTTTACCACAATCATTTGATGATACCCTACCATTTGGTCGAATAATTCTTCGATCAAAGGCAGCGGAATCTTTGCAATAACCGTCACTTGGTTAAGGTGTCGGTAATCAAAACCCCATCGTAGCGGAATCTTCGTATTCTCACTACGTAGCCAGGCTGCTCTCTTTTGCATCATCCCTGTTACTGGATCCTTCTTCGGAATTGCAAAGATGTTCGAAACCCACGGGGAATTCGATACTTCGATCCATCCTTTCTTCAATTTGTCCTTGACAAACTCTTCGAACGCATCCTGTTCCATTTTTGACATACGGAACGGTGCACGGTTACTCGGTTGAGCTCCGTTCTTGAGCGTAATCTCAAAGTTGACTGACCGCGACGGTGGTAAACCGTCTGGCAATTGTTCAGGGAACACATTCTTGAACTCGTCAACAACTACCTTCCGTATAGGTTCAGGGATTGCTTCGACGTCTGCTACAAGCTGAACTTTAACGCGGAACACTTGTTCGTACTTTCCAGACTTAAAATTGAGAATTCTGGTCCATCAACATCGTTGAACTGGAACTTTTCTGGGATCTGAACTTCGTGTGTTTGCCAGTTTATTTGAGGATTTAAGTCCTCAAACCAAGGTTTCCCAAAACTAACATCATGAGACTCTGGCAACTTCCATTCCACATACTCCATCGCTGGAAAGAAATAACCATCTATGCTCACTGGTGCTTCAACGTGCTTGACATCCGTGGCCGGAGTCAATGTACCATCAAAGCGTTGAGCCTGCAATCTTCTGGACATTAGCACGTTACTCGCCATCCCTGGCTTAATCATGTTCGTGCTTGCACCTGTGTCCAGCAAGATTCGGACATCCCTGCCGTTGATACGGCCTTTCTTAATAAACAGATTACTCTTCTGTTCAGACTGTACAGCGTTGACTTTCTTAGTCACCTCGGTTGGTCGCAGTTCCGGCGTTTCCAACTCCTCTGCGGATTGCATCGCATGCTCTTCCGCCTTTGCTTCAGGTTGCATCGCATGCACACCTGCGACGTCTACGGGCGATGATCCGCACAAACCTGTCTCTTCTGACGTCTCTTCTGTAGCGCTGTATTGTTCTTCTACCTTCTTTCGGATGTCTTTCACGGTCTCCAGTAGCTCATCTGCTACGTCTTCGATGTCAACTACGCTCATCGTTACACGATCCATGACGACGGTATCCACTTGGTCGTCATCTTCGAGAACCATGTTCATTCTCGGCTTTTCGCGACGTTGGCCATTATTCGCGTTGTTGTATCGCAGCGCATTCCTTCTGGCCCCAAACGTCTGTTGCAGCTGCATCGGACATTGTCGAGCCCGATGTGCTGCACACCCGCACATGAAACATAAGTTTCGGCGCATGCACTCTTCCTTCGATGACACCCTTACGTTGTCGATCTCCATCGGCACTGGTCCATCGTTCTGATTCTTCGATCGTTTGCGACCGATACCTTGGTTTCTCACGGGCGTTATCCGAACGTCCTCGATGCGCGTCAGACCGATCATAATCGAGCGCTACTGTAATAGCGTCGGTCAGTGTTGCACTTCTACGGTACTGGACTTCTTCGCGGATACTTGACGACAATCCACGCAAGAAATACATGGTCTTGTCCAGCTCACTCATTTCCTTGACTTGAGTGGGGATCAAGCGCCTGAACTTGCTGATATAATCAGGCAAGTCCTTGCAATGACGCTCCTTCAAATCGTCCATCTGATCTCGTAGACGTTCTTGCAAATCTGGGGACAAACTCTTCCTCCAACTTGCCAAAGAAGTCTTCAACACTCTGCACCTCATCCTTCTTGACGATGTACCACTGTGCGGCTCCATCCTTCAACGACCCACCCAACACTGCCAAAAATACGTCCTCTCAATTTACTATCTTTCCTATTAATGCCCTTTGCTAAAATGTACTGTTCCACTTGCTCCCGGTATAACTGGAACGATTCCTTGAGTGTTCCTCCATAACTGGGCAATTTAATCCCCATCCATCTTGAGTTCTGACAGCTGCCTTGACTTACGCAGCTCGTCAATAAGTTGTGTTGCTTTTCCATGGCCGCCAGCATACTGTGCATAAGCTGGGCCGATTCTGCCATGTCTGATAATCTTGGTTCTTGATACTTGATACCGGTTGGAACAAACTACTTTCTAGAGGCAATGACTAAAAGAAAATAAAGAGAAAACCTGTTAAAGAAAATAGCCTATGCTACTTCCTAATTTGGCGGGGTTATTCCTTTTTGGAGGTCTTGGCCTTCTTCGATGACGTTGAAGAGGTTGATGACGTTGCAGAGGTCGATGACGTTGCAGAGGTCGATCGCAGACGTTTCTTGCCTTGGGTCTCCTTTTCCACCCAATCACGTCGAAGTAAGTTAGCCTTGCTAGGGTAACCAGAACTATACTGACTATACCGGCTGGTTTGAGACTTGCTCAAATTTAATAGAAGTGCGGTATTGAAGAACGGTTACTACTTATAGCTAGAAAGCCTTCGCCGGGGCTAGATGTGTAATAACACACCACGATCACCCACCAGCTAATGCTCACTGTCAGCTTGTGAAGTGACTTGATTACCCTTAGGCAACACTGAGTCACAAACACGTGATTTGGTATGATCACACGGATGTAACACGTAACCAAATCAAAGGCCTCCCCTGGTCTTGATGTTGAAGTCGTACAGCGACGAGCCCTCTCCCCCGGAAGTGCAACCAAATGTGATGCCTGGGCTGTAGAGTGCTGGTCGTAGAGAGTGTAGGTCGCTTGATGTTGGTCTCGATGTGGGGGGGGGGTAGTTGGTATATTTAAGAGTGAATTCCTACTTCCAAATGCATGCCTTCATGTGCTCCTAGGCAAGCACAGGGGCTTTCTTCTTATCTACTTGTTTTTGTATCCCTACCCTCGTGTCTTTTTGTTTTCTTCTTTTTTCTGTTTCTTTTGCTTTTCTTTTGTTCATTGCTACTAAATCCATCGTCACTGTTGCTGTTGGCCTTGAAGGCAACGGTAGCAGCGACGTGAGGCCTCTGGTTGCGAGCAAGCAAGCCGGAGGCGGGTATGACTTTCGCCGCGATCCAGTGTCGTTGTCGGCGAGGAGGTCCTTCAGGATTGGACCGAAGACAGCGTCCTTGTTGTAGTGCTGCCTGCACATCTCCAGGACGTCGACCGAATGGGACGTCTGTATCGCAAACAGACTTGCCTCCTCGGCGTCCGCGTCGGTGGAGGTAAGCTGGAGGAGAAGTTCTGAGAGGCTGATTGCACGGCTCGTGCCATCGGACCAGTCCGGCCGCCTGGAGACGCTGTCGGCGATGGTATTTGTACTGCCGGCCACTTAAAGCGAGGTTGGAAAAGCGCCAGCTCGTTTAACCATCGGGTCAGGCGTTGCGAGCACGTCTGCTGCTGCAACAACGACTCAATTGTGCGGTGATCCGTGTTGAGATAGGACGGCTTGTCCAGTAGGTACACCTTCCAGGTGCGCATTGCGTGCAGTGCGGCTAGGAGCTCCTTTTCACGTGTAGGGTATATGAGCTCCGCTCGTGAGAGCTTTCTACCTCTATACGCGATGATACGTTCCGCTCCCTTATCATCGTACTGGAATAAGTATCCGCCAACAGCAAAATCGGAGGCGTCCACGCTCACGTGGAATGGCTTATCGAAATCCGCATGGGCGAGAGTCAGAGTAGAGGACAGCTTACGTTTGAGTGCCTCAAACGCGTGCTCCTGCTTCGGAAGAAAGGAAACCGGGTCCTTGGGGTGCTTGTTCTTCACAAAGCTCGGTCAACACCGCGACGTGTAACGGGGTTACACGTACAAGTGGTTGTACCACTTGTAACTCTAACAGTTAGGATAACTGTTAGAGGTTGGAAATGGTCCTCAGACCTTGGTGTGCTGTACACACCAATGGCTACATGAGCGGACCACATCATTGGGTGGTTCGTGTGCATTTGTGCATATTATTGGTAGAAAGTAACGGATTTCTACCAATCACTGAGCAGAGTTCTGCCAACCACACGTTGGCAGACCCTTTAGAAATAGATAACAAACAGTTTTAGGAGGTCCATAATTGGCTTATGCCAAATTCAATAACAGTTCTCATTTTACGGCATTTTGCAGTTTAATTTAGTTATATTTGATTTAATTATACTTATTTAAATAAGTATACTTAAATTAAGTCTATTCTAATTGCACGCTTCCTCATACACGTAAGCGCACGTGTACGCCACCTAATAGGTCTAGGTAGACCCATTACACCTGGTAGCACTTTGTAGTCCGTCCCACGACCGACTGCTGTTCGTTCGTATGGAGTCATACGAACGCGGGGTAGAGAACTCCCCAATGGATGAGGGATCTGCTGGGACCCCTCAAATGTCCGTGACGCGCACGGACTGCGCCCACATGTCTGACCCAGAGTGGGAGGCTCTCCAAAGACTTTCACAAGTCATTGGAGAGGCAGCGGTAGCGACGATGCTTCGTACGCTATCGCCGACAGAGCAACGCGGTGTTGCTCTGGGGTACATTGTTAAGGAGCAACGAGATGTTGCTGCCTCGGTGGCTTCCCCGAAGCCACGCGTGGAGTCGTTGAAACTCCACGTGAGTACCTACACGGGAAAGGAGGACGAGTCCTCCTTCGTTGGCTTGTCGAACTCGACACAGCCGTTGCGGCTCGACGTATCGTCGATCCGATGTCGAAGGTCGCGTTCGCCATGTCATGTCTTGGCGGACGTGCGAGGAGTTGGGCCTATGGGCGCCGACTCTCGGACCCTACGTGCTTCAGCACGTACGAGGAGTTCAAGGAGGAACTCAAGCTTGCGTTTGAGCCTCCGAAGAACGAGTTCAGATCGAGAGCGGAGTTTCTCGATCTGCAGCAGGGCAAGGATGATGTTCACACTTTTGCCCAGCGTGCTCGATACTTGGTATCGAACATAGTAGCCAACCCGATCGACGAGGCGACCAAGGTCGTCACGTTCATGAAGGGACTAAGAGATGGTCCCGTCAAGACGTATCTCTTCCGAGAGTATCCGAATACTCTCGAGGAGGCGATCAGCCTTGCAATACAAGAGGAGTTTAGCCGGCGTCAAGCTAAACTCCATGCGAACGCGCCGAAGCCGGCGCGTCCTGTTGCGAAGACGGGAGGTCCGGAACCTATGGACCTCTCGAGTGCTACGACTGCTGGTCAACAGCAGCGTAGATACGGCAAGGTTCGATGTTACCTGTGTGGTAACATCGGTCACTATGCACGCAAGTGCACAGCGGGCGGGCGTTCAAAAAACGCCAAGGACCAGTAGGCGCGGGGCGTCCTACTGGTAATGCAGTCTCGCGTGTCGAACTCGGACACGCGACGTTGAAGGCTGCTGCCCCTAGCGAGAAAGTTTCTCGCTGTAAGCTGCAAGATGACAAGCCAAACCTTGTCATCCTGAACGTGATGTCGAAGAGAGTAAACTCTCTTCGTGCCCTAGTGAACTCGGGCGCGTCGAACAACTTTGTTCGACAGGGAAGTCTTCGAAGGCTTGACTTCGAATAGACCGTCACGCCTCGCAGCGTGTTGGAGGTGCGGTTGGCAACGGGTGCCACCGTGAGGACTGAGAAGCGCGTAGTCCGTGTGCGCTTCTCTTACAAACGAAGGACGTTTGTAGAAGATCTTATCGTCTTAGATCTAGACGATAAGTTCGACTTGGTATTAGGCATGCCGTGGCTTGCACGGCATGACCCGGTGATCAACTGGGAGAAGCGTACGCTCGTACGCTTCAACAACACATGCGCGACAGAGAGCGATGGCCCTGTCAGTGCTGCACATGCACCGGCCGGTGCATGTGGATCCCCAGTTGAGGCAGCAGCGGCCGCCGCTGCCTCCGATCGCCGCCGGCGACCATCAACGACTCCGGGAGTCGTTGGGAGAAAATGTGTGTCGACTCAGAAATCTGAGCCGAAGGGTCGCGGTCACATGAGTGATGGTCAGGTGAATGTGAATCACCTGACGCGTAAACATCTGAATGATGTTTGTCACATAAGTGATGGTCAGGTGAATGCGATTCACCTGAGAGAAGGTAATATACCGGTATCCTTGGAGGTACTTCAAGCCCCCAAGGGTCGCGCCGACGACGTCGCGTCAACTCTGGGAGTTGACGAAGCAAATAATATTCGGGGAACCGAAAGGCGTGCGTCAGCTCTGGGAGCTGATGATGCGTGTACAGGCGAACGTTCGCTGCTAGTTCCGGGAACTAGCGATCGTGCGTCAGCTCTGGGAGCTGACGATATGTGTACAAGCGAACACTCGCTAGCGCAGGAAGCTAGCGAGAGCACGTCGACTCCGGGAGTCGACGATGCGGTTGCTTCATCCGCTCCGGGAGCGGATGGAGGCGCAGCGGTTCAGGGAACCGACTGCGCGGCAGGAGGTGCTGGCGGTTGCAAACGCCCAGCACCCGAACAACCTGCGTGCTCACGTGCAGCAGCGCCGCACGCGATGAGCGGCACTCAAGCCGGGCTTGATAGTGCGAGTCAGCGGAAGGAATCCGCTGACGATTGCGATAAAGTCCCGTCTAAGGTGGGACGCCTTGGACGTGGAGCACCTGGAGCCGGGCTCCATGGTAGACCTTCGCGGCGCAAGCTCCAGGAGCTGCGCGAGTCTCAGTCCGGGACTGAGACGGGTGTATCTGCAGTGCAGACGCCGAGTGTCGAGACGTTGAACGTCTTGACACGTACTGGTACTGGGTTACAGTACCAGAGGATGCGGTTGGAGAATCCGCCGACGAGTGCGTCGGCGTTGACCGCACTTCCAACGATGAGTTGGAAGCGCTTCGCGCGGGACTTGAACGATGGACGCATCGAACAAATTTGCATTCTCTCGGATATCGAGAGAGTGGATCGCGAAGCCGAAGAGCTTAAGCAGCTCGTCGTCGATGGGATCACTGAGGGTGATGACTCCCTCAGTGCGAAGACTAAGAAGCAGCGCTTCGAAGAGCAGAGTTGGGACTCGTTGAGGTCGAGTCCCTACTACGAAGTTCTGCGGGAGTACAAGGATGTACTCCCGGACGAGATTCCTTCGGAACTTCCGAAGGACAAGGGCGTACAGCACGAGATTGATCTCGTGCCGGGCACGAAGTACTGTGTTACACGGCAGTGGCCACTGCCGCGTGAACAAGTACAAGCGATCGACGACTTCTTTGAAAGTCGTCGTCTTGCAGGTCAAGTGCGGGAATCAAAGTCCCCGCACAGTGCTCCAACGTTCTGTGTTAAGAAACCACAGGGCGACTGGCGCATCGTTCATGCGTACAACAAGTTGAACGATGCGACGATACCGGCGCAGACGCCGATACCGCGAAAAGATGTTATCATCGATTGATGGTCTTGAGCACTATCTTCAGTGCTCTTGATCTGCGTGATGGATTCTATCAAATCCTCATGCGTGAGAGGGACATCCCTCTCACAGCGGTAAGCACTCCAAGCGGTATGCTTTGGGAGTGGCTCGTAATGCCACAGGGGCTTAAGAACGCCCCTGCAACGTTCAATAGATGCGTGACGCATCTATTGCGCTCGGTGCGCGACTTCGCACCGAGCTACTTCGACGACGTGTTCGTTTACAGCCGGGCTGTGAACGGGAAGACGGACATTGAGATGCACAAGGTGCATCTCCGGAAGCTGCTAGAGCTTATGAGGAAGCATAAGCTCTATGCGAACCTGAAGAAGTGTATCTTCGGGGCGAGCGAGATACCCGTGCTGGGGTGTCTCGTGGGGAAAGACGGCGTGCGCCCTGACCCAGAGAAGGTCAGAGTGATCAATGAATGGCCCACGCCATCCAATGTGAAGGAACTGAGGCAGTTCCTTGGGCTTGCCACGTACTTGTGCAAGTACGTGGACAACTACGCGGGCAAGATTCGCCCGTTGTCACAGCTTCTTAAGAAAGAAGCTGAGTGGATTTGGACGACCGAGTGCGAGGAGGCATTCGGTGCAGTCAAGCAGGGCTTGACTGAAGCGCCGATCTTGGCCGTGGCGGACCAAGATCGTCCATTCCACGTAGTGTGCGATGCATCCGACTTTGCAATCGGATGTGCATTGATGCAACACGATCACGAAGGGCGTGATCGTGTAGTCTACTATCAATCGCGTCAGCTGAAGCCAGCTGAGCGTAACTATCCCGTACATGACAAGGAGCTCCTTGCCATGAAGTATGCACTCGCAAAGTTCCGAGTGTATCTACTTAAGAGTAGACCGTTCGTGGTCTATACAGACCACGCATCATTGCGTACGGCGATTAAGTCGCCGCATCTCGCAACGTATAGCGAGATGGTTGTCCTTCTTCGCGGAGCACAACTTCTGGGTGGAGTACAAACCCGGAAGACTCAATGTAGTGGCCTACGCGTTATCGCGTCGACCTGACTACGCGGAGACGGTCGACGCCAACGCAGTTGGCGTCGTGAGGACAAGTGTGCCGTCGTCAACGTTGATTGACGACGTGAAGAACGCGTATGCAAGGGATGCAGACGCGAAGGGGCTGCTGGAGTTCCTCGCAGCACCTTCCGTGGCACGTCGGAAGCTAACCCCTCATCTTCGAGCTCGTGTACACCGCTATCGTGTACACGAAGGCCTACTGTTGTACAGTGCAGTAGACGACAATGCGATCCGCATTGTCGTTCCGAATGATCATGACCTCCGGTTGAGGATCATGTTCGAGTATCACGATGCCCCCACGGCAGGGCATCCGGGTCGTGAGAATACGTACACTCTTCTCACGCGTGACTTCTACTGGCACCACCAGTACAAGTGGGTGCGCAAGTACGTACGTGCTTGCGAGGTTTGTCAACGCGTGAAGCCTGCGCAGTTCTCGCAAGCTCTTCTTCAATCACTACCGACTCCGTCGGAGTGTTGGCAGTCCATGTCCATGGACTTTGTCTTCGGTCTTCCGCCTGACAGCAAGCGGAGGACGGGCATCGTTGTCTTTGTGGACAGATTCAGCAAGATGGTTCATCTTGCTGCCGTCCCGACTACTGTTACAGCCGCGCAGACTGCGCGACTGTTTGTTGACATGGTGTTCAAACACCATGGCATGCCGCTCGACATTGTGTCGGACCGTGATCCACGCTTCACAGCGCGGTTCTGGCAAGAAGTGTTTACACTGCTTAGTTCACAATTGTCAATGTCGACTGCGGATCATCCGCAGACGGACGGACAGACCGAACGTGTCAACCGCGTACTGGGTGACACGCTGAAGAGCTACGCTCACTCGTTCCCGCATTGGAGCGAGTGCTTGCCGATGGCAGAGTTTGCCATCAACAACTCGGTGCATGCCTCGACAGGGCATACACCGTTCTACGTGAATGCCATGAGGCATCCACGGTTGCCGAGCATGCTCGGCGGGGTAGCTTCCTCCTTAAGTGGGGGAGGATCTACGGTTGCGTCCGAACAACCGCAGAATGCAACTGATAGCAGCACACTATCAGCTGCGGTGACGCGTGCGACGTCTCGTTCGAGCAGGAACGAGCGCGCGATGTCTGTGCCGGGCACAGACATGAGAGATGATAGCGAGCAGGCAGGGCCTGCTGCTGACAAGGGCGACAAGCTGAATGGATTCAGCTCGGGTGCGCTAGACTTTCTCCAGCGAAGACAAGCCGTCATACGGTTTGTCCAGGATGCTATCGCAGCTTCTGTCGATCGACAGAAGCTGAACGCTGATACTGTTGGTAGAGGCAACACAAATGAATTCGAAAAGGGTTCATTAGTCTTGTTAGCTACACAAAACCTACCTAAACATGCAGTGTCTGACTTTGGAGCAAGCAAGCTTGCTCCAAGATTCATTGGACCGTTCAAAGTACTTGAACGGCACGGCAACGCGTACCGGCTGGACATACCGTCCAGCATGAGGCTCCACCCGACCTTCTACGTCGGGCGGTTGAAGCCGTACGTGCAGCACGGACTACCTAGGGTTGGTAGTCCGACTGAGCAGCGCGAGAGGCCTGGAAGGCCTTCTCGAGACCGTCGACACGGTCGATCAACTGGTTCACTCTCGTCCCAAGACCGGACGAGAGGTTCGAGGCAGTCTGAGCTGCCTCGCAGACCTCAGCACGGAGGACACGAACCTCCTGCTTCAGAGCAGAGCAGCTATCTCAGCGCTCTGTGTCTGCTCCAGCGCAGCAACTCGATCGTGCAGGGCACGATCGTCAGCGGTCATAGCGTTGACCATGCGGAGGGAGTATTCCCACCCCCTCCGCCGCCGTTGCGCGACGCGCGTGGAGCGATCCGCTGGATTGTGGAGCGGATCGTGGCTCATAAGAGAACGAACTCTCAAGGGGTTCGTTTTCGTATTCGTTGGAGAGGATTTCCTCCCCATCGAGATACATGGGAGCCGCGGAACGTCCTGATGGAGGACGTTCCGGAAATGGTGAGGGCGTACGAAGCCCACCATAACTTACAAGGTTGAGCCCTGTACGTGGAGTGCTGCGGTCAGCCACAGCACTCGGAGCTTCGCGTGGCTCAAGACGAGCACGGAGTTCCTTGATGTGATCGGGTACACGGATGACCGTGTACCCCAGAAGATCACTTTCAGTTGAGGAGGGTTGGCAACACGGGCAGAATGTGCCAAACGGAACGGCACATGGGATCCCCGCTTCTATGGACTGATCATGGAGGCGTTCACACTTACCACGCGTAGTGTAAGTGTAGTAGCGATCGCGAGCCGCAGCAACGCGCTCGCGATATGCCTTCGGGCCTTTGTTGAAGTTTTCAACAAAGGCGTTCCACGACTGACAAAGTGCCTGCCACTCTGGCACTTTGCTCTTGCGCGAAGTCTTCTTCGCTGCATAGTATCGGAGCTCGTGGAAGAGCCCGATATAGTAGTCGCGTCTTTTAGTCTCGGACTCAAAGACAACCTTAGCGGCGACGTCGTCGTCGTTGATACTGTTGCATGAGTACAACAGTATCGTGTTCGGTGGTGCACTAGCACCGAACCGGTCATGGATCTCTGCCTCAGTAGGCATCCATGGTGTGCGCACTGGCGGATCAGTGCGCGGGGCAGTGAGCGCCCTCGACATGGGGGACGCTTCATCATCACTGCGCGGACGCTTCGAGCTTGAAGCGTCCGAGGCCTCATCACGAGGTCGTCGAGATCCCACGGGTGGGTCAGGCGTGTCTTCAGATGAAGACACGGGAGCGGGAGCCTTGTCGTCAAGCTCTCCCTCCTCGACATCGTCGTCGTCGTAGTCGACGATGTCTTCGTAGTCCTCTCCAAAGAGTTCTTTCAGAGGGACAGCAGGATTCTTAATCTCTGCTAGAGAAGAAGACATCTTATTCTTCTCATGCTTCTCCTTGTGGAGAGCACGGTAGACGGTGACAGAGAGCTTCTCTGTCGGACCGCTGGAAGCAGCAGTGCTAGTGGGCACTGCTGAGGTCGTTGTTCCTGCTGCAAAGGCAGCAGGTGAGGCTTGCGCGTCCGCAGTAGCGGACGGAGACGTGGGCGTTGGCGAGTCCATTGCGAAATGAACTCGGATTTCTCTCGGGAACTTAACGGTTTTGTCAAGTTCTGTTGATTGACGTATCGAGACCGATACGTCGAATCTTAACGGGGGATGGTGTAACGGGGTTACACGTACAAGTGGTTGTACCACTTGTAACTCTAACAGTTAGGATAATTGTTAGAGGTTGGAAATGGGCCTCAGACCTTGGTGTGCTGTACACACCAATGGCTACATGAGCGGACCACATCATTGGGTGGTTCGTGTGCATTTGTGCATATTATTGGTAGAAAGTAACGGATTTCTACCAATCACTGAGCAGAGTTCTGCCAACCACACGTTGGCAGACCCTTTAGAAATAGATAACAAACAGTTTTAGGAGGTCCATAATTGGCTTGTGCCAAATTCAATAACAGTTCTCATTTTACGGTATTTTGTAGTTTAATTTAGTTATATTTGATTTAATTATACTTATTTAAATAAGTATACTTAAATTAAGTCTATTCTAATTGCACGCTTCCTCATACACGTAAGCGCACGTGTACGCCACCTAATAGGTCTAGGTAGACCCATTACAATACTTCAAACCCGTAACGTGCGAGATAGTATACTGTTAGTTTGGACCATACACGATAACGAAACTTGTGAACAAAAAAAAGACGTGTCCGAAGACACGTCTGATACTCACCGAATGCAGTAAGACGTAGTTGAGCAGCACAACATAAACAACTTGGTGCCCCACTTGTGAGGCTTGTCCTTGATGTACACGCGCATGCGGTTGAACGTAGAGCGTGACGGCAGCATCGCCTCGTAGCGATAGCGTACGAAGCATCGTCGCTACCGCTGCCTCTCCAATGACTTGTGAAAGTCTTTGGAGAGCTTCCCACTCTGGGTCCGACAGGTTGGCACAGTCCGTGCGCGTCACGGACATGTGTGGGGTCCCAGTGGATCCCTGATCCATTGGGGAGTTCTCTACCCCGCGTTCGTATGACTCCATACGAACGAACAGCAGTCGGTCGTGGGACGGACTACGAAGTGCTACCAGGTGTAATGGGTCTACCAAGACCTATTAGGTGGCGTACACGTGCGCTTACGTGTATGAGGAAGCGTGCAATTAGAATAGACTTAATTTAAGTATACTTATTTAAATAAGTATAATTAAATCAAATATAACTAAATTAAACTGCAAAATACCGTAAAATGAGAACTGTTATTGAATTTGGCACAAGCCAATTATGGACCTCCTAAAACTGTTTGTTATCTATTTCTAAAGGGTCTGCCAACGTGTGGTTGGCAGAACTCTGCTCAGTGATTGGTAGAAATCCGTTACTTTCTACCAATAATATGCACAAATGCACACGAACCACCCAATGATGTGGTCCGCTCATGTAGCCATTGGTGTGTACAGCACACCAAGGTCTGAGGCCCATTTCCAACCTCTAACAATTATCCTAACTGTTAGAGTTACAAATGGTACAACCACTTGTACGTGTAACCCCGTTACACCATCCCCCCATTAAGATTCGACGTATCGGTCTCGATACGTCAATCAACAGAACTTGACAAGATCGTCAAGTTCCCGAGAGAAATCCGAGTTCATTTCGCAATGGACTCGCCAACGCCCACGTCTCCGTCCGCTACTGCGGACGCGCAAGCCTCACCTGCTGCCTCTGCAGCAGGAACAACGACCTCAGCAGTGCTCACTAGCACTGCTGCTTCCAGCGGTTCGACAGAGAAGCTCTCTGTCACCGTATACCATGCTCTCCACAAGGAGAAGCAAGCGAAGAAGACTTCTTCTTCGCTAGCAGGGATCAAACACCCTGCTGGCGTATCGCGAGCGCGTTGCTGCAGCTCGCGATCGCTACTACACTTACACCACTCGTGGTAAGTGTGAACGCCTCCATGATCTGTCCATGGAGGCGGGGATCCCATGTGCCGTTCCGTTTGGCACATTCTGCCCGTGTTGCCAACCCTCCTCAACTGAAAGTGATCTTCTGGGGTACACGGTCATCCGTGTACCCGATCACATCAAGGAACTCCGTGCTCGTCTTGAGCCACGCGAAGCTCCGAGTGCTGTGGCTGACCGCAGCACTCCACGTACAGGGCTCAACCTTGTAAGTTATGGTGGGCTTCGTACGCCCTCACCATTTCCGGAACGTCCTCCATCAGGACGTTCCGCGGCTCCCATGTATCTCGATGGGGAGGAAATCCTCTCCAACGAATACGAAAACGAACCCCTTGAGAGTTCGTTCTCTTATGAGCCACGATCCGCTCCACAATCCAGCGGATCGCTCCACGCGCGTCGCGCAACGGCGGCGGAGCGGGTGGGAACACTCCCTTCGCATGGTCAACGCTATGACCGCTGACGATCGTGCCCTGCACGATCGAGTTACTGCGCTGGAGCAGACACAGAGCGCTGAGATAGCTGCTCTGAAGCAGGAGGTTCGTGTCCTCCGTGCTGACGTCTGCGAGGCAGATCAGACTGCCTCAAACCTCTCGTCCGGTCTCGGGACGAGAGTGAACCGGTTGACCGATCGCGTTGACGGTCTCGGGAAGGCCTTTCCAGGCCTCTCGCGCTCCTCAGTCGGACTACCAACCCTAGGTAGTCCGTGCTGCACGTACGGCTTCAACCGCCCGACGTAGAAGGTCGGGTGGAGCCTCATGCTGGACGGTATGTCCAGCCGGTACGCGTTGCCGTGCCGTTCAAGTACTTTGAACGGTCCAATGAATCTTGGAGCAAGCTTGCTTGCATCCGGCAACGGTGGTTCTTTATCCTCTTCCGTATCCAGTCCATCCGGTGGAGGACGAGATAGTGCATCTGCAACTACATTCGCTTTGCCCCTAACATGGTGCAATGTGAACGTAAACTGCGAAAAATGCGTGAGGAACCTAGCCATCTTTGGTGACACTCGTGGATGATGCAACATCCAGGAATATGCCGAATTGTCCGTATACACGTCAAACGGACGGCCATGTAGGTAGTGTCGCCACTTCTCCGTAGCCACTTTAATAGCTAGGAGTTCTTTCTCATGCGTCGACCAGCCTCTTTCATGTCGATCCAACTTCTTGGAGTAGAACGCAACTGGATGATCTTCATCGCCATACTTCTGCGATAAAACCCCTCCAATGCACTCTCCAGACGCATCTGTTGTTACAATGAACGGTCGCTCAAAGTCTGGTAACTTTAGCGTAGGTGCCTGTTGCAACAAAACCTTGAGCTGCAAGTAGGATTCTTCCACGTTCTTAGACCACAACCACGGCGTGTCTTGCTTTGTTAACTCCCTCAATGGACGCGCAATCTTTGCGAAATCGCATACAAATCGACGATAATACCCTGCTAAACCCAGAAAGCTCAATAGCTCCTTTCTGTTTGTCGGGGTTGGGTACTTCGCAATTGCCTCAGTCTTCCGTGGGTCTACACTTACGCCTGCTTCAGACACCACATGTCCTAAGAATGTCACTTCTGATTGTCCAAACGAACATTTGGACAGACGAGCGTACAGTTTCTCTCGGCGCAACATTCACAGACAGCACGCAGATGCTCTACATGCTCTTCCATAGTCTTGGAAAAATGCAGATATCATCCAAGTACACGACGACAAAATCGAACTTGTCGAACAGTTTACGCATCAAACATGACCATGTTCCTGGCATTCCTGCCACTCCCATAGGTGCTACACACCATTGGTATGTTTCCTTGTGCGTGCGGAACGCTGTGTAGGGTTGGCTTGATTTTACCACAATCATTTGATGATACCCTACCATTTGGTCGAATAATTCTTCGATCAAAGGCAGCGGAATCTTTGCAATAACCGTCACTTGGTTAAGGTGTCGGTAATCAAAACCCCATCGTAGCGGAATCTTCGTATTCTCACTACGTAGCCAGGCTGCTCTCTTTTGCATCATCCCTGTTACTGGATCCTTCTTCGGAATTGCAAAGATGTTCGAAACCCACGGGGAATTCGATACTTCGATCCATCCTTTCTTCAATTTGTCCTTGACAAACTCTTCGAACGCATCCTGTTCCATTTTTGACATACGGAACGGTGCACGGTTACTCGGTTGAGCTCCGTTCTTGAGCGTAATCTCAAAGTTGACTGACCGCGACGGTGGTAAACCGTCTGGCAATTGTTCAGGGAACACATTCTTGAACTCGTCAACAACTACCTTCCGTATAGGTTCAGGGATTGCTTCGACGTCTGCTACAAGCTGAACTTTAACGCGGAACACTTGTTCGTACTTTCCAGACTTAAAATTGAGAATTCTGGTCCATCAACATCGTTGAACTGGAACTTTTCTGGGATCTGAACTTCGTGTGTTTGCCAGTTTATTTGAGGATTTAAGTCCTCAAACCAAGGTTTCCCAAAACTAACATCATGAGACTCTGGCAACTTCCATTCCACATACTCCATCGCTGGAAAGAAATAACCATCTATGCTCACTGGTGCTTCAACGTGCTTGACATCCGTGGCCGGAGTCAATGTACCATCAAAGCGTTGAGCCTGCAATCTTCTGGACATTAGCACGTTACTCGCCATCCCTGGCTTAATCATGTTCGTGCTTGCACCTGTGTCCAGCAAGATTCGGACATCCCTGCCGTTGATACGGCCTTTCTTAATAAACAGATTACTCTTCTGTTCAGACTGTACAGCGTTGACTTTCTTAGTCACCTCGGTTGGTCGCAGTTCCGGCGTTTCCAACTCCTCTGCGGATTGCATCGCATGCTCTTCCGCCTTTGCTTCAGGTTGCATCGCATGCACACCTGCGACGTCTACGGGCGATGATCCGCACAAACCTGTCTCTTCTGACGTCTCTTCTGTAGCGCTGTATTGTTCTTCTACCTTCTTTCGGATGTCTTTCACGGTCTCCAGTAGCTCATCTGCTACGTCTTCGATGTCAACTACGCTCATCGTTACACGATCCATGACGACGGTATCCACTTGGTCGTCATCTTCGAGAACCATGTTCATTCTCGGCTTTTCGCGACGTTGGCCATTATTCGCGTTGTTGTATCGCAGCGCATTCCTTCTGGCCCCAAACGTCTGTTGCAGCTGCATCGGACATTGTCGAGCCCGATGTGCTGCACACCCGCACATGAAACATAAGTTTCGGCGCATGCACTCTTCCTTCGATGACACCCTTACGTTGTCGATCTCCATCGGCACTGGTCCATCGTTCTGATTCTTCGATCGTTTGCGACCGATACCTTGGTTTCTCACGGGCGTTATCCGAACGTCCTCGATGCGCGTCAGACCGATCATAATCGAGCGCTACTGTAATAGCGTCGGTCAGTGTTGCACTTCTACGGTACTGGACTTCTTCGCGGATACTTGACGACAATCCACGCAAGAAATACATGGTCTTGTCCAGCTCACTCATTTCCTTGACTTGAGTGATCAAGTGCCTGAACTTGCTGATATAATCAGGCAAGTCCTTGCAATGACGCTCCTTCAAATCGTCCATCTGATCTCGTAGACGTTCTTGCAAATCTGGGGACAAACTCTTCCTCCAACTTGCCAAAGAAGTCTTCAACACTCTGCACCTCATCCTTCTTGACGATGTACCACTGTGCGGCTCCATCCTTCAACGACCCACCCAACACTGCCAAAATACGTCCTCTCAATTTACTATCTTTCCTATTAATGCCCTTTGCTAAAATGTACTGTTCCACTTGCTCCCGGTATAACTGGAACGATTCCTTGAGTGTTCCTCCATAACTGGGCAATTTAATCCCATCCATCTTGAGTTCTGACAGCTGCCTTGACTTACGCAGCTCGTCAATAAGTTGTGTTTGCTTTTCCATGGCCGCCAGCATACTGTGCATAAGCTGGGCCGATTCTGCCATGTCTGATAATCTTGGTTCTTGATACTTGATACCGGTTGGAACAAACTACTTTCTAGAGGCAATGACTAAAAGAAAATAAAGAGAAAACCTGTTAAAGAAAATAGCCTATGCTACTTCCTAATTTGGCGGGGTTATTCCTTTTTGGAGGTCTTGGCCTTCTTCGATGACGTTGAAGAGGTTGATGACGTTGCAGAGGTCGATGACGTTGCAGAGGTCGATCGCAGACGTTTCTTGCCTTGGGTCTCCTTTTCCACCCAATCACGTCGAAGTAAGTTAGCCTTGCTAGGGTAACCAGAACTATACTGACTATACCGGCTGGTTTGAGACTTGCTCAAATTTAATAGAAGTGCGGTATTGAAGAACGATTACTACTTATAGCTAGAAAGCCTTCGCCGGGGCTAGATGTGTAATAACACACCACGATCACCCACCAGCTAATGCTCACTGTCAGCTTGTGAAGTGACTTGATTACCCTTAGGCAACACTGAGTCACAAACACGTGATTTGGTATGATCACACGGATGTAACACGTAACCAAATCAAAGGCCTCCCCTGGTCTTGATGTTGAAGTCGTACAGCGACGAGCCCTCTCCCCCGGAAGTGCAACCAAATGTGATGCCTGGGCTGTAGAGTGCTGGTCGTAGAGAGTGTAGGTCGCTTGATGTTGGTCTCGATGTGGGGTAGTTGGTATATTTAAGAGTGAATTCCTACTTCCAAATGCATGCCTTCATGTGCTCCTAGGCAAGCACAGGGCTTTCTTCTTATCTACTTGTTTTTGTATCCCTACCCTCGTGTCTTTTGTTTTCTTCTTTTTCTGTTTCTTTTGCTTTTCTTTGTTCATTGCTACTAAATCCATCGTCACTGTTGCTGTTGGCCTTGAAGGCAACGGTAGCAGCGACGTGAGGCCTCTGGTTGCGAGCAAGCAAGCCGGAGGCGGGTATGACTTTCGCCGCGATCCAGTGTCGTTGTCGGCGAGGAGGTCCTTCAGGATTGGACCGAAGACAGCGTCCTTGTTGTAGTGCTGCCTGCACATCTCCAGGACGTCGACCGAATGGGACGTCTGTATCGCAAACAGACTTGCCTCCTCGGCGTCCGCGTCGGTGGAGGTAAGCTGGAGGAGAAGTTCTGAGAGGCTGATTGCACGGCTCGTGCCATCGGACCAGTCCGGCCGCCTGGAGACGCTGTCGGCGATGGTATTTGTACTGCCGGCCACTTAAAGCGAGGTTGGAAAAGCGCCAGCTCGTTTAACCATCGGGTCAGGCGTTGCGAGCACGTCTGCTGCTGCAACAACGACTCAATTGTGCGGTGATCCGTGTTGAGATAGGACGGCTTGTCCAGTAGGTACACCTTCCAGGTGCGCATTGCGTGCAGTGCGGCTAGGAGCTCCTTTTCACGTGTAGGGTATATGAGCTCCGCTCGTGAGAGCTTTCTACCTCTATACGCGATGATACGTTCCGCTCCCTTATCATCGTACTGGAATAAGTATCCGCCAACAGCAAAATCGGAGGCGTCCACGCTCACGTGGAATGGCTTATCGAAATCCGCATGGGCGAGAGTCAGAGTAGAGGACAGCTTACGTTTGAGTGCCTCAAACGCGTGCTCCTGCTTCGGAAGAAAGGAAACCGGGTCCTTGGGGTGCTTGTTCTTCACAAAGCTCGGTCAACACCGCGACGTGTAACGGGGTTACACGTACAAGTGGTTGTACCACTTGTAACTCTAACAGTTAGGATAACTGTTAGAGGTTGGAAATGGTCCTCAGACCTTGGTGTGCTGTACACACCAATGGCTACATGAGCGGACCACATCATTGGGTGGTTCGTGTGCATTTGTGCATATTATTGGTAGAAAGTAACGGATTTCTACCAATCACTGAGCAGAGTTCTGCCAACCACACGTTGGCAGACCCTTTAGAAATAGATAACAAACAGTTTTAGGAGGTCCATAATTGGCTTATGCCAAATTCAATAACAGTTCTCATTTTACGGCATTTTGCAGTTTAATTTAGTTATATTTGATTTAATTATACTTATTTAAATAAGTATACTTAAATTAAGTCTATTCTAATTGCACGCTTCCTCATACACGTAAGCGCACGTGTACGCCACCTAATAGGTCTAGGTAGACCCATTACACCTGGTAGCACTTTGTAGTCCGTCCCACGACCGACTGCTGTTCGTTCGTATGGAGTCATACGAACGCGGGGTAGAGAACTCCCCAATGGATGAGGGATCTGCTGGGACCCCTCAAATGTCCGTGACGCGCACGGACTGTGCCCACCTGTCAGATCCAGAGTGGGAAGCTCTCCAAAGACTTTCACAAGTCATTGGAGAGGCAGCGGTAGCGACGATGCTTCGTACGCTATCGCCGACAGAGCAACACGGTGTTGCTCTGGGGTACATTGTTAAGGAGCAACGAGATGTTGCTGCCTCGGTGGCTTCCCCGAAGCCACGCGTGGAGTCGTTGAAACTCCACGTGAGTACCTACACGGGAAGGAGGACGAGACCTCCTTCGTTGGCTTGTCGAACTTGACACAGCCGTTGCGGCTCGACGTATCGTCGATCCGATGTCGAAGGTCGCGTTCGCCATGTCATGTCTTGGCGGACGTGCGAGGAGTTGTGCCTATGGGCGCCGACTCTCGGATCCTACGTGCTTCAGCACGTACGAGGTGTTCAAGGAGGAACTCAAGCTTGCGTTTGAGCCTCCGAAGAACGAGTTCAGATCGAGAGCGGGGTTTCTCGATCTGCAGCAGGGCAAGGATGATGTTCACACTTTTGCCCAGCGTGCTCGATACTTGGTATCGAACATAGTAGCCAACCCGATCGACGAGGCGACCAAGGTCGTCACGTTCATGAAGGGACTAAGAGATGGTCCCGTCAAGACGTATCTCTTCCGAGAGTATCCGAATACTCTCGAGGAGGCGATCAGCCTTGCAATACAAGAGGAGTTTAGCCGGCGTCAAGCTAAACTCCATGCGAACGCGCCGAAGCCGGCGCGTCCTGTTGTGAAGACGGGAGGTCCGGAACCTATGGACCTCTCGAGTGCTACGACTGCTGGTCAACAGCAGCGTAGATACGGCAAGGTTCGATGTTACCTGTGTGGTAACATCGGTCACTATGCACGCAAGTGCACAGCGGGCGGGCGTTCAAAAAACGCCAAGGACCAGTAGGCGCGGGGCGTCCTACTGGTAATGCAGTCTCGCGTGTCGAACTCGGACACGCGACGTTGAAGGCTGCTGCCCCTAGCGAGAAAGTTTCTCGCTGTAAGCTGCAAGATGACAAGCCAAACCTTGTCATCCTGAACGTGATGTCGAAGAGAGTAAACTCTCTTCGTGCCCTAGTGAACTCGGGCGCGTCGAACAACTTTGTTCGACAGGGAAGTCTTCGAAGGCTTGACTTCGAATAGACCGTCACGCCTCGCAGCGTGTTGGAGGTGCGGTTGGCAACGGGTGCCACCGTGAGGACTGAGAAGCGCGTAGTCCGTGTGCGCTTCTCTTACAAACGAAGGACGTTTGTAGAAGATCTTATCGTCTTGGATCTAGACGATAAGTTCGACTTGGTATTAGGCATGCCGTGGCTTGCACGGCATGACCCGGTGATCAACTGGGAGAAGCGTACGCTCGTACGCTTCAACAACACATGCGCGACAGAGAGCGATGGCCCTGTCAGTGCTGCACATGCACCGGCCGGTGCATGTGGATCCCCAGTTGAGGCAGCAGCGGCCGCCGCTGCCTCCGATCGCCGCCGGCGACCATCAACGACTCCGGGAGTCGTTGTGAGAAAATGTGTGTCGACTCAGAAATCTGAGCCGAAGGGTCGCGGTCACATGAGTGATGGTCAGGTGAATGTGAATCACCTGACGCGTAAACATCTGAATGATGTTTGTCACATGAGTGATGGTCAGGTGAATGCGATTCACCTGAGAGAAGGTAATATACCGGTATCCTTGGAGGTACTTCAAGCCCCCAAGGGTCGCGCCGACGACGTCGCGTCAACTCTGAGAGTTGACGAAGCAAATAATATTCGGGGAACCGAAAGACGTGCGTCAGCTCTGGGAGCTGACGCCACTGGCGCTTCGCTGCTAGTTCCGGGAACTAGCGATCGGTCATCAGCTCCGGGAGCTGATGAGACGTGTATAGGCGAACAGTCGCTGCTAGTTCCGGGAACTAGCGATCGTACATCCGCTCTGGGAACGGATGATATGTGTACAAGCGATCACTCGCTAGCGCAGGAAGCTAGCGAGAGCACGTCGACTCCGGGAGTCGACGATGCGGTTGCTTCATCCGCTCCAGGAGCGGATGGAGGCGCAGCGGTTCAGGGAACCGACTGCGCGGCAGGAGGTGCTGGCGGTTGCAAACGCCCAGCACCCGAACAACCTGCGTGCTCACGTGCAGCAGCGCTGCACGCGATGAGCGGCACTCAAGCAGGGCTTGATAGTGCGAGTCAGCGGAAGGAATCCGCTGACGACTGCGATAACGTCCCGTCCAAGGTGCGATGCCTTGGACGTGGAGCACCTGGAGCCGGGCTCCATGGTAGATCTTCGCGGCGCAAGCTCAGGGAGCTGCGCGAGTCTCAGTCCGGGACTGAGACGGGTGTATCTGCAGTGCAGACACCGAGTGTCGAGACGTTGAACGTCTTGACACGTATTGGTACTGGTTTGCAGTACCAGAAAATGCGGTTGGAGAATCCGCCGACGTGTGCGTCGGCGTTGACCGCACTTCCAACGATGAGTTGGAAGCGCTTCGCGCGGGACTTGAACGATGGACGCATCGAACAAATTTGCATTCTCTCGGATATCGAGAGAGTGGATCGCGAAGCCGAAGAGCTTAAGCAGCTCGTCGTCGATGGGATCACTGAGGGCGATGACTCCTCAGTGCGAAGACCAAGCAGCGCTTCGAGGAGCAGAGTTGGGACTCGTTGAGGTCGAGTCCCTACTACGAAGTTCTGCGGGAGTACAAGGATGTACTCCCGGACGAGATTCCTTCGGAGTTTCCGAAGGACAAGGGCGTACAGCACGAGATTGATCTCGTGCCGGGCACGAAGTACTGTGTTACACGGCAGTGGCCACTGCCGCGTGAACAAGTACAAGCGATCGACGACTTCTTTGAAAGTCGTCGTCTTGCAGGTCAAGTGCGGGAATCAAAGTCCCCGCACAGTGCTCCAACGCTCTGTGTTAAGAAACCACAGGGCGACTGGCGCATCGTTCATGCGTACAACAAGTTGAACGATGCGACGATACCGGCGCAGACGCCGATACCGCGAAAAGATGTTATCATCGATTGATGGTCTTGAGCACTATCTTCAGTGCTCTTGATCTGCGTGATGGATTCTATCAAATCCTCATGCGTGAGAGGGACATCCCTCTCACAGCGGTAAGCACTCCAAGCGGTATGCTTTGGGAGTGGCTCGTAATGCCACAGGGGCTTAAGAACGCCCCTGCAACGTTCAATAGATGCGTGACGCATCTATTGCGCTCGGTGCGCGACTTCGCACCGAGTTACTTCGACGACGTGTTCGTCCACAGCCGGGCTGTGAACGGGAAGACGGACATTGAGATGCACAAGGTGCATCTCCGGAAGCTGCTAGAGCTTATGAGGAAGCATAAGCTCTATGCGAACCTGAAGAAGTGTATCTTCGGGGCGAGCGAGATACCCGTGCTGGGGTGTCTCGTGGGGAAAGACGGCGTGCGCCCTGACCCAGAGAAGGTCAGAGTGATCAATGAATGGCCCACGCCATCCAATGTAAAGGAACTGAGGCAGTTCGCTTGGGCTCTGCCACGTACTTGTGCAAGTACGTGGACAACTACGCGGGCAAGATTCGCCCGTTGTCACAGCTTCTTAAGAAAGAAGCTGAGTGGATTTGGACGACCGAGTGCGAGGATGCATTCGGTGCAGTCAAGCAGGGCTTGACTGAAGCGCCGATCTTGGCCGTGGCGGACCAAGATCGTCCATTCCACGTAGTGTGCGATGCATCCGACTTTGCAATCGGATGTGCATTGATGCAACACGATCACGAAGGGCGTGATCGTGTAGTCTACTATCAATCGCGTCAGCTGAAGCCAGCTGAGCGTAACTATCCCGTACATGACAAGGAGCTCCTTGCCATGAAGTATGCATTCGCAAAGTTCCGAGTGTATCTACTTGGGAGTAGACCGTTCGTGGTCTATACAGACCACGCATCATTGCGTACGGCGATTAAGTCGCCGCACATCTCGCAACGTATGGCGAGATGGTTGTCCTTCTTCGCGGAGTACAACTTCCGGGTGGAGTACAAACCCGGAAGACTCAATGTAGTGGCCGACGCGTTATCGCGTCGACCTGACTATGCGGAGACGGTCGACGCCAACGCTGTTGGCGTCGTGAGGACAAGTGTGCCGTCGTCAACGTTGATTGACGACGTGAAGAATGCGTGCGTATGCAAGGAGGATGCAGACGCGAAGGGGCTGCTGGAGTTCCTCGCAGCACCTTCCGACGTGGCACGTCGGAAGCTAACCCCTCATCTTCGAGCTCGTGTACACCGCTATCGTGTACACGAAGGCCTACTGTTGTACAGTGCAGTAGACGACAATGCGGATCGCATTGTCGTTCCGAATGATCATGACCTCCGGTTGAGGATCATGTTCGAGTATCACGATGCCCCCACGGCAGGGCATCCGGGTCGTGAGAAGACATACACTCTTCTCACGCGTGACTTCTACTGGCACCACCAGTACAAGTGGGTGCGCAAGTACGTACGTGCTTGCGAGGTTTGTCAACGCGTGAAGTCTGCGCAGTTCTCGCAGGCTCCTCTTCAATCACTACCGACTCCGTCGGAGTGTTGGCAGTCCATGTCCATGGACTTTGTCTTCGGTCTTCCGCCTGACAGCAAGCGGAGGACGGGCATCGTTGTCTTTGTGGACAGATTCAGCAAGATGGTTCATCTTGCTGCCGTCCCGGCTACTGTTACAGCCGCGCAGACTGCGCGACTGTTTGTTGACATGGTGTTCAAACACCATGGCATGCCGCTCGACATTGTGTCGGACCGTGATCCACGCTTCACAGCGCGGTTCTGGCAAGAAGCGTTTACACTTCTTGGTTCACAGTTATCAATATCGACTGCGGATCATCCGCAGACGGACGGACAGACCGAACGTGTCAACCGTGTATTGGGTGACACGTTGAAGAGCTACGCTCACTCGTTCCCGCATTGGAGCGAGTGCTTGCCGATGGCAGAGTTTGCCATCAACAACTCGGTGCATGCCTCGACAGGGCATACACCGTTCTACGTGAACGCCATGAGGCATCCACGATTGCCGAGCATGCTCGGCGGGGTAGCTTCCTCCTTAAGTGGGGGAGGATCTACGGTTGCGTCCGAACAACCGCAGAATGCAACTGATAGCAGCACACTATCAGCTGCGGTGACGCGTGCGACGTCTCGTTCGAGCAGGAACGAGCGCGCGATGTCTGTGCCGGGCACAGACATGAGAGATGATAGCGAGCAGGCAGGGCCTGCTGCTGACAAGGGCGACAAGCTGAAAGGATTCAGCTCGGGTGCGCTAGACTTTGTCCAGCGAAGACAAGCCGTCATACGGTTTGTCCAGGATGCTATCGCAGCTTCTGTCGATCGACAGAAGCTGAACGCTGATAATGTTGGTAGGGGCAACATAAATGAATTCGAAAAGGGTTCATTAGTCTTGTTAGCTACACAAAACCTACCTAAACATGCAGTGTCTGACTTTGGAGCAAGCAAGCTTGCTCCAAGATTCATTGGACCGTTCAAAGTACTTGAACGGCACGGCAACGCGTACCGGCTGGACATACCGTTCAGCATGAGGCTCCACCCGACCTTCTACGTCGGGCGGTTGAAGCCGTACGTGCAGCACGGACTACCTAGGGTTGGTAGTCCGACTGAGGAGTGCGAGAGGCCTGGAAGGCCTTCTCGAGACCGTCGACACGGTCGATCAACTGGTTCACTCTCGTCCCAAGACCGGACGAGAGGTTCGAGGCAGTCTGAGCTGCCTCGCAGACCTCAGCACGGAGGACACGAACCTCCTGCTTCAGAGCAGAGCAGCTATCTCAGCGCTCTGTGTCTGCTCCAGCGCAGCAACTCGATCGTGCAGGGCACGATCGTCGTAATCATAGCGTTGACCATGCGGAGGAGTGTTCCCACCCTCCGCCGCCGTTGCGCGACGCGCGTGGAGCGATCCGCTGGATTGTGGAGCGGATCGTGGCTCATAAGAGAACGAACTCTCAAGGGTTCGTTTTGCGTATTCGTTGAGAGGATTTCCTCCCCATCGAGATACATGGGAGCCGCGGAACGTCCTGATGGAGGACGTTCCGGAAATGGTGAGGGCGTACGAAGCCCACCATAACTTGCAGGGTTAAACCCTGCACGAGGAGTGCTGCGTTCAGCCACAGCACTCGGAGCTTCGCGTGGCACAATACGACCACGGAGTTCCTTGATGTGATCGGGTACACGGACGACCGTGTACCCCAGGAGATCACTTTCGGTGAGGCGTGTTGCCAAGGGTGGGCAACACGGACAGGGTGTGCCAAAGGGAACGGCACATGGGATCCCCGCTTCCATGGACTGATCATGGAGGCGTTCACACTTACCACGTGTAGTGTAAGTGTAGTAGCGATCGCGAGCCGCAGCAACGCGATCGCGATATGCCTTCGGGTCTTTGTTGAAGTTATCAACAAAGGCGTTCCATAACTGACAAAGTGCCTGCCACTCTGGCACTTTGCTCTTGCGCGAAGTCTTCTTCGCTGCATAGTATCGGAGCTCGTGGAAGAGCCCGATATAGTAGTCGCGTCTTTGAGTCTCGGACTCAAAGACAACCTTAGCGGCGACGTCGTCGTCGTTGATACTGTTGCATGAGTACAACAGTATCGGGTTCGGTGGTGCACTAGCACCGAACCGGTCATGGTTCTCCGCCTCAGTAGGCATCCATGGCGTGCGCACTGGCGGATCAGTGCGCGGTGCAGTAAGCGCCCTCGACAAGGGGGACGCTTCATCATCACTGCGCGGACGCTTCGAGCTCGAAGCGTCCGAGGCCTCATCACGAGGTCGTCGAGATCCCACGGGTGGGTCTGACGTGTCTTCAGACGAAGACACGGGAGCGGGAGCCTTGACATCAACCTCCCCCTCCTCGACATCATCCTCGTAGTCGAGGATGTCTTCGTAGTCCTCTCCAAAGAGTTCTTTGAGAGGGACAGCAGGATTCTTAATCTCTGCTAGAGAAGAAGACTTCTTCTTCTTCTCATGCTTCTCATTATGGAGAGCATGGTACTTGGTGACAGAGAGCTTCTCTGTCGGACCGCTGGAAGCAGCAGTGCTAGTGGGCACTGCTGAGGTCGTTGTTCCTGCTGCAAAGGCAGCAGGTGAGGCTTGCGCGTCCGCAGTAGCGGACGGAGACGTGGGCGTTGGCGAGTCCATTGCGAAATGAACTCGGATTTCTCTTGGGAACTTGACGGTCTTGTCAAGTTCTGTTGATTGACGTATCGAGACCGATACGTCGAATCTTAACGGGGGATGGTGTAACGGGTTACACGTACAAGTGGTTGTACCATTTGTAACTCTAACAGTTAGGATAACTGTTAGAGGTTGAAATAGACCTCAGACCTGGGTGTGCTGTACACACCAAAGGATACATGAGCGAACCACATTATTGGATGGTTCGTGTGCATTTGTGCATATTATTGGTAGAAAGTAACGGATTTCTACCAATCACTGAACAGAGTTTCTGCCAACCACACGTTGGCAGACCCTTTAGAAATAGATAACAAACAGTTTTAGGAGGTCCATAATTGGCTTATGCCAAATTCAATAACAGTTCTCATTTTACGGTATTTTGCAGTTTAATTTAGTTATATTTGATTTAATTATACTTATTTAAAAAGGTATACTTAAATTAAGTCTATTCTAATTGCACGCTTCCTCATACACGTAAGCGCACGTGTACGCCATCTAATAGGTCTAGGTAGACCCATTACACCGACACAATGTCGAGCGGCATGCCATGGTGTTTGAACACCATGTCAACAAACAGTCGCGCAGTCTGCGCGGCTGTAACAGTAGCCGGGACGGCAGCAAGATGAACCATCTTGCTGAATCTGTCCACAAAGGCAACGATGCCCGTCCTCCGCTTGCTGTCAGGCGGAAGACCGAAGACAAAGTCCATGGACATGGACTGCCAACACTCCGACGGAGTCGGTAGTGATTGAAGAGGAGCCTGCGAGAACTGCGCAGGCTTCACGCGTTGACAAACCTCGCAAGCACGTACGTACTTGCGCACCCACTTGTACTGGTGGTGCCAGTAGAAGTCACGCGTGAGAAGAGTGTATGTCTTCTCACGACCCGGATGCCCTGCGTAAGGGCATCGTGATACCTCGAACATGATCCTCAGCGAGGTCAATATGATCATTCGGAACGACAATGCGATCCGCATTGTCGTCTACTGCACTGGCACAACATGTAGGCCTTCGTGTACACGATAGCGGTGCATACGAGCTCGAAGCGATGAAGGGGTTAGCTTCCGACGTGCCACGTCGGAAGGTGCTTTGCGAGGAACTCCAGCAGCCTCTTCGCGTCTGCATCCCTGCCTGCGCAGTTCTTCTACGTCGTCAATCAACGTTGACGACGGCACACTTATGGCAACTTCCTCACGACGCCAACAGCGTTGGCGTCAGACCAAATCTTCCCGCACAGTCAGGTCGACGCGCGATAACGCATGAGGCCACCATTTGAGTCTTCCTCTGGGTTTGGCACTCTACCCGGAGATTTGGCCTCCAGTTCGCGAAGAAGGACGACCATCTCGCCATGCACGTTTGCGAGATTAAATTAAAACACAAAATACCGTAAAATAGAGAACTGTTATTGAATTTGGCATAAGCGCAATTTACCCATGGACCTTCGGGCTTTAAACTGTTGACTATCTATTTCTAAAGCGGTCTGCCAACGTGTGGTTAGCAGAAACTCCTTGTTCAGTGATTGAGTATAGAAATCCGTTTCTACCAATAATATGCCTAAATGCACACGAACCATCCAACAATGCTGGTTTAGCTTTCGTAGCATCCTTTATGGTGTGCCTTTAGCCTAAGGTCTGAGCCCCATTTCCAGCTCAGCAGTTATCTAGCTGTTAGAGTTACACGAAATATTACAACCACTTCGTACGTAACCCGTTACACCATCCTGCCAAGATTCTGACATAGGTTCTCGATACGTCAATCAACTAGAACTCTGATACAAGACAGTCAAGTTCCCAAATCGAGTTTCATTCTCGCCAAGTGGACTCGGCCAACGCTCCACGTACTCCGTCCGCTACTGGACGGATGGCGAAGCCTCACCTGCTGCCTTTGCGGCAGGAACAACGACACTCAGCAGGTGCCCACTGGCACTGCCGCTTCCTGATCCGACAGAGAAGCCTCTCTGTCACCAAGTACCATGCTCTCCATGTTTCTTCGAAGCATGGAAGAAGAAGAAGTCTTCTTCTCTAGCAGAGATTAAGAATCCTGCTGGTCCCTCAAAGAACTCTTTGGAGAGGAGCTACGAACATCCTCGACTACGAGGATGATGTCGAGGAGGGGGAGGTTGATGTCAAGGTTTCTGTCTCTGCGGTTCAAGTCTGAAGACACGCGACCCGCCACTCCGTGCGGTGTCGGCGACCACTCAGCGAGTGAAGGCCTCGGACGCTTCTGAGCTCGAGGCGTCCCGGGCGCAGTGATGATGAAGCGTCCCCCTTGTCGAGGGCGCTTACTGCCGCATGCACTGATCCGCCAGGTGCACGCCATGGATGCCTACTGGGGCGGAGAACCATGACCGGTTCAGTGCTTTGGAGTTCACCACTCGGAACCCGATACTGTTGTACTGCATACGGCATCAATTCGTGGCGACGACGACGTCGCCGCTAAGGTGTCTTTGAGGTCCGAGGACTCCAAAGACGCGACCCCTATATCGGGCCTCTTCCACGAGCTCCGATACTATGCAACGAAGAAGACTTCGCGCAAAGAGCAAAGTGCCAGAGTGGCAGGCACTTTGTCAGTTGTACAGGAACGCCTTGTTGATAACTTCAACAAAGACCCGAAGAGCATATCGCGATCGCGTTGCTGCGTAACCGCCGGGAGAATCGCTACTGCCACTTGTACTACACGTGGTAAGTGTGGAACGCCTCCCATGATCTCAGTCGCATGGATGAGGGATCCCATGTGCCGTTCCCTTTGGCACACCCTTGTCCTGTTGCTCCACCCTCTGGCAACATCGCCTCACCGAAAGTGATCTCACAGAGTACACGGTCGTCCAGTGTACCTGATCACACCGGGCGAACCTCCGTGGTCGTATTGTGCCACGCGAAGCTCCGAGTGCTGTGGCTGAACGCGCAGCACTCCTCGTGCAGGGTTTAACCCTACGGTTATGGTGAACTGGCGCTGCCCTGCACTGACGCATTTCCGGAACGTCTCAATCAGGACGTTCCGCGGCTCCCATGTATCTCGCGATGGGGAGGAAATCACCTCTCCAACAGAATACCCAAACGAACCAACGAGTTCGTTCTCTTATGACTGATCCGCTCCACAATGTCCAGCGGATCGCTCCACGCGCAGTCGCTGCAACGGCGGCGGAGGGGTGAGAACACTCTCTCCGCATGGTCTTGCTTCGCCATTCGTCGAGTGACGATCGTGCCTCTGCACGATCGGGTTGCTACCGCTAGGAGCAGACACAGAGCGCTGGAGATGGCTGCTCTGCTTATCTGAAGCAGGAGGTTCGGGTGTCACTCCGTTGCTGGATCTGCCGAGGCAGCTCAGACTGTGTTCCTCGAACCTCTCGTCCGGTCTTGGGACGAGAGTAGAATCCAATTGATCGACCGTGTCGACGGTCTCCTTCCAGGCCTACGCACTTCCTCAGTCGGACTACAGCCTAGGTAGTCCGTACGCACATACGGCTTCAACCGCCCGGACGTAGAAGGTCAGGTGGAGGCCTGCATGCTGAACGGTATGTCCAGCCGGTACACGCGATACCATGCCGTTCAATTGCTGAACGGCCCAATCGAATATCTGGAGCAAGCTGCTTTGCTCCAAGTCGAATCAGGCACTGCATGCCGGTAGGTTTTGTGTGACTAACAAGACTAATGAACGCACCGAATTTAAACTGTTGCCTCTACCAGCAGTATCAGCGTTCAGCTTCTGTCGATCGACAGAAGCTGCGGATAACATCCTGGACAAACCGTATGACGGCTTGTCTTCGCTGGACAAAGTCTGCGCACCCGAGAGCTGGTCCTTTCTGACATTGTCGCCCTTGTCAGCAGCAGGCCCTGCCTGCTCGCTATATCATCTCTGTCTGTGCCCGGCACAGACGCCGCGCGCTCGTTCCTGCTCGAACGAGACGTCGCACTACGCGTCTGCAGCTGATAAATTATGCTGCTATCGGTTGCATTCTGCGAAGTTGTTCGGACTGGCCGTAGATCCTCCCCCGCAGGAAGCTACTCCCGCCGAGCATGCTCGGCAATCGTGAATACCTCATGGCGTTCTGTAGAACGATATGCCCTGTCGAGGCATGCACCGAGTTGTTGATAACGGCTCTGCCGTGCCATGCCACTCTCAACTCAATGCGGGAAACGAGTGAGGCGCCGAAGCTCTTGCCCCCAACGTGTCACCCAATACACGGTTGACACGCGTTCCAGTCTATTAAAATCCGTCTGCGGATGTGATCCGCAGTCGATATTGATAACTGTGGAACCAGAAGTGTAAACGCTTCTTGCCAGAAACCCGCGCTGTGAAGCGTGGGATCGCGATCCAGCACAATGTCGAGGCGGCATGCCATGAGTGCTTGATTCACCATGTCAGCAAACAGTCGCCAGTCTGCGCGGCTGGCAACCAACCGGGACGGCGGCAAGATGGAGCCATGCTTGCTGAATCTATCCACAAAGACAACGATGCCCGTCCTCCGCTTGCTGTCAGGCGGAAGACCGAAGACAAAAGTCCGCCATGGACATGGACTGCCAACACTCCGACAGGTCGGTAGTGATTGAAAGAGGAGCCTGCGAGAGCTGCGCAGACTTCACGCGTTGACAAACCTCGCAAGCACGTACGTACTTGCGCGCCGCCTGCTACTGGTGGTGCGGTAGTGGAAATCACGCGTGAGAAGAGCGTGTATGTCTTCCTCTGACCCGTTCGTGCCGTGGGGCATCAGTGATACATCGAACATGATCCTCAACCGGAGGTCATGATCATTCGGAACGACAATGCGATCCGCATTGTCGTCTACTGCACTGTACAACAGTAGGCCTTCGTGTACACGATAGCGGTGTACACGAGCTCGAAGATGAGGGGTTAGCTTCCGACGTGCCACGTCGGAAGGTGCTGCGAGGAACTCCAGCAGCCCCTTCGCGTCTGCATCCCTTGCATACGCGTTCTTCACGTCGTCAATCAACGTTGACGACGGCACACTTGTCCTCACGACGCCAACAGCGTTGGCGTCGACCGTCTCCGCATAGTCAGGTCGACGCGATAACGCGTAGGCCACTACATTGAGTCTTCCGGGTTTGTACTCCACCCGGAAGTTGTGCTCCGCGAAGAAGGACGACCATCTCGCCATACGTTGCGAGATGTGCGGCGACTTAATCGCCGTACGCAATGATGCGTGGTCTGTATAGACCACGAACGGTCTACTCCCAAGTAGATACACTCGGAACTTTGCGAGTGCATACTTCATGGCAAGGAGCTCCTTGTCAGTATGCAGGAGATGATTACGCTCAGCTGGCTTCAGCTGACGCGATTGATAGTAGACTACACGATCACGCCCTTCGTGATCGTGTTGCATCAATGCACATCCGATTGCAAAGTCGGATGCATCGCACACTACGTGGAATGGACGATCTTGGTCCGCCACGGCCAAGATCGGCGCTTCATTCAAGCCCTGCTTGACTGCACCGAATGCATTCTCGCACTCGGTCGTCCAAATCCACTCAGCTTCTTTCTTAAGAAGCTGTGACAACGGGCGAATCTTGCCCGCGTAGTTGTCCACGTACTTGCACAAGTACGTGGCAAGCCCAAGGAACTGCCTCAGTTCCTTTACATTGGATGGCGTGGGCCATTCATTGATCACTCTGACCTTCTCTGGGTCAGGGCGCACGCCGTCTTTCCCCACGAGACACCCCAGCACGGGTATCTCGCTCGCCCCGAAGATACACTTCTTCAGGTTCGCATAGAGCTTATGCTTCCTCATAAGCTCTAGCAGCTTCCGGAGATGCACCTTGTGCATCTCAATGTCCGTCTTCCCGTTCACAGCCCGGCTGTGGACGAACACGTCGTCGAAGTAACTCGGTGCGAAGTCGCGCACCGAGCGCAATAGATGCGTCACGCATCTATTGAACGTTGCAGGGGCGTTCTTAAGCCCCTGTGGCATTACGAGCCACTCCCAAAGCATACCGCTTGGAGTGCTTACCGCTGTGAGAGGGATGTCCCTCTCACGCATGATGATTTGATAGAATCCATCACGCAGATCAAGAGCACTGAAGATAGTGCTCAAGACCATCAATCGATGATAACATCTTTTCGCGGTATCGGCCACTGCGCCGGTATCGTCGCATCGTTCAGCTTGTTATACGCATGAACGATGCGCCAGCCGCCCTGTGGTTGCTTCACACAGAACGTTGGAGCACTGTGCGGGGACTTCGATTCCCGCACTTGACCTGCAAGACGACGACTTTCAAAGAAGTCGTCGATCGCTTGAACTTGTTCACGCGGCAGTGGCCACTGCCGTGTAACACAGTACTTCGTGCCCGGCACGAGATCAATCTCGTGCTGTACTGTAACGGGGTTACACGTACAAGCGGTTGTACCACTTGTAACTCTAACAGTTAGGATAACTGTTAGAGGTTGGAAATGGTCCTCAGACCTTGGTGTGCTGTACACACCAATGGCTACATGGGCGAATCACATCATTGGGTGGTTCGTGTGCATTTGTGCATATTATTGGTAGAAAGTAACGGATTTCTACCAATCACTGAGCAGAGTTCTGCCAACCACACGTTGGCAGACCCTTTAGAAATAGATAACAAACAGTTTTAGGAGGTCCATAATTGGCTTATGCCAAATTCAATAACAGTTCTCATTTTACGGTATTTTGCAGTTTAATTTAGTTATATTTGATTTAATTATACTTATTTAAATAAGTATACTTAAATTAAGTCTATTCTAATTGCACGCTTCCTCATACACGTAAGCGCACGTGTACGCCACCTAATAGGTCTAGGTAGACCCATTACACCTGGTAGCACTTTGTAGTCCGTCCCACGACCGACTGCAGTTCGTTCGTATGGAGTCATACGAACGCGGGGTAGAGAACTCCCCAATGGATCAGGGATCCACTGGGACCCCTCACATGTCCGTGACGCGCACGGACTGTGCCCACCTGTCAGATCCAGAGTGGGAAGCTCTCCAAAGACTTTCACAAGTCATTGGAGAGGCAGCGGTAGCGACGATGCTTCGTACGCTATCGCCGACAGAGCAACACGGTGTTGCTCTGGGGTACATTGTTAAGGAGCAACGAGATGTTGCTGCCTCGGTGGCTTCCCCGAAGCCACGCGTGGAGTCGTTGAAACTCCACGTGAGTACCTACACGGGGAAGGAGGACGAGACCCTCCTTCGGTGGCTTGTCGAACTCGACACAGCCGTTGCGGCTCGACGTATCGTCGATCCGATGTCGAAGGTCGCGTTCGCCATGTCATGTCTTGGCGGACGTGCGAGGAGTTGGGCCTATGGGCGCCGACTCTCGGATCCTACGTGCTTCACACGTACGAGGAGTTCAAGGAGGAACTCAAGCTTGCGTTTGAGCCTCCGAAGAACGAGTTCAGATCGAGAGCGGAGTTTCTCGATCTGCAACAGGGCAAGGATGATGTTCACACCTTTGCCCAGCGTGCTCGATATTTGGTATCGAACATAGTGGCCAACCCGATCGACGAGGCGACCAAGGTCGTCACGTTCATGAAGGGACTAAGAGATGGTCCCATCAAAACATATCTCTTTCGAGAGTATCCGAATACTCTCGAGGAGGCGATCTGCTTTGCGATGCAAGAGGAGTTTAGCCGGCGTCAAGCTAAACTCCATGCGAACGCGCCGAAGCCGGCGCGTCCTGTTGCGAAGACGGGAGGTCCGGAACCTATGGACCTCTCGAGTGCTACGACTGCTGGTCAACAGCAGCGTAGATACGGCAAGGTTCGATGTTACCTGTGTGGTAACATCGGTCACTATGCACGCAAGTGCACAGCGGGCGGGCGTTCAAAAAACGCCAAGGACCAGTAGGCGCAGGGCGTCCTACTGGTAATGCAGTCTCGCGTGTCGAACTCGGACACGCGACGTTGAAGGCTGCTGCCCTCAACGAGAAGGTTTCTCGCTGCGAGATGCAAGATGACAAGCCAGGCCTTGTCATCCTGAACGTGATGTCGAAGAGAGTGAACTCTCTTCGTGCCCTAGTGGACTCGGGCGCGTCGAACAACTTTGTTCGACAGGGAAGTCTTCGAAGGCTTGACTTCGAAGAGACCGACACGCCTCGCGGCGTGTTGGAGGTGCGGTTGGCAACAGGTGCCACCGTAAGGAGTGAGAAGCGCGTGGTCCGTGTGCGCTTCTCTTACAAACGAAGGACGTTTGTAGAAGATCTTATCGTCTTGGATCTAGACGATAAGTTCGACTTGGTATTAGGCATGCCGTGGCTTGCACGGCATGACCCGGTGATCAACTGGGAGAAGCGTACGCTCGTACGCTTCAACAACACATGCGCGACAGAGAGCGATGGCCCTGTCAGTGCTGCACATGCACCGGCCGGTGCATTTGAATCCCCAGTTGAGGCAGCAGCGGCCGCCGCTGCCTCCGAGAGTCGTTGTGAGAAAATGTGTGTCGACTCAGAAATCTGAGCCGAAGGGTCGCGGTCACATGAGTGATGGTCAGGTGAATGTGAATCACCTGATGCGAATGATGTTTGTCACATGAGTGATGGTCAGGTGAATGCGATTCACCTGAGAGAAGGTAAAATACCGGTATTACCGGTATCCTTGGAGGTACTTCAAGCCTCCAAGGGTCGCGCCGACGACGTCGCGTCAACTCTGGGAGTTGACGAAATAAATAAAATTCGGGGAACCGAAAGGCGTGCGTCAGCTCTGGGAGCTGACGCCACTGGCGCGTCGCTGCTAGTTCTGGGAACTAGCGATCGTGCATCAGCTCCGGGGGCTGATGATGCGTGTACAGGCGAACGTTCGCTGCTAGTTCCGGGAACTAGCGATCGTGCGTCAGCTCTGGGAGCTGACGATATGTGTACAAGCGAACACTCGCTAGCGCAGGAAGCTAGCGAGAGCACGTCGAATCCGGGAGTCGACGATGCGGTTGCTTCATCCGTAGGAGCGGATGGAGGCGCAGCGGTTCAGGGAACCGACTGCGCGGCAGGAGGTGCTGGCGGTTGCAAACGCCCAACACCCGAAGAACCTGCGTGCTCAGGTGCAGCGGTGCTGCACGCGATGAGCGGCACACTAGCAGTGCTTGAATGTGCGAGTCAGCGGAAGGAATCCGCTGACGATTGCGATAAAGTCCCGTCTAAGGTGGGACGCCTTGGACGTGGAGCGCCTGGAGCTGAGCTCCATGGCAGATCGCGGCGCAAGCTCAGGGAGCTTTGCGAGTCCCAGTCCGTGACTATGGAGGGTGTGTCTGCGGTGCAGACACCGAGTGTCAAGGCGTTGGACGTCTTGACACGTCTTGATACTGCGTTACAGTATCAGAGCGCGCTGCACCAGCTCAGTGAGCTGTGTGAGTCTCAGTCCGTGACTGAGGAGGGTGTATCTGCAGAGCAGACACCGAGTGTCGAGACGTTGAACGTCTTGACACGTATTGGTACTGGTTTACAGTACCAGAAAATGCGGTTGGAGAATCCGCCGACGTGTGCGTCGGCGTTGACCGCACTTCCAACGATGAGTTGGAAGCGCTTCGCGCGGGACTTGTACGATGGACGCATCGAACAAATTTGCATTCTCTCGGATATCGAGAGAGTGGATCGCGAAGCCGAGGAGCTGAAGCAGCTCGTCGTCGATGGCATCACTGAGGGCGATGACCCCCTCAGTGCGAAGACCAAGAAGCAACGCTTCGAGGAGCAGAGTTGGGACTCGTTGAGGTCGAGTCCCTACTACGAAGTTTTGCGGGAGTACAAGGATGTACTCCCGGACGAGATTCCTTCGGAGTTTCCGAAGGACAAGGGCGTACAGCACGAGATTGATCTCGTGCCGGGCACGAAGTACTGTGTTACACGGCAGTGGCCACTGCCGCGTGAACAAGTACAAGCGATCGACGACTTCTTTGAAAGTCGTCGTCTTGCAGGTCAAGTGCGGGAATCGAAGTCCCTGCACAGTGCCCCAACGTTCTGTGTTAAGCAACCACAGGGCGGCTGGCGCATCGTTCATGCGTACAACAAGTTGAACGATGCGACGATACCGGCGCAGTGGCCGATACCGCGAAAAGATGTTATCATCGATTGATGGTCTTGAGCACTATCTTCAGTGCTCTTGATCTGCGTGATGGATTCTATCAAATCATCATGCGTGAGAGGGACATCCCTCTCACAGCGGTAAGCACTCCAAGCGGTATGCTTTGGGAGTGGCTCGTAATGCCACAGGGGCTTAAGAACGCCCCTGCAACGTTCAATAGATGCGTGACGCATCTATTGAGCTCGGTGCGCGACTTCGCACCGAGTTACTTCGACGACGTGTTCGTCCACAGCCGGGCTGTGAACGGGAAGACGGACATTGAGATGCACAAGGTGCATCTCCGGAAGCTGCTAGAGCTTATGAGGAAGCATAAGCTCTATGCGAACCTGAAGAAGTGTATCTTCGGGGCGAGCGAGATACCCGTGCTGGGGTGTCTCGTGGGGAAAGACGGCGTGCGCCCTGACCCAGAGAAGGTCAGAGTGATCAATGAATGGCCCACGCCATCCAATGTAAAGGAACTGAGGCAGTTCCTTGGGCTTGCCACGTACTTGTGCAAGTACGTGGACAACTACGCGGGCAAGATTCGCCCGTTGTCACAGCTTCTTAAGAAAGAAGCTGAGTGGATTTGGACGACCGAGTGCGAGGAGGCATTCGGTGCAGTCAAGCAGGGCTTGAATGAAGCGCCGATCTTGGCCGTGGCGGACCAAGATCGTCCATTCCACGTAGTGTGCGATGCATCCGACTTTGCAATCAGATGTGCATTGATGCAACACGATCACGAAGGGCGTGATCGTGTAGTCTACTATCAATCGCGTCAGCTGAAGCCAGCTGAGCGTAACTATCCCGTACATGACAAGGAGCTCCTTGCCATGAAGTATGCACTCGCAAAGTTCCGAGTGTATCTACTTGGGAGTAGACCGTTCGTGGTCTATACAGACCACGCATCATTGCGTACGGCGATTAAGTCGCCGCACATCTCGCAACGTATGGCGAGATGGTTGTCCTTCTTCGCGGAGCACAACTTCCGGGTGGAGTACAAACCCGGAAGACTCAATGTAGTGGCCTACGCGTTATCGCGTCGACCTGACTACGCGGAGACTGTCGACGCCAACGCAGTTGGCGTCGTGAGGACAAGTGTGCCGTCGTCAACGTTGATTGACGACGTGAAGAACGCGTATGCAAGGGATGCAGACGCGAAGGGGCTGCTGGAGTTCCTCGCAGCACCTTCCGACGTGGCACGTCGGAAGCTAACCCCTCATCTTCGAGCTCGTGTACACCGCTATCGTGTACACGAAGGCCTACTGTTGTACAGTGCAGTAGACGACAATGCGGATCGCATTGTCGTTCCGAATGATCATGACCTCCGGTTGAGGATCATGTTCGAGTATCACGATGCCCCCACGGCAGGGCATCCGGGTCGTGAGAAGACATACACTCTTCTCACGCGTGACTTCTACTGGCACCACCAGTACAAGTGGGTGCGCAAGTACGTACGTGCTTGCGAGGTTTGTCAACGCGTGAAGCCTGCGCAGTTCTCGCAGGCTCCTCTTCAATCACTACCGACTCCGTCGGAGTGTTGGCAGTCCATGTCCATGGACTTTGTCTTCGGTCTTCCGCCTGACAGCAAGCGGAGGACGGGCATCGTTGTCTTTGTGGACAGATTCAGCAAGATGGTTCATCTTGCTGCCGTCCCGGCTACTGTTACAGCCGCGCAGACTGCGCAACTGTTTGTTGACATGGTGTTCAAACACCATGGCATGCCGCTCGACATTGTGTCGGACCGTGATCCACGCTTCACAGCGCGGTTCTGGCAAGAAGTGTTTACACTTCTTGGTTCACAGTTATCAATGTCGACTGCGGATCATCCGCAGACGGACGGACAGACCGAACGTGTCAACCGCGTACTGGGTGACACGCTGAAGAGCTACGCTCACTCGTTCCCGCACTGGAGCGAGTGCTTGCCGATGGCAGAGTTTGCCATCAACAACTCGGTGCATGCCTCGACAGGGCATACACCGTTCTACGTGAATGCCATGAGGCATCCACGATTGCCGAGCATGCTCGGCGGGGTAGCTTCCTCCTTAAGTGGGGGAGGATCTACGGTTGCGTCCGAACAACCGCAGAATGCAACTGATAGCAGCACACTATCAGCTGCGGTGACGCGTGCGACGTCTCGTTCGAGCAGGAACGAGCGCGCGATGTCTGTGCCGGGCACAGACATGAGAGATGATGGCGAGCAGGCATGGCCTGCTGCTGACAAGGGCGACAAGTTCAGCTCGGGTGCGCTAGACTTTGTCCAGCGAAGACAAGCCGTCATACGGTTTGTCCAGGATGCTATCGCAGCTTCTGTCGATCGACAGATCCTGAACGCTGATAATGTTGGTAGGGGCAACATAAATGAATTCAAAGTGGGTTCATTAGTTTTGTTAGCTACACAAAACCTGCCTAAACATACAGTGTCTGACTTTGGAGCAAGCAAGCTTGCTCCAAGATTCATTGGACCGTTCAAAGTACTTGAACGGCATGGTAACGCGTACCGGCTGGACGGACTACCTAGGGTTGGTAGTCCGACTGAGGAGTGCGAGAGGCCTGGAAGGCCTTCTCGAGACCGTCGAAACGGTCGGCCAACCGGTTCACTCTCGTCCCAAGGCCGGACGAGAGGTTCGAGGCAGTCTGAGCTGCCTCGCAGACCTCAGCACGGAGGGCACGAACCTCCTACTTCAGAGCAGAGCAGCTATCTCAGCGCTCTGTGTCTGCTCCAGCGCAGCAACTCGATCGTGCAGGGCACGATCGTCATGGTCATAGCGTTGACCATGCGGAGGGAGTGTTCCCACCCGCTCCGCCGCCGTTGCGCGACGCGCGTGGAGCGATCCGCTGGATTGTGGAGCGGATCGTGGCTCATAAGAGAACGAACTCTTAAGGGGTTCGTTTTCGTATTCGTTGGAGAGGATTTCCTCCCCATCGAGATACATGGGAGCCGCGGAACGTCCTGATGGAGGACGTTCCGGAAATGGTGAGGGCGTACGAAGCCCACCATAAGGGAGGGAAAAGATCGATCCGTGCTCGGGCTCCGGCGCGGCGCCATGATGTAGTCGGTGCTGAAGATGGAGACGAAAGCGGCGGGAGCGTAAGTGGTGATTCCACGACGGGTGATTCGCGCTCGACAAAGAAAGCTCGCCGTGTAAGCAGCGCGGTGGCGACTAATTGAACAGCTGATAGCGAGCTTTTAAATTTTTTGTAGTTTGAGTAAAGTAAAATATCGCACCATTCTGATCGGCTGCACATGTTTGTGCGGGACGAAGTTATGCACTTCTTGTTCACGGCTGTGTCCGCAGACACAATGCCAATATCACAATCAT
Organism: Phytophthora colocasiae; assembly: GCA_018806915.1. Lineage (NCBI taxonomy): Eukaryota > Oomycota > Peronosporomycetes > Peronosporales > Peronosporaceae > Phytophthora > Phytophthora colocasiae. The sequence continues at coordinate 287,828 of JAGKQI010000051.1, read as the reverse complement.
GTACTGGTTTTGTGGCGTCAAATACATGTTATGTTTTGTAACGTGTATTCCTCACTGTTGAACAACGGACCATACACGTTAGCGAGAGACGCCCTCCTCGACGGTACTACCTCGGTTTCAGGGGGTTAAATCCGATGCACGTCCAAACAGATACCAGAGAAGACATAACAGCGCGGCAACTTGGTAGTCAGTCCGATGCACAGCCCTTGAATACAGATAACTTGTCATCTTCTTGAGACTCTCCTTCGTGCACGCAACTGCTTTCTGACAAAACCACCACTTTCACGCTTGATGCAGTGCTGCTCAAGTGTGAGCCCCAAACTGAGCAGCTGCCGTTCCACAGTCCCACCTTGAACAGGATACAAGCCAGCACTTCACTTAGCGGAAGTATTGAGCAGCGGAGTGGCGCGAAAGAGGTTGCCGCCTAGCTCCTGCGTGGAAGGCCAAGTACACGCCAAACTTATCCATTAGCGTCACGAGAATGCAACCTGCGCGACCTGGGTCCACGGTGATGAGAGCCCTGACATGCTCCATGTTAGTGCTCTCAACACTAAGGAAGCGCTCGAAAGCCTTCACCGCGGCTTCAGGCCGTTTAGACTCGTTGTTCTTTAACGTTCTTGGGCGTTTGTAGTCGGAGACGCAGATAATATGGGAGTGGTACTACGCATACGACTCATTTGTAGCATGTTACACATATCTAGTCATGAGTTCCGACTCGATACGCTCAGTTCTGACTACAGCCACTATACACATTTCGATTGGGTGAAAATGACAAAAAGAGAGCGAAATAATTCACCAAAACTAGAAAAGTAGATAATTGAAGTGTCTGATTGGCTAGTTCTCAGCATACTTAGATCTAGTGTAGTCGGAGACTTATTTTTACAAAACCTATGTTGGTCATTACAAAGAATGAAACACATCATGACGACTAAATAGGGTGAACATTGTTCACTGAACAATGTACCTGCTAGAATCGTGTCCCATACAGTACGTGCATGTAAACCAGGTTGCATGCATTATGTAGGCAAGATCTGTACTGTATACGTATCAGCACAACCATGTAATATTGTCGCTGAGCGACAGCAGAAGGTCATTTCTGTGAGTGCTGGTCGTTCTCTTCACAGCAGTCTCACCTGCTACAACCTCCAATACAGTGATGACATGTTTTGGATGACTACATATTATTAATTATACAAGTGTACATTTAACTGGGGTAAACTATTGACCTGTAAACATCCGTAGTTCTGAATAATTCTACACATCGTCAGTCTTCCAGAACATCCAATCAAAGATGATCAAGATCGCAATCTCCATCTACAACAAAGCATTTCCGAATTGGCCTCCGACCTCCCACGTCAACTCCACCACCTTTTCAAACAACAACAATGAGCTCTCCGCAACCGATCGAGTGCAAGGCCGCCGTGTGCTGGGCTGCCAAGGAGGACTACGTCTTGGAAGATGTGATCGTGGGGCCGCCCCGTGCTGGTGAAGTGCGTGTCAAGATTGTGGCGACTGGCGTGTGCCACACGGATGAGTACACGCGCTCTGGCGCTGACCCGGAGGGTATTTTCCCCGTCATTATGGGCCACGAAGGCGCTGGCATTGTGGAGAGTGTGGGTCCTGACGTCACTAGCGTCAAGGTGGGTGACCACGTGATCCCGTGCTACACGCCGCAGTGCCGCAACTGCAAGTTCTGCAAGTCCTCGAAGACGAACCTCTGCTCCATTATCCGCAACACGCAGGGTAAGGGCCTTATGCCAGACGGCACTTCGCGCTTCACGTGCAAGCGCAATGGTGAGACGCTCTTCCATTTCATGGGCACGTCTACGTTCTCCGAGTACACAGTGTTGCCTGAGATCTCTATTGCCAAGATTGACCCCTCGGCTCCCATGGACAAGGTCTGCCTGCTTGGCTGTGGTATTACTACCGGCTACGGCGCTGCCATCAACACGATGAAGGTGGAGAAGGACTCTACTGTGGCTGTGTTCGGCTTGGGTGCCGTGGGTCTTGCTGTCATCATGGGCGCCAAGGCTGTTGGTGCTCGCAAGATCATTGCCATCGATATCAACCCTAAGAAGTTCGACATTGCCAAGGAGTTCGGTGCTACGGACTGTGTGAACCCCAAGGACTACGCCGACCGTCCGATCCAGGAGGTGCTTATTGAAATGACTGAGGAGGAGGGCTTCGGTGGCCTCGACTACACTTTTGAGTGCATCGGTCGCCCCGAGACCATGCGTGCTGCGCTTGAGTGCTGCCACAAGGGCTGGGGTCAGTCCTGCATTATTGGAGTGGCCGCATCTGGTGTGGAGCTGGCCACGCGCCCGTTCCAGCTTGTGACGGGCCGTCGCTGGGCTGGCAGCGCCTTCGGTGGCTTCAAGAGCCGTGATGGTGTCCCTGAGCTTGTGAACAAGTACTTGAAAAAGGAGCTCAAGGTGGACGAGTTCATCACCCACAAGTTTGACCTCCCGCAGATCAACGACGCGTTCCACGCTATGCACCAGGGCGATGTAAGTATTTCTTGTCCTACACCATTGTCTTCTGCTGTAAGTGGCTTTGTACTAACCGAGATGTGTGTGTGATTCCAGTGCATTCGCGCTATTGTGTACTTCCACGGTGTACCCCAGTAAGAGTTGTCTATGTAGTGGTTTAACAACCGAGTTAGAGAAGGTGTGCGAGTAGCTCGGGTCTGCTTTGCGCTTTATGAGGTTAACGCGATGGTGCGAGGTCGCCCTCGTACTGCGGAAACACGACAAAAATTGAGCCCATTTGTGAAATGATCATCTCTTTGCTGTGGCTGTTGCAGGACAGGATCAATACAAATCACACTTCTGCAGATGTGCGAACAGTTTGGTACTGTACCGGCAACTCGTTCGCTCAGAAAGGTACATGTACAGTTATTGTCTGCAAAACATTCTCTGGTACGTTTTCTCCTGGAAGCAAGTGGAACAGTATCCGATTATCAGGTGTGCAAGCTCCAGGAATGGCTGGCGCCCAGCTCGAGATCGAGCGATTTGATGCGCATCTTCGGTTGGCGCCCACAAGAACAATCTCCTCAAATATTGGCAGCTTCAACCGCCCGGCCTTTAGAATATATACACTGTTAAATCATATATAACCATTCAATCATTTCAGTACATCTAATTTTGTTATCTTAAATTGTTAAACAGCCAGACAACTCAAAATGTATCTCTCTTCTAGAATTTATAGTCCGTTTCGTTCAGCCTCAACATTGTGATTAGCCTCAACATTGTGATTAGATCCTGGGATCAACATTTGTTTAGAGGCAAAATTGACCGGCGGGCGTACGTTGCCAACGTCTCCGACCCTTTGCCCAAGATCTCCCCATTCATTCTGGAATTCACCAAGAAGACCAAGCCACCCCCTCCTTCATCTACCTACTAACTCTATCATGAGCGTCAAGGCCCAAGCCGGTGACAAGGTCGTGCTCGCCTACAGCGGCGGCTTGGACACGTCCATCATCCTTAAGTGGCTCACGAACAAGGGCTTCGAGGTCATCTGCTACTGCGCCAACGTGGGCCAGCAGGGCGAGGACTACGAGAAGGTGCGCGCCAAGGCTCTGTCTTTGGGCGCCAAGAAGGTCTACATTGAGGACCTGCGTGAGGACTTCGTCAAGGACTACATCTTTGAGGCTGTCAAGTCCAACGCAATCTACGAGTCCCGCTACCTGCTGGGTACGTCGCTGGCTCGCCCTGTCATTGCTAAGAAGCAGGTGGAGATTGCCCAGGCTGAGGGTGCAAAGTACGTCGCCCACGGCGCCACCGGCAAGGGTAACGACCAGGTGCGTTTCGAGCTGTGCGCTCAGGCCCTTGACGCCCACCTCAAGACCATCGCCCCGTGGCGTGACGCTGAGTTCATTGAGAAGTTTAAGGGCCGTGCTGATCTGATTCAGTACGCCAAGGAGCAGAACATCCCCATTGACGCCACCCCTAAGGCTCCGTACAGTGTGGATGAGAACCTGTACCACACCTCGTACGAGGCTGGTATGCTGGAGGACCCCATGACCGCTCCTATGGTCGAGATGTTCAAGATGACGGTGGACCCGAAGGATGCCCCCGACGCCGCTGAGCAGATCCAGGTCCGCTTCGAGAAGGGTATCCCCGTGGGTGTGACCAACCTCACGGCCAAGACCCCTGAGCTTACTGGTGCTCTGGATCTGTTCCTGGAGCTTAACAAGCTTGCTGGTAAGCACGGCATTGGCCGTATTGACATTGTCGAGAACCGTTTCGTCGGCATCAAGTCGCGTGGCTGCTACGAAACCCCCGGTGGCACCATCCTTCGTCACGCCCACCTCGACCTGGAGGGTCTGTGCATGGACCGTGAGGTCATGAAGGTGCGCGACACGCTGTCGGCCAAGTTTGCCGAGTTCTGCTACAACGGTTTCTGGTTCGCCCCCGAGATGGACTTCGTCCGCAACGCCGTGGACTTCTCGCAGCAGAACGTGACGGGATACGTCAACCTTGAGCTTTACAAGGGCAACGTGACTGTCATTGGACGTTACTCGGACGAGGCCCTGTACAGCGCTGACCTGGCTTCCATGGACCAGGAGGGTGGTGGCGATAACTTCGACTACAACCCGGCTGACGCCCAGGGCTTCATCCGCATCAACGCCACGCGCCTCAAGGCCTGGCGGTGCCGCCCCCAGCCCAAGAAGTAAGTTCTATCGCTCACCAGCAAATGGAAGTTGCTTAATAATATGAGGAGCATGGGGACCCTCACCGCGATGGGTAGCACCAGTTAGCAACCGAGTAGTGCTAAGTAGTCAAGCAAACACACAAAAATGAATCGCTTGGAGTTCCACGTACTTGAAGTGTACAAATATTAGTACCAAATTTTGGTCCTGGTTGATTTTGGTCTTATAGTTCTTGTTTACATTCCAGGACTATATTTCAAAAAGCGGCATGGGAAACGATGGCGGAGTGATCGCCGTCAAGCGCAAGTTCATGCGCCACGCGAACGTAAAGGCACGCGGGGAGAAGGCGGATCAGGAGGCTCTGCGTCTGGAGAAGGCTCGTACCTGCGCTCTATCGTCGGATCCGCTGCGCGAACCTGTGGTAGCGTGTCGTCTGGGCAACCTATTTAACAAGCAGACACTTTTAGAGCATCTGCTGGCGAAGTCGATTCCCAAGCGCTTCCGTCATATCACGTCGCTTAAGGATGTAATGACGTGCCGTGTAACGCGTGAGAAGGAGCAAGAGGACGCACTTTGGTGCTGTCCTGTGACTATGGCTGAGTTTAATGGCAAGCAGCCGTTCGTGATGCTGTTCTCTTGCGGTTGCGTGTTGTCGGAACGGGCTCTTAAAGCGGTTAATACCCGGGAGTGTTTGGTGTGTGGCAAGCCTTATGAAGAGAAGGATGTGGTGATTCTCTTGATGGATGACGAACAGTACGACATGAAACAAAAACGACTACTGGAGTTAAAGGCCGAGGAGAAGCTAGCCAAGAAAAATAAAAAGAAGGCCAAGGAGGAGAAAAGGGAAGGGAAACATAAGCACAAGGAGAAGAAGAGCAAAAGAAAGGCGGAGAATACCGGCGAGGCAGGGGATGCGAGACTTGGCAAGATCGCCAAAACAGCTAGCGAATCGATTTCCAAGGCCAAGGAGAAGAGTCAAGTGTTTGCCTCCATTTTCTCCAAGGAGAAGAAAGAGAAGGCAAGTGCTAACGACCTACTGATGACCATTGGCGGCATGCGCTACACACTGTCGTAGAGACCGAAACGGTGAGAGAGTAGCTGATACAGTAGATACCTCCGTATTTAATGCTTTCTTTGGACAATGATCAGCATAGCTCAAATATTAGACCAGACTTTGGCAGAACCATCAATGCAGCCTGTAACCAGCATTCTACTTTCAGGATGGCAAGCGAGAGCTCTAATTGGTTTCTTGTGAGCAACGAACGAGTTCAACTGCTTCGAGTCGACGAGGTCCCACCGATAAATCTTTCCATCTTCAGATCCGCTCACCACGAAAGCTCCATCGCTTGAAAACTCGGACTCAATTTTATAGTCCTGCACTTGGTGTCCACGATAGCTGAGCGGATAAATAACCACAAAGTGTGTTAGTACTGTTGAATAATATATATCGTGTGGGCACAGCACTACCTCTTTACTTGTGTCCCGGTAGCTTTCTCTATTAGCCGAATGGAACCGTCCAAGCATCCCGCAAGGACAAAACGAGCATCTGGAGAATGTGCGACGGACACCACGGGTTCTGTAGCATCCAAAACGTATCAAGTGATTAGTTCTATTCAACGACGAGGCATCACAATATAGCCATACCATCGATATGCTCCCGAAAAAGCTGTCCTGCTCGAAGGTCGTATGTGCGCACAGCTCCGTCAACGCACCTTCACAACAAAAATGCTGTAAGCGAAAATTTATACAAGAACATCCGACAAAACTCCACTCACCCTGCAATGATCTCGTAGTCTGTTACTACCATCGAAGTGACGCTATCCTTGAAGTCGTCTAAGACTTGGATCGGGGCATATGCATTTCGAGCTCTAATTCACACAATCACATCCAGTATTGTAAGCTACTGGTCTCCTATAAATCTCCAAATCCCAGCAATCTCACCTGATATCCCATGCCCGGATCGTCTTGTCATACGACGCGCTCAGCAGGACGGACGAGTCTGCATTGAAGCGTACACAGTTGACACTCTGATGAACCTGTCAGTTCATTCGATTCCAATTCACCAACTCGTTATCGTACCTGCTCGTGCCCTTCGAATTTGCGGATAACTTGAGCAGTAGGTACGTCCCACATGAAAACATCTTTGTCTCGACCACACGAAGCGAATTTGGCGTTGTCATGAGCTCTGCATAACAGTAAACCGCACAACCAATTATCATTCTACAGCGTTCAAAGCAGCCTTTTCGACTTGAGCCCTTACATTGCGACGTCCTGTACATCGTAGCCGTGTCTACCCTCATAACTTTTGACCAACAGTGCCTCGTTCGGTTTATCTACGCTGTCACGATGCGGATTCCAGAGCTTCACCGTCTTGTCCTGGCCACAAGTCATGACGTATGTGCCCTTGGCTGTAAATTCATCAAATTGCGAGTGTCAATGGGCATCATAATACTAAAGAGTGAGTAGACAAGTGAGCAAAGCCTTACAATTGAAGCGCACGGCGTTGACAGGCCCGCGGTGGCCGTGAAACTCGCGCGCACAGATACTTGGCACCTCCTTCTTCATGGCAATTAATTTGTGCACGACAATACTTAAGTACCGGTATGGAAATGGGTAAGGTAAATCATCAATTTAGGGCCATCAATCATTTTAAGGCCGTATTTTAACTGCCAATCACGTGAAGTTTTTCACAGAGCAAGTACTTTATTGGCTAAAACACACTAAATACGAATACCTTCAAAAATTAAATTTGTAAATTTGGCGCGAGGTGTCATGGCCCCAGGCGATGACAGATCAGTCGCCTACCTGGTTGGCGGCGAGCTTATTGAGGGCCCGTTATGGGAGCAGGGTTGTCGCGGGCTCAAGTCCCGTTAATTCTCCGCACTGATTTGGTAAGTAAAGCATCTATTCAACCTCACTGTGCAAGACACTCGACTAACATTTTGTTGTTTAGAATACAGCTAATATGCGCTACATGTACTCTTCTACACCTTTACCTGCAGTTTTAGTAACAGCTTTCTTAGACGCTTGGTTTTTTGCTGCCAGCCTCAGCAAGTTCCTTGAGCACTTCATGGGTAAACAGCCTCACCCCAACTGCGACTCGTTTACGCTTTGTCGGCTTCTTCGGCAGGGGCTGGCCAGCCACTTGTAGCGTTGGCAAAATGGCTGTAAATTACTGCCATTTATGGTTAAAACCATAAATGGCAAGTTTTCGGCAGGTTATAACCATTTCTGCCGAAAACTGCCGAAAACGAATTAGGCCGCTGCACCCAGCAAATTAGCGCGGGCTGGATACATGCAGGGAGCAGCCTCGTGCAGAGAGAGACCAAGAGTCTGGAAGGCAAGCAAGCGCCACGCCGGAAGACGAAGGCACACGACTCATATGGCTGGCAGCTACATGCGATACTAGGACGTGCATTACCTTCCTATGACCATTCTTTATGTCGACGTCGGAGTTCTTGCACCTAACGTCAAGGTAAGCCTTGCCAGGACCGTTCGCTACGATGGTCTCGTAAAGTCTCCATACTGACTTTGCAGCGGGGCTGCGTAGGTGTGCACGGCACAGAGGAAGTTGGGTTGACTCGTAGAGTCCTGCTTGCAAGGCACTAGCCTTCGGTTCTATACAAGAACCAAGTAGTCCACTAAATACGGGACTCTCACAATCAGTGTCCCTATAATAAAGGAACTAACACTAATTATGTAAAATGCAAACTGATTTTTATTTATTTTATTGCCCTAATCCTGAATGTAACGGATTTAGTATCTAACATACTAAATCCTAATCAAATGTAATGTGTGGCTCTGAGCTAACAGCCAGCAACTGGCTACATGTGTGACGTGTGAGAAACACTATGTGTTGTACACGGATCTGTGACTTGTGACCTGGATGGTGTATACCACACCTATTGTAGCCAAGGCGCGCAGCTCCGTGTAACCCGTTACACCCTCCCCACCAAACCGTGGATACGGAGTATCTACAACTGTAGACATAACTGCCTTGTCAAGGCCTGTCACCGGCAACTTTCCGATAAAAGAAATCTCTCAACGAGAGTGCGCGGGTGCGCTGGCTCAACGAGCACATTCTTCAATTCTCCCCAGCGAGCCAACCGCTCCTGAGGTGTCCAGTGACCAGGCGTCTACGCCCCAGCGCCTCAGCGCTTTCCGGTCTGAGCCCTCGGCTCCTCTCACGCTCTCCGATTCGGAGTATTTCGCGGCGTTTCGCCTTCGCTACGGAGCGATGTTCAAGGCCAGCCCGACGTCAAGTGGTAGCGGTGGCTCACCCTTCAGTACACGACAGCGTCGCCGACGCGCGACCCACGTCGCTCTCCTACAGAGGAAGGCGAGGTCGAAGTGGACTACGAGGAGTCGAACAGGGCGATGCCCATGCGTCTCCTGCTCCTGCGAGCCCTCGGACGACCCGATCTGAGCTGCGCTCTCCACGCGATCCGCGTCGGTACTCAATTCCTCGGCAGCTGCGGCAGCCAATCCGTTCCCGGAGGGACCTTCGAGCCTCGTGCTCAACGCGTTGCGCAACGCACCACCGCTTCCTGCTCGCGATGAGCCAGAGTCACTCAAGGGAGTCGAAGACGCGATCACCAACCCTCTGGATGAGGCACAGGAGGCTTCCCTGAGCGGTGCTCCAGAGTCACGTCGACCGGTCCAACGGGACATCGTGGGGACTTCGTCGCGGCGCGACTACGGCTTCGAGCCTCGCGACCCTGCCGAGCAGGTGAAGCAGTTGATGGCGCAGCCAAACCTGCATGGTTACGCCATAGGCAATCCTCCACGTACGGTGGCTGAGACTCAGCAGCGACAGGGGCTCCATGAGCGTTTCCTGACCCGCAGGTGTGCACACTCGCCGAGTATCGGCAACGCTTAGATAAGCAACGGCGACGGGAGTCTGTGCCTCAGATGAGGACTTATCCACTCCTGCTCCAAACCGGAGAGACCACCCGGGACTACATGGTCCATGTGGCCACCTGGGCCGAGGCTTCACGGAAGCTCGCGTCGTTTGACCGGCTCATGGAGAGCTGCGCCGAGGTGGACGTCCGCCTCGCCCGAGGTCTACTCTTCCAGTACGCGAAGATACGCGTGCGGCCCGGCCGCTTTCCTCGTCACACGACGGCAGTGGCTCCCGCCTCTCAGGCCACTATCCCTACTTCGCAGGATGCTCCTTCAGTCTCCGAGGGAGACTCGCTGGCTGTGCCAGCCACGGACCAGAGCCTGAGCTCGGCTGCTAGTCCGTCAGCTTCTCACACTAGTGGTGAGAAGCGGGTGTCGACCGAGTGGTCGACCTCGAGCCCTTCGGGCGCCCCCGATCTTCGCGATCAAAAGCGTCCACGACGTCAGGGCAGTCCTGCCTCAGGGACCCTTCAAACTCCCACGAGTTTTGGGAATGAGGATATCCACGCCACTTCACCAGATACTGGTTTTGACTACGGTGGCGACGCCGCGCCATCAGGCGCTCCACGTGGTAGTGGGGAGTCCCCTGCTCATCGAGCAACGGCGGAGGAGGCCGATTCGCTGCGGAACGCCGTACTCGATGAGTGTGACGAGCGCTATTTGTCGCATCGCGCCTGGTACCAACTCGATCACTCGATCGGTACTCTCCGGAGTCAGACTCAGTCCCTTCAAGGGAACGTCGAGAGTGTTTGGCATTCGCATGCCCGTCTCGCTCATGACATGGAGGAGATTGAAAGCCGGATGGCTTGGCTCGAAGGTCCTCAGTCCCTGACTGCTCGCCTGCACCAGCAGGAGCTTCAGCTCGCTGAGTTGCGAGGTCAGGTGACGTTGCTGCTGCAGATGACGCAGCCTGGGCACGTGTCGTCGGTGCCAGCGCCTCCGCGCTCACCCCGCGGGGTCCCGATATGGCTTAAGCAAGCCGACGTAGAACACCGGGTGTGTTCGCATCCGCTTTGGCAAGTCAAGCGTGTATGCCAGGCCCTTCTTGGCCACGACCGTAAATGGTCCGATGAAACGCGGACGCAATTTCGTCTTAAAGACATTTGACACTGCATGTGTAGGTAGGTTCTTAGCGTTTAATAAAACCTGGTCACCGACCTTAAATTCCCATACATTGCTTCTACCTTTTGTATCCGCTTGTTCCTTCTGAACGTCTTGGCTTTCAGCCATCGCGTCACGTACACGGCGTAATACGCTCAATCTCACCGAGAGGAAGTCATCGACTTGTTTACGCACAGCAGAAGGGCTGATATCAGCAAGCTCGGAGTCGAGCGACGGCACAGCCTCTCCCCCACCAAGCCCAAGGCTACCGCGTGGCGGAGTGAGCGGAACGCGCGGGTGCGCAAGGCCGTTCACGTAGAACGGGGTGAAGCCTGTCGAGGCATGCACCGCATTGTTCATGGAGAACTCAACGAGAGGGAGCATAGCGCTCCAACGCTTCGGCGTTTCAGCGCATACGCTGCGGAGGATGTCCTCCAGAACGCGGTTCACGCGTTCGGTCTGACCGTCGGTCTGCGGATGGTCCGCCGTGGACATGTCCAGTCGAGTGCCCAGCACCTTGAAGACGGACGTCCAGAAGTGACCCGTGAAACGGGGATCTCGATCCGAGACAATGGTCTCAGGCAGCCCATGCTGGCGGAAGACCCGATCGATGAAGATCGTCGCTGTACCAGCACCATCGACGGTGTCCGGCACAGCCGCTAGATGAGCCATCTTGCTCAGACGGTCAACAAAGACCACCACGCCCGTGTTGCCTGCCGAGTCCTTCGGCAGGCCAAACACAAAGTCCATACTTATGGACTGCCAACACCCAGAGGGTACAGGTAAGCTCGCCAAAGGCGCAGCCGCATGCGGCGAGGGTTTAACCCGCTGACACGTCTCGCACGTGCGCACATATGTGCTGACCCACTTGTACATCTTCGGCCACCAGTACATGGAGCTCACCGAGCCGTACGTCTTCTCGCGACCGAGGTGGCCGCCTGTGGGTGTGTCGTGAGCCTCATAGAGGATACGGTACTTCAGATCCTCATCGTGAGGAACTACCACTCGTGGTGGGTCATCCTGACCCGTGCTGTAGTACAGCAGACCGCCTTCCAGGCTGTAGCGTTGGAGTCTCGCCTTTAGGCGTCGTGACAGAGTCACCTTTGAGTCTTTAAACTCATCGCTCTCCAGAGCTTGGAGCAACGCGACACAAGAGTCGTCCTGAGCGTACGCTGCTCGAACCATGTCCGTCACGGACGACGTCACCGAGGTGACATGAGATAACTCATAGTCCGGGCGACGTGATAACGCGTCAGCGAGGACGTTCTGCCTGCCAGGCTTGTACTTCACCTCGAAGTTATACTCCGCAAAGAAGGAGAGCCATCGGGCCATCCTCTGCGAGAGGTGAGGCGACTGCGTCGCTGTGCGTAGTGACGCATGATCCGTGTAGATCACAAACGGCTTGGAGCCGAGCAGGTGAACCCTGAATTTGACGAGAGCGTACTTCATCGCAAGTAGCTCCTTGTCATGAACTGGATAGTTCTTCTCAGCAGCCTTGAGCTGTCGCGACTCAAACGCAATGACGCGTTCGCGCCCTTCGGCGTCCGCTTGTAGCAAAGCACTGCCGATGGCAAAGTCAGAGGCGTCACAGACGACAATAAACGGACGAGCGGGGTCTGGCAGCGCCAGTATCGGTGCCTGAAGCAGGCTATCCTTGATACAAGTGAACGCATTCTCGTGCTCGGCACGCCATACCCACTCGGCATCCTTCTTAAGGAGATCCGTCAGTGGCCGAGCCAACTCAGCGTAGTTCTCGCTGTACTTGTGCAAGTAGTTGGCCAAACCCAGCCACTTACGCAAGTCCTTCTGGTTCAAGGGAACCGGCCAATCCACAATGGCCTTGACCTTTGCTGGATCAGCACGAAGGCCATGCTTCCCAATGAAGCACCCTAGGAAGGATTTCTTCCGCGCCAAAGACGCACTTGTCTGCGTTGGCGTACAGCTTGTTCGTGCGCATGCACTCGAGCACAGCTCTCACGTGTTCCACGTGCACCTCAACGTCAGTCTTGCCGTGTTCGGCCTGACTGTGGACGAACACGTCGTCAAAGTACGTTTGTGCGAATGCCCGTAGGGGCCTGAACAGCTGCGTCACTAGACGATTGAACGTTGCGGGCGCGTTCGAGAGCCCTTGGGGCATGACGAGCCACTCCCAGAGCATACCGCTCGGGGTGCTCACCGCTGTAAGCGGAATATCACTGGCTCGCATGAGCAGCTGATAGTACCCATCGACTAAGTCGAGTGCACTGTACATGGTGCAACCCACCATGTTGTTCTGAAGAACATCCTTCCTAGGAATCGGCGTCTGCGCCGGAATCGTGGCAGTGTTGAGCTTGTTAAAAGCGTGAACGATACGCCACTTGCCATTCGGCTTTCTGACACAGAACGTTGGCGCGGAATGCGGAGACTTGCTCTCGCGCACGAGACCCGCCGCGTGCTTCGCACGGAAGAAGGCGTCAATGACGTCGCATTGCTCTTTAGGAAGAGGCCACTGTCGGGTCACGCAGTACTTAGTTCCGGGAACTAAGTCGATCTCATGACGAACGCCTCGGTCGGGAGGCAGGCCACTCGGTGGTTCCTTCGAGACAACGTCTCCATATTCCTTCAGCAAGGAGTGGAAGGGATCCGAGGGATTCTTGAGGATCTCCGATCCACTCCTGGCGTTCAACGCCTTCTTGACTTCGGCCAAGACGGACTCGTCAACGAGGGACGACGAGTTTAACTCCTCCTCAGGTCGAACGATGACCACCTCGGCGAATTCGCCAGCCTTCAAGGCATCGCCAAAGTCGGCGAAGGACATCTCTTCTAGCTCAAGGAGCTTGTCAACACTTGGCAAGTCGTCCAGCAGGACACTGCCTTCGGCACTACCGCCCACTCCATCAACCAGAGTGTATAGCTGCCCACAGCCCTCCGGTGCGTCGGCACTTGACGTCACGGATGACTCAGACGCAGAGCGTCTCGCCCGAAGGGCCTTACGACGTCTTCGCCTAGCCGAAGATCGTCTACTCGACGGAGTACGTGCCGTCGCACAAGTTTCGGCCTCTCTCGGCCCAGTGTCAGGGACACTCAGCGATCCACTCGGTCGACGACCGATGCCGCTCAGCGGAGTACGTGCCGCTGCACAATCAATGACCGTAACAGGTCCAGTGTCAGAGACACTCAGCGATCGACTTGGTCCACGACCAGTATCACTCGACGGAGTACGTGCCGCCCCACAGTTCACGGCCTGGTAAGGCCCGATGCCATCGGCATCCAGTGACGGTCCATGACCGGCGTCACTCGGGTTACGTGAGCTTTGCCCACACGTTGACTCACTGCCAACCAGCGCTATGCGCTCAACAGGGCTGCGATCCTCGCACTCGGTGCTGTCCACTAACTCGGACACACCGACTTCCAGCATCATTGCCGACTCGGCTCGATGCTCGCGCCAATAGCGCTTCTGCTTCCTAGCAGAGGTGGGTTCATGACTCGCCAAAGCTCCACTAGGAGAAGTGCGTAGCACCTAAGGTCTTCGACCTCCAGTCGATCCATGGCGCGTGGCGCTCCAGCCACGCCATACCAAGGATGAGGTCGTACCTCGAATCCAGGTCCAAGACCAAGCAGCGTTCCACGCTGTCGAAGTCCAGGAACTTCAGCCGTAGGTCCATCGGGACCTTGGCTGCCGTGACACGGACGCCCGTCGCTGAACGGACAGTGACGGTGTCACCTCTTCGCGCTCGAAGCGCCTCAGCATATTGCTGACTACCCTCAACGGTGGAGCGTCTGACGTAGTTGCCAGACGCTCCTGAATCGATCAACACGATCCACGGCTTCTCGAAGCCCTTCACGTCCACATGGACGACCAGCAAGCCCTGCTCGCTCACACGTTCCGTGTTCAAGAGCACGGAGCTCTTCGGGGCTGAGCCCCAGTGCCTCTCACGCACTGCAGAACTCAGTTCTTCCCCAGTAGACCGCCCCGCGTCTACTGGGAGCCGTCGTTTCCCTGGGCAGAGCCCAAAGCGGGACCCGCGACAGGGTTGCGGCCATTCTGGCCGGCGCGCTCTTTGCGCAGAGGGCAGTTGGGCCTCAGGTGTGTGGGACTACCACACGTGTAGCACCGACGAGTGCTCATACGCTGCACCGCAGCTCGTAGCTCGGCTACTTCATCTTCAGCATAGCTGAGGTCCATGGGTTCGGGTCCCCCGGACCCTGTGCTATTAGCACCGACCCTCGACAACTTAAAGTTGTGTTCAGCATTCAATGCCACGCTAACAGCGTCCTCGAAGGTGCGAGGATTCTGACGGAATGCCTCCGTCCTGGCCACGCCAGCTCTCAGACCTTCCATGAAGATAGTCACAGTGACCACCTCAGGTAGAGGATCGGCAGCCATGCCGGCAATGAGCGTGCGCAGCTCTTGGACATAGTCCACCAGGTCCTTCTTGCCCTGTCGGCAAGCGAGGAAGCGTGACCGCACGCGATACGCCTGGTTAGGTGGAGCAAATACTTGCGTAAGTTTGGCCTTAAGCTCACCCCAAGTGGGAAGGCCATTTCTACCGACGTCCCAGACGTCAAGGCCCATTCTCGTGCTCGACCTTCGAGCTTAGAGATGGCGAACGCCACGCGTTGGCCTTCCAACTGGAGCATAGCGGCCCCCATGGCCATCTCGACCTCTCGGGTCCACAATAGGAGGTTCTCTCCTTCGTGCCCGTGAAAGGTCTTCACGCTGAGCGTGACGGGCTTAGCTCTCGGAGCGGGATTAACTCCTTTTACATTCCGCTGAATGTGCTCAACGAGAGCGTTCTCGTACGAGGCAAATGCCTCCAGGCGCGCGTTGACGGCCTCCGGCCCTTGAGACGCAAGGTGCGCCATACCTTCAGGGCCCAGCAAGGACGTAAGCTTGTTAAGCGTGTCCCGCTGACTCGGAGTCAAGTGAGCGTATGCTTCTGGCTCCATTCTCACAGAGAAACAGTCTTCAACTCAGGAGTTGGATTGACTACAAGTGCTACCAGATGCAGCGGGGCTGCGTAGGTGTGCACGGCACAGAGGAAGTTGGGTTGACTCGTAGAGTCCTGCTTGCAAGGCACTAGCCTTCGGTTCTATACAAGAACCAAGTAGTCCACTAAATACGGGACTCTCACAATCAGTGTCCCTATAATAAAGGAACTAACACTAATTATGTAAAATGCAAACTGATTTTTATTTATTTTATTGCCCTAATCCTGAATGTAACGGATTTAGTATCTAACATACTAAATCCTAATCAAATGTAATGTGTGGCTCTGAGCTAACAGCCAGCAACTGGCTACATGTGTGACGTGTGAGAAACACTATGTGTTGTACACGGATCTGTGACTTGTGACCTGGATGGTGTATACCACACCTATTGTAGCCAAGGCGCGCAGCGCCGTGTAACCCCGTTACAGACTTTTGCGGTCGAGGCATGGTGTGGACTGGAACGAGTGCTCTTCTGAGAAATGGAAAGTGAGAGTCCGGGCCTCATCATTTCGCCCTAATGGGCCATCGTCGGCCATGGCTGAGGCCTCCTAAAAGATGGCCGCTGCGAGGTAAAGAATTAATAAAACATCGCTATCCTCCGAATTAGGCCGATTTGAGTTTTCGGCAGTTTTCGGCACGAATCCGGCTGGTTTTTTCCTGGTTTTTTCCTGGTTATAACCATTTATGGTTTTAACCAGCCATTTATTCTGCCCAACGCTAGCCACTTGACTGTTTGTCCTCCGTAAGTTAATTTCCGTCGAAACTTGATCACAAGTATAAATATAAAAGGTGAGGGTGGAATAACCCAAACCTCAAACGGTCACAAAAATGACACTCACTCAGCGCTTTCAATACTGAAAGCAAGACTAAATTCGGCCGTAAACTGATTAAGTCGATTTTTTTCTTCTCCACGGGCATGAGCTTAATTTCATTAATCTGCTACTACAAAAAATCGAGAAAAAATCTCTGGTTTGCGAAGTTTCAGAAACTGTCTCACTTTTTGTCAACGCATAAGTAGATGCCGAGTAATTCGAGCATCTTTTATCTCGGCCCATATTTGATTTTTTACCTTACAATATTTTTGGGGGGGTGTTGTTGCAGTGGTTGATATTGTAGCCATTTTAGTTGTGTGGCAATCTCCTCTAGTCCAGTGCAACATCCTCAACATGTAAAAAGTGGCTTAAGCTGCGTGGTTCCCCATCGTCCCAGTGACACCAAGTGATCTTCTGTATCAAACACTTGTGCGACTGGGAGGACGGGATCTGTAACAAAATACCACAAGCACGCAGCCTTCAGCCACAATTTCCTCTTCCTTGACTTTGTTCGACTCGATCCACCTTCCCTCATCCTTACGGCGAAGTGGCAGGGGAGACCGACGCCTCGAACAGCTCCCAGATATTGCCGTTCACGAAATCGTTGTCCACGATGCTCACCAAGAAGTACGTGTCATGGATCTCACGCAGTAGTTTGGCCGACTGGCTCCCGTCTTCGTAGAGCGACGCCCACAGCTTAATCCACAGAGCAAACGCCTCGTCCTTCCACACTAAAAAGCTGCTGCTGTCCACGATCGTGGGCTGCAGAATCTCCTTGTTCGGGAAGACACCCCACGTCACAGCCACGGCTGACTTGCTGGCGTTCGAGTACGAGTGGCCATTCAGGTTCACGGCGTGGTACTGCACCGAGCGCTTCTTGGCAGCGTTATCAATGATGATTTTCATGTTTTCAGGCGATACGAAGCACTCCACGTACGCCTTCTGGTACACGCGGCCTCCAGGGCCACCCCAGCCGAACATCGGATCATCGGACAGCGCTCCGTTCACACGGGGCTGGCTATTGATCGTCAGGAATCCGGCGGAGTTGGCAGCGGCGAGCTCCTGCTGGACAGTCGACGTCTCGGCGTGCAGCGCGGCATCGCACCACGGCAGGCTCGAGATCTCGCCACGCACGTATTGTACGAACGTGCGGCGAACGTCTTCCTTGCAGGCAGGAGCGTCACCCCACATCGCACGGCGCTCTCTGGGCGTGGACGTGTTGGAGGGCGCAAAGTGTGATTCGGTCAATTCACCAAACGCAGGACTCTCGCTGTTGCCCCATCGGCCATTCGGGTACTCATCCCACATGGCTGTGCGGTGCACGTAGCTCTTGGGTCGATTCGACCAGTAGATCGGACGGACACTCTCGGCTGATCGCTTCGATTGCGTCGATGTCTGCCAGGGCAGTTCACGACGCGGAACCCGGCTGGAAAGCGATGAAAGACCCTCCAGAATGCGACGCACAGAACGCTCGAGGTTGAGTGTGTAGAAGTGCAGGCCAGGCACACCAGCATCGATCAACTGCTGGCTCATAGTAATGCCGAGCTGCATGCCGTAGTCCTTGACCGCTTCATCATTGTCCTTGATTGGTTCCAGAGCCTTGCGTACCTCCTCCGGCACGAAGGTGTTGCAGAACGACGTCATGCGTTCAAAACCACCGTAATTCTGGATGGGCATGAGGCCTGGGATGATCGGTACTGTGATACCAGCAGCACGGCACTCCTTCACAAAGTCCACAAACACCTTCACGTCGTAAAAGAGCTGTGTGATGACGAAATCAGCTCCAGCATCCACCTTCTCCTTAAGGTACTGAATATCAGCCTTCTTGTCCTTACTCTCCACGTGGCCTTCAGGGTATCCCGCCACGCCAATGCAGAAGTGATCGCCGTAATTCTTACGGATATAACGAACAAGATCCACAGCATGCGAGAACCCCCGGTCACACTCATCGAAGCTGGTGGCGCCGCGCACGGGGTCTCCACGCAGTGCGAGGATGTTCTGAATACCAGCGTCCTTGGCCTGGTCTAACGCCTTTTTGATGTCCGCCTCGTCCATATTGGTGCACGTCATGTGCATGAGCATCTCGAGGCCGCTGAGCTTCTGTGCATTGGCGCTAAGCTCCAGCGTGAGCTGCGCACTGGAGCCGCCTGCGCCCCACGTCATATCGCAAAAGAGCGGCTCCAGCGCCGCCATGCGGTCCATACGCGCGTACAAGTTGTCCACACCAGCGGGTGTTTTGGGTGGGAAGAACTCGAAGGAGTAGAAAACCTCCTGGCGCTCCACACTGGCGTTAATCTTGTCGATGATCTTCATCTTCCCTGGGTCCCTCTACTCGTACAAGTTCCAATTGGGGAGATAATTCCAGACTGAGGTCGATGGCTGGCAGTCACTCACGGCTATGAACAGGAATGGTCTTCCACTCATCATGAAAATCGATAAATTACGAAGTTGAATAGGTTAAATAAAAAAACCCGTATTTAATTTACTCTATAATATAATAACCTGTAGTTAATGAGTTTGAAATATATTACGTCTTTTTAGAAATGGTTACGATGCTACTGTACGTGTGATGACCTTGCATCGCCAATAGGATCTGCTGGAGGACCATGGAGCATGGGACGCGAATCGCTGGCGGAAGAGCCCAGGCGCTCATGGGCGACTGCCTCTGCACTTCTTGCGGGTGCTTAGTACCTGTGGGTGGTTTCTCGCGTCAGCAGCAATTGAATTTGAACCCGTACGCAACAGAATCGATCGACTTTCGGAGTTGCTTGACACTCATTGTTTGTGCATTCGTGTGCTGTAGTAAATGCAAACGCTGCGTAGAGGAGTTCAAGGCACGAGACCCAACAAGAAACCGGACTCTTAATGCGGAGCAGGAGCGCCGTGTGTGCATTGAATGCAACCGATCGCTAGCTTTCAAGTCCTTTTCTCGCCATCAACAATTGAAACCGGAAGCGTAAGTTAACATGTTGCAATGGAATTTAATACGGAATTCTAACATGCAGCTGCCACAGCAAGTGTAAGGCATGCGTGGACAAAGCGCAGGTGGAAGGAAAAGCTCAACCACGACTTAAACGCTGTGTCCAGTGCTTCCAAAGTCTGCCAAAGACGAGTTTCTCCAAGCGACAGGCTCAATTGCTGGACCCCAAGTGTAAAAAGTGTGTGGAGGAACTCGAGCGTGCGGCTTCTGCTTCGCCAGCGCATGTTGCAAGTAAGTTGATAGACGGATGTTGTTTCTATTGACGATTGATACCAATTGAGTAACTGGATCACGCTGGTTTCCATCAGGTAAATGGAGCTTCGACCAATACTACCGCGTATGTCATCGTGGCAAAAGTGGAGGAGTATCAGTGCGCATAAAGCACAACATTGCGTCCCCTTTGCTTGGTTGCATCCTTTTAGGACGTGTGTTTCGTGGCACTGCACCAATTTGCAATGAACAAGGCGACCCAATGGTGAGACTAGAGGGACCCTTTCTTCCCAGTGTTGTCGTACGAGATGAAACAAAAGTGTCCAGTAAAGAGGAAGAAGGTATTGAGAGGCAAATTAAGGAGGCGTGGGTTCCCTGTCGCTCCCTCCGCAATGAAATTCTGCTGGAGCCGCATAATGGCCCGTTCGTCTGCGACAAAGGAAGAGATCGAGCGAGCAGATTTTTTCGTTGTGTGGTAGAAGGCTGCAAGGTTCGTGCTCAAGCGGATCTGGAGATGTCAGAGCTAGGTTATGTTCTGTATGGAGATGTGGTCGAAGTGGTCGAGTCCACAGTGGATCCCGATGGAGTCGTCTTCCTGAGATTACACGAACGATACTTTGATGGTGCAGTGTGGGTCGTCGAACGCTCGCTAGATAACGAGTCTGTGCTCAACGAAGTGGAAGGTCCGTGGGTATCATCAGCAACTACGCCTAGAACCGAGGCTTACCGCTGTGTACAAGACTCGGGTGCTCCAGTCCGCATAGAACCAGAGCTAGCAGCTCCACCAGTTGGGCGTGTTCCTTGCGGGGCTCTTGTCAAAGTTGTAGAGCGTGCTATTACGGATCAGCGTCAGGTATTTCTTCGGATTGTGGACTTCTACACAGGTGGAGGCGATACAGAAGAGGACAAGTGGGTAATCGAGACTAGTACCTGCTGTGCCAGTGTCCTGGTCAAAGTGAACCGTGGATAACCAAAAACAGCTATAGAAAAATGAATTCAGTACATGAAGTTCGCGATTCTTACTGCTCAAACCCACACCCACTTGTGGTGAGGCCTCCACGCATCTGGGTATTCCCAACCTTGACCAAAGAAATTAGGCGGGGCTTGCAGTTGTTCTGGACCAAGCAGTGCCGACACGTTCACATCTCCAAGAACATCATTACGAACGAGGAAACAGTTGACACCGTGCGATTCACAGTACAGCATCGAGTATCCATTGAGAGCTCCCCAACGATGGAAAGCAGCCACACTACCACCGAAGTACGACGACCAACCGTCCCAACCTCCGCTGCCATCGTCACTGTCATCATATTTCACCGTTCGAGCCTCTGACGCTGGAATATGACTGTTAACTTCCACTACCACCACACGAGGGGACACGCGCGTCAGATCAACAGCGCTAAGCAGCCAGAAATCGTTGAAATCCACGTCGATCGACAACAGATCGAGGTCTCGAGGGACGAGTTTTGAGTATTTTTCAGTAAGCAGCGGCATGAAGTTCTCGCGGGTGATAAACTCGCGGTGCAACTCGATGCTCTCGTCCTCGAACCTCGAATCCATCAGCAGTCCAGTCCAGTGGTGAACCTCTCGGAGGAGGCGTGTGTTGCATTCCTGACCATTCTCAGTACCAAATTCGACGTAAGATTTGCCCTTCGTGCCAATATTATGAAAAATACTGTGAATGATTCCATCCTCTCCATTTTGCGAGTAGGCTCCCCATTCGTGACGCCAAAGATCGCAGATCCACCGCAGATCCGTTGACAGAAGTTGCTTTGGACAAACTTTAGGCCGTTGAGGGGTGTGAAGTCTTGGATCTAGCACGTGAAGCCTTGACGTAATGCTTGGAGGGTTAATTGTCGGCGGAGCTCGGAAGATCGTCGTGTGCGATAGATACACTGCCTTGTTATTTCGTGTGAGAAGCAGGAGGGTTATCCTATGGTCATCGGGACCATTGAATGGGACATGATCCACAAGCGCTTGGAAAGCTACGCTTTGATCTGTAGATTCTTCGTCGTTCTCACCCAGAGTCATCCATTCAGAGTTCAAGCAGTCGAAGAAATCGTCGAGCAACACGCAAACGCGGAATTCAGGATCAAACAGATTAAAGTGTGTCGTGCGGATCGTTGCCACCAAATACCTGCTGGTATTACCGCTCGCTTCAACCGCTGCCGTGGATATCTCATCCAATTTGATCGTGGGAATCACAACCTGAAATGTTGTGGCAGCCAAAATCTCGCCATTTCTACTCGTGAAGTGAATTACATGATAACCTTCCTGTGTGTTCCGGTTGAAAAAAAGAGGATCAGTTTGAGGAACTTGAAAACAAGTTTCCGGCTCGGTTAAATAGTCCACATGGAGACAGATTTCCTCTGAAACGATGTCCTCGTCGGGACCTTGGACATCCTGCTCCCAGTCCACTTTAACATAAATGCGATCAGCACTCGGATATAGGCGAGTATTACTAGGGCTATTCACTCGAAGTCGACGTCGTCGCCCTGTATTCTTGTGTGCTTTATCGTCCCTGTGGCTGTCGTCGTGCTTAGCGTTTTTTGCTTGTACTTGTTCTCGAACGGCGCGCATGAAAATTGCGCATGCTTCAGTATCAAAATTCTTCTCCATGCAGAATCTCAGTGCATCGACTGCCCCGTTATTCGAGACGTCCAATTTGATTTGGTATTTTTGTTGGTCGAGTATGACTGGAATCTCCACGAATTCCTTCGCTTCGTCTATTTGGTCGTTGCAGCCCCAATCCCTCGCTAACAGATCGCTAATACCAGCAACACCACGTTCGCAGCTCTGGTTATCCAGCTTGAAATGTCTGCAATACTCCAACATTGTATCAGCCAACGGTTGTTCTGGGTAGATCACAATCGGCTCGGGGGCCTTGACCGGTTCCCCCGTGGCTTCGTCGACTACCCAGACATCGTAGGCCAGCGAACGATCCAACGACACATTCACAACAGCTTCTCGAATGGCTAGTTGAGCCATTTCTGTCATTGTATCTAGTATCTCCTTCTTCACGCTGCTGCACTTGTATCTCGGCACCCGAAAGGACTCACAAGCAATATTCCCCATGTCCTCCACGGCATTGAAGGAGTCGATATGCAGTAGTGCATACTCCACGTTGGCAGGAGGGATTTTCAGCTGTGAGCATCCCTGGGTAACAGTGTGAAGGAGGGCTACAGCCTGCAGGGAGAGCAACAGCACTTGGACGAACAAGGACCAGCGTGTCATTTTTGATTCGTATCTTTTTGATTTGGATCTAATGAAAGGTCGTGGTGTGGCACACATACTCTTGTCTTTCCGATGGTCGTCCAATGTTGAAGTTGCTAGGTGCATTTTGGCAGTCGCCATAGCGATCAGGTTGATCAAGCGATGGCGGAACTTCCCCAGGTAGTTAGTAGTTAGTTAGCGGAGCGGGACTGCATATTGAAGTGTGCAAGTAGTGGTCAGATGGCACTCGACACTAGCCGCATTATAATTTATTAAATGCAGTCCAAGGAGAGCTTTGTTGGTAGAATGCCGTTTATGAAACCTTCACAATAGATATTGTACAAGTTGCATGCACAGCCTGCGGTGCGATTGATTGCGACAAGCACCATAGAGTGAAGGTCCCTCGACGTGGGGTTGCTTGCTAGCATCAATCCTGGACAATTCGTTCGGAACAATCTGCTGCCTCATTTCCTGATTTCTTCAGCACATAGCAACGGTATCCGCACACAATATCCATGCCAAAGCTCGAGCTGTTCAGCTACTGGCAGAGTAGCTGCTCCTGGCGCGTTCGCATCGCATTGGCGTGGAAAGGCATCAACTACAACTACCACCCAGTGGATCTGCGAGCGGCGGGCGGCGGTCAACAGCGGCAAGGCGCGTTTCGAAAGTTAAATCCCAATCAGGTACGTCGCTCCACATCGTAAGCACACGCATCGATAGTCTAACCTGCCGTTCCCTTACTACAGCGTGTGCCAGCACTGTTAGTGGATGGGTATGCGATGGCCCAGTCCGGCGCAATTCTTGAGTACTTGGAAGAGGCCTACTCGGAGAAACCGCTACTGCCGAGTGGCCTTCTCGAGCGGGCGCAGGTGCGCAACTTGTGCGGGATCATTGGCTGCGACACCCAGCCAGCTCAGAGCATGGGTTTGTCCGGCAAGGTAATATCCAGGATAAAAGAAGCTAGAAATGAGGAATCTAGTGTAAATCAGCTCGCACCTGGAAGATTTTCCAGCCACGAACAAAAATGCCTACTAATTTGCTTGTAATAGGTCGCTGACTTGCAGTCACCCGCCACTCCCGAGGAGCGCCAAGTGTTGGTTGTGGCTTGGAACAAACTATGGATTGAGCGAGGACTTCAAACCTTTGAGGAAGAATTGACGCGTTGCGCCGGCCGTTACTGCGTGGGTGACGAAGTGACCTTGGCGGACGTGTATCTGCTCCCGCAGGTAAACAACGCGCGCATCTGCAACGTGATCCTGGACAAGTACCCGACGATCTCGCGCGTGGTGGGCGAATTGGAGCAGCTGCCGGCGTTCGTGAGCTCTCGTCCAGACCAGCAGCCAGACGCTGCAAAGTGACCGTGTTCACTTCTTCGGTTAAGCTGCCCACGTCACAGAAAAAAAAAAAATGTAGCCATTTTGCTTTACATGTCAGCCCCAAAAATAGTCGGATGACTGTGTGTAGAAAATGAACAGTGTTTAGGGCACTTTTTGTGGCTCACGACTTGTTGCACCGCACCCTTGCACCTGTTGCTGTTGCAGCTCAAAGGCCATAATACAAGCCCGACCGCTGTGTGCAGAGCACTTCGCCGCGCTTCCTCGCCTGTGTTATTGATGCTTCTCGGAGGCCCTCGTCGCAGCGTCATTGGTTCCGAGGACTTCGCCAAGTCCGAGCGCTCGAGCTTCTTCGGGCGTCATCTGGCGCGTTTACTACGCCGGTCCTCGGCCGTGTCCGTGGGCACTGAACAGCCCAGCCACGCGCCCGTGCAGAGCTCGCGGGGTGGCTCGGCATCTGCCGCGTCCTTGCGTCGCACTTCTGGCCGCACAGAGATCGCGGCCATTGGCGCGGTGGACCCCGTGATCTCCTTCAACATGCACAAGTCGCACAGGTTCGATGTGTGTACGCGCAACGGCGCTCGCCTGGGCAATGAGGACCGCTTCCGAGCTATTGACAACCTTGATCTCTATGGTCGAGGGCTGTTGGAGGTGGCTCCACGTGCTGTGCCCTCGTTCTTCGGAGATCTGCTGAAGCAGAGAGTGCTGGAGAACTTTGTGGTGGAAGGACGCGCGCCCGCGCTCAAGGTCCGCAATTTGCTGAAACACTTGCGAGTCAATGAGGACACGCAGTTCTTTGGCGTCTATGATGGACACGGAGGGGCGAGAGCTTCGTCACTGCTGGCGTTGCTGTTCCCCGTGTATATTCTTGCTGCTCCAGAGTATAAAAGCGATTTGGCAGGGGCGTGCCGTTCCGCTAGTATGGCGATTAATGAGGAGATCTTGAAAAGAGAAAAGGACGGACATTGCGAAGGAGGTGCCACAGCAGTGACATTGCTGATCCGAGGCAACACATTTGTGCTGAGTAACACTGGAGACTGTCGAGCCATTATGGTAGCCAAGAGAGACAAAATAGCGCAGGTGACGCAGCTCACCACAGATCACAAGGCCTCGAACGAACAGGAGAAGCAACGGATTGAAGAGAATGGAGGTATGGTGCTATATGTGAAAGGAGTGGCGCGTGTGAACGGCCGATTGGCTGTTGCGAGAGCATTTGGAGACGCTGAACTGAGCCAACTCGTCATCGCTGACCCAGAGGTCACAGTGCACGAACTTCACCGCGAAGATGAGTACATCATCATGGCCTCCGACGGCCTATGGGACGTACTATCTAACGAGCAAGTGGCGTCTTGTATTAGGTAAGAAAAGAGAATTGTGTGCTATGAAGTTAAGTCCCAACTCACTCAGTTTTGTGCTTCCAGGAACAATCCATGGCTGAACCTTCAGGAAATGGCCAATATGCTAGCAGATCGTGCTGTTAAACTCGGCACACTAGACAATGTGACAGTCATGGTCGTGGACGTCCGCGGCAGAGTATCCTGAAGTGGTCAAGTGCCTCATCAGTTTTGTGGTAATCTCTGCGTCCGCCGCCATCCTGTCCATTCCAACCGTAGCTGAATTCGCCAAAGCAGCCACATTCTGTTATTTAACGCGAGAGAGGCTGCATCCTTGGATGTAAACTCCGTATTGTAAACGCGATGCTTTGAAGTCGATGCAAGTTTGATTCAGCCTGACTAGGAATCCTTTGAGGTTCGGCAGTTCACTGTATACATATACACTTACTATACACCTAGAAAATAGTCCAGACAGACTGACACCTTTAAATTTGTGATTTGGTCTTTGTTTGCTGTCACTCATCAATTCGACCGAAGAAAGACCAGCATGGGCCTCCAGGAGAAGATTAACGCCAACCCGACAGTGTACGCGGTGGCTACACCCGCTCCCAAGAAATTCGACGTGGACGTTGCGCTTGACGAGGATGTCGCTGACCCGTTCGAGCCGGACGAGGTCTTCGGTGCGTCTGTAGAAAAATATATCGTAAGTTGGAAATTGTTTGACACCAGTTATTTGTTTGAATACTGAACAGAAATTCTTCGACACGTCAACGACCCGGAGCACCCGCTGACGCTGGAACAACTCAAAGTGATGTCGCTCGAGAATATCCACGTGGACGACGCGAACTCCCGCATCAAAATCTACTTCACGCCCACTATTCCCCACTGCAGGTTAGTATATCACAATTGTATTTCTTTATCCAACTTGCTCACAATTTCGTGTACTTGGCGGCAGTATGGCGACGCTGATCGGTTTGTGCCTCCGTGTGAAGCTTCTGCGCTCGCTGCCTTCGCGCTTCAAGGTGGACATCCTCATCACACCTGGCACACATTCGTCCGAGGCGGCGGTGAACAAGCAGCTAAATGACAAGGAGCGTGTGGCAGCTGCACTGGAGAATTCGCACTTACTTACGGTCGT
Source organism: Phytophthora colocasiae (assembly GCA_018806915.1). Taxonomy (NCBI): domain Eukaryota; phylum Oomycota; class Peronosporomycetes; order Peronosporales; family Peronosporaceae; genus Phytophthora; species Phytophthora colocasiae. The sequence goes on along the minus strand of JAGKQI010000051.1, from coordinate 261,182 downwards.
GAACAAGTGCATTGCCAATACAGACAAGTGAGGAACAGGCCGAAGGAGCACCTAACCAACTTGTGCAGATCGTGTGAAGGCTCAAACTTGAGATAAATATGAAATTGATCGCTGTATAACTAATGCCGTGCGAAGCGGATATGTCCTATTCTGACTGGTCTATCCGATATTTATTATCGGGTGCATGACGTGTGGTATGATGAGTTCTGAAAGAAATCTAGGATATGGAACATGTATAATTTCATGTGAGGCAATTCTGTTGTTGCTGCTGCTGAATATGGATGATGTGTTCGATCGCAGCAATGCGCTGAAGAAGCTGCTCGCGCTCACTTAGCAGTTGGTTGATATCATGATTGAGCCGCTTGTGCTCATCGCTGTTTTTAAACAGGAATCGTTGTGTCCAAACAACTCGAAGACGTTTTGTGAATCTTGAACTGCTAACACTTTGCAGGATTCAAAGAATGGAAATGGCGATTGATCCTTGCTTGGTGTGACTCCACTGGTACTGGGTCGTTCTGCAGCTTGAGAGTGCAGGTTCATGCTAAAGCTTGCCACCCTGGATCTCGCTATTCGTCCTTCGTCTTCTCCGCCTTCATCATTCTCGTATCCTGGTCTTACTTTCTGCACGGCGGGACTGGAGCACTGCCGCATATTCTGGCGAGATGTTGGAAGGTGGGATGACCAACAGCATTTGTCTTCGTCTTCTACTTCAGAAACACTACCGTCACTGTCGTCTGGTGCAAAAGCGCAGTTAGGCCCGACCTAAATGTTGTTACTGGAGACGAGTTACCAAGAGTATTCTCTGATGCAGCATGAAGCATATCGTGATGGCTCTTGTGTGAAGTGATGCTCGCCTCTGACAGTTCCAAGGACGATGGAATGAATAAATTCTTAGATTGACAGTGTGAACTGAGTAAAGCGAAATTGTCGTCTTCGCTACGTGCAGACCTCGCTTTGAGGTTCGACAGCTTGTTCTAATGGTTCATACTCGTTCTACGAGGCGAAACCCGTGATCGCTTGCGGAGAGGCTTTGGTCACTCCGGCACACCAACTTTACCATCCCCAGCCGAATACTGGCAACCGGCCTCTCATAATGCTAACGACTGCATCTATTAAAAAGAGTTAATACTGTACCTGGTACATGTACGACTACGGCGGGCTGGCGATGCATAGACCGCTTGTGGTGCAGCGACCGACCAGGTTACGCTTTTGTGAGACGAGGAGCGAAGCAATCACCGACAAATAACAATGTGTTCCAAGCTTAAAGACGTAGAGCCGCATTCCTAAGTAGTTAGCAATGGCGGAGCTGAAAGTCGCAGCAATACTTACTGCATTCTGAAGGTGGAGGCGACACCACCGGCATGAAGAATCAACTCCAGTCGTGCACACTACAGTACTGCGCCAAAAACCTCCGACCGGAATTTCAGTTGAGCCCGCCTCACTCCCACGTCGACAGAAACATGAGCGGATCTGTACCACACGATCGGGAGATCGGGTTCGAGCCTCGTCAGTAATTTACTGGCAGTAAACGCGAGACGATCGCCGTCGATGACTCTCCTGGCAGTTCTGCGCGCATCTGAGCACGTGCCTTCCTCCAGTCGATGCTACTTGAGCCGAGTCTCGACGTGTCCGCAGAGGTTGCTCGTTGCCCAGATGTGCGAGGTTCCACTTGTCGCGCATCGCCTCTCTTGGCTGCAACGTACATGAAATAGCAGTTTTGCGTGTGCGGGCCCTGGGATATGATGTAGAGCTTAGGATCCTTTCGGAGGCTTCTTGACGCATTTCAGCAGCGTTTCGACGGTTGAGGAAGTTCGACATCGCCAAAAGACTGACCGACGCGCAGGATTGTACCGTTCAATTAGCAGCACCGTCAGAACTCAAACGCTGCTGTACTTTAATCGCGCCTGGCTCATTTCTTCCGGCTCTGTTCAAATCGCCGTAGCTTGACCGACTAAGTTTATCGCAAAGTGCAGACCGAGGGGAGCCTGCAAGGTCAATCACTGCCGCCAAAGCAAGCCCGCAGACTAGTACATGTAGCACAACGTAGAGCTCAAGCTCTCGACCGATGATGATTCCTGTACCTAGCGCATATCTACCAACTATGGAACGTGGGCTAACCGGTGGACATGTCATCATCCCGCGTAAGATTGCCGCTGCATGGGCGTGTGGATCATCTCAGCGAGTCGCGGCGAGTCGGAGGAATCCGGCTGGGGCTTGCACATCTGAACCAAACGGGGCGGTTGCCTCGCCTCCATTCAGCGATGTGATTGGTCTGGTACACGCGACTTCCGGCCTGATCTCTCCACAGCGCAACTTGCTGAGCCGGAGCGGCGTTTTGGTGTTTGTACGGGTGTGATCGGCCCTGGTCCTGCGATACCATATCGTGTCTATTCCTTTAAATAATTCAGTTATTGCAGGTTGTGAAGAGTCTCAAAGAACAGCTAGTGATATCACCTTTAGCGGAGACCACCGTGATATCTGTTGACCATCCCTAAGATCTCAGAGGTTGCAGACAGAGGTTGCAGACTCGACAACGCCGTTGTCAACGGTGGCCGTGACAGATACACCCCCACGTACTTAAAGGGTGGCCGCGCTCAAGCCCGTCCACGGATCTCGGATTAATAGTGTTTCCACTGTTGTGCTACTGCCTGAGTGTACGCAAGGCATTGACCAGACCTTCGATGGCTGTTGAGCTCCACTCGCTTGGGCTCCCGTCTCATTCTGCAATTTGCAGGCTTTCGAGCACTCGACTATTCCAAAGACTCAGCCATGCTCACACGCACTGCACTGTCAGTTGTGGCCGCCACTGCTGCTGCAGTCTTAACTTCCACTGGAGCTCTGGAAAACCTCAAGGACGACTGGGAAGCCTATGTCAACGAACTTCCCATTCCGGAGGTCATCGACCTGACTGCAGGAGGCTCCATCGACATGCAAATAGGCCGTGCCACGCATAACTGGACCACGGACGGCTCCTTCTCGGGCGACATCTACGGCTATGGACTGAAGAACTCGACGCCCACCATGCCTGGACCGACCATCAAGGTCGCGAAGGGCGTGCCGATCACCATTACATGGTACAACGAATTGGCCCAGCCACACTTGCTGCAGAACAACGTTGAGGACACCCTCAACAATGTCGAGTCGGCGTGTTACCCATACTGCGGTGTTCCCGTTGTCACGCACGTCCATGGCTTGGAGTCGCCTCCTGAATACGATGGTCTGCCATACCGGTCGATCTACAAGAACCAGTCGCAGGAGTTCCACTACTACAACAATCAGTCGGCATCGACTAAGCTCTACCACGATCACTCGAACGGTCTCACCCGTCTCAACACGTGGGCTGGTCTCATGGGTGCGTACATCATCACTGATGCGAAAATGGAGGCGTCCATCAACATGGACATCGAAACGGACATTCCGCTGGTGCTAACCGACCGATTGATCAACACGACGGGAGAAATTCTCTACTCGGACGACAACTGCAATGCTGGTTCCACACAGTGGGTTCCTGAGTCTTTCGGCAACGTTAACCTGGTGAACGGAGCCATCATGCCGTACGTGGAGGTACCCCCTGCTCAGGTTCGCTTCCGCCTCATAAACGTCGCCAACGCCCGCCACTACAACATCTCAGTTCCGTTCCAGGACAAGTGTCAAATTGTCGCCACAGACTCCGGCTTCGTCCAGAAGCCTGAAGCTTTTGAAGATTACCTGGTTCTCTTCCCGTTCGAGCGTATTGAGTTCGTCTGCGACTTCACAAACGACACCAACGGCACGTCGTACGACCTCGTGGATAACGAGACCGCTGACCAACCGACGGCTTATGACGAGCGTATCATGCGTATCCGAGTCGTCGAGAGCTTGAAGACGGACACGATGGAGTACCGTGCACTCCCATCCACCCTTGTCAAGTACAAGTCGCTCAAGGAGCTGTACGAGGCTGGCGGAAAGGAACGTACAGTGATCCTAGGAGAAATGGACACTGCACTGCAGTGCCCCCTGTACGACATGATCATGTACCGGTCGCAGCAGATCAACATGACCAGTATCACCGGAAGCCTCCACTGCACCAAGGGCACAGTAGAGAAGTGGAACTTCCAGAACCCAACCGATGACCCGCACCCGTTCCACTGGCACTTGGTTAACGCTCAATGCGGTGAGACGGAAGATACGATCGACACGAACCACCTGAAGGACGTTGCCAAGATCCCGAACGCCGGTGACCGCGCTACGGATACGATCACGCAGGTCTGCTACGTTGCTTGCACCCCCGACGAGTATCTGATCGCTAACAGTACCCGTGGCGCCAAGGACTACGGCTTCGACACGACGGAACCTTACGTTGCTCACTGTCACATTCTGGAACACGAAGAGAACCATATGATGAGTTGGTTTAAGATCATGGACGTGGACGACGGATTCGCTGACGACAACGGTATCACAGCTGGCACAGAGATCACAAACACGGTCATTGCCACTGCCATGGGTATGAGTGTGTTGGGTGGGGTAGCAACGACGCTGTCGGTGCTTGTGATCTCAGTGGAGCGCTTGAAATTCCTCGCCGATCCGCGTTCGCTTTCTATCGCCTTCGCACTGTCCGCTGGTGTTATGATCTTCATCGCTTTTGCTGATCTGTACGCCGAAGCACTGACGTATTACCGCGCTGCATTCACGCCTGGTACTACCGACCCCGAAGCTTACGAGCACGGCGGAAGCACCACGTCCACCGGCGTGTGTGACGACACGTGCAACGGCAACACCTACTTGGCGGCTACCGGTGTCTTCTTCGTCGGGATGGCGATCATTCTGCTCGTAGAATGGCTAGTTCACTCTGTCTTCGAACGCAAGGACAAGAAGGCTGCACAAGCTGCGGCAGACTTGGAGATGGCTCAGGCCGATGCCGAGAAGGCTATGATGGCGGATGATGGCGCTGAGAAGCCTAACGTCGTGCACATTGCTTCCCCCGTACCTGGCACCCCTCTCCCAGATGATGCTGCCCGCCACGAACTTGCTAGTCCTGCTGGCGAGGAGTCCAAAGCTCTCATTGAAGAGAAGAAGGTGAAGGAGGAGTACCGTCGTGCCGGTGTTCTGACAGGTATTGCTATCGCCATTCACAACTTCCCTGAGGGACTGGCGCTGTTTGTATCGTCACTTGCTGGTCTTCGCACGGGCATTGTGCTGTCTGTCGGTATCATTCTCCACAATTTCCCGGAGGGTGTGGCTGTTGCTGCACCCGTTTACTACGCTACGGGCAGTAAGGTAGAGGCGTTCAAGTGGACGATCATCAGTGGTTTCGCTCAAGTTCTCGGAGCTGGAATTGGTTGGGCGGCTGTTTCGGGAGGTATGAGTTACTCTCTCGAAGCCACACTGTACGCTTTGGTGGCTGGTATGCTGGTGTGTATCACCGCCAAGGAACTGCTGCCTGGTGCGTACAAGTTCGACCCAAGCGGAAAACTGTTTGTCCCGTCGTTCTTCATTGGTATCGCCATCATCGCGCTGAGTCTGGTGGCTCTTAACTACGCCGGATCAAGCTAGACGCGAGATTCTTTACATGTAAAAAAAATCAATGCATAAAGGTCCGTCGATTGATTTCTAAGCAACTACGTAGCTACGTCCTAGCCAGAACCGGCGTACTTCAGTGCCATAATACTGAGCGCTATGATCGCCACTCCAACGAAAAAGGCTATAACAAACACTTTCCCCTTTGGATCAAACTTGTACGCACCCTTGATCAACTCCTTCACAGTGATACACACCAACATTCCAGCAACAACACCGTAAAGCGAAGCTTGCAGACCGAAGCTCATACCTCCAGAGATGGCCGCCCAACCGATCGCAGCGCCCATAGGCTGAGCAATCCCACTTAAAGCCGTCCATTTGAACGCCTCCAGCTTGCTTCCAGTAGCATAATAGACAGGAGCAGCAATGGCGACACCTTCCGGGAAGTTGTGCATGATGATTCCAATAGAAAGCACGATCCCCGAACGGAGACCTGAAAGTGAAGACACAAAGAGAGCGAGTCCTTCAGGGAAGTTGTGAATCGCGACAGCAATTCCCGTCATCACTCCAGCGCGCCGGAAATCCTCCTTGGCTTTGACTCCAGTGACTACAGGAGCTGTGATTTCTCCTGCCCTCGGACTCTCCAGGTCACGACGTTGATCACTTGCCAGGCTGTGTTCAACTGCTTCTTTCTCATCTTCCTCTGGATTCTCGTCCGAATTCTTCTTTTTCTTGTCGAAAATGCCGTGCACTACGAACTCCACGATCAGAATGATCACTACGCCACCGAAGAAAGCCGCCACTGTGGTCAAGTAAGCATTGCCATTGCAGACATTGTCACAAACTCCACCACCAGAGGTTTGACCCTTCTCGTACGCCTCCGGGTCTACAGCACCAGGCGTGTAATGTCATGATAGCCTCTATCACATTGAAGTGGAGCTGGACCAGAACCTGGCGTGGGCAAGCTGTTTGCTGACGTTGATCTCAAGTTGTGACTGTCAGCAGTAGCGCCTCAAGTGGTGGCTGCACAGCTGGTTCACAGCCTCACGACTCGTGAGCCCTTCATCGTCTAGCTCAGCATTGCATAACTTTCTAATTCATTCTCAATTTTACCAACAACAACACAAGTTGAGTCTCAATCGCGTATAACGTGACAGTTTTAAAACTATTGAAGCGTGAAACGCATCTACGGTTCGACTTTTTCGACGCAAGGCACATCGGTATTTTCGATCGGTCAAGACACTTCGACAATGACACGTAACCAGAGTCCAAACCGCCCCCGTCAGCAGCGACGCAGACGTGAAGAAGACACCGCAGCAGACGCAGCCACTCGCTCTGAGAGCAATGATCAAGCTCGAAATCGAGGCGACGAGGGCAATGCTGCATCGCACCCGGCCCAACAGTCGGCGGCAGACAACATTGCGCTGATGCGGCAGATGTTCGAGTTCGGCGAACACCGCGCAGCGCCAGAATCAAGAGCAATGGCTCAGATGCTCCAACAGCAGGTTTTGCTGCAGCAGCAGATGCTCCAGGTATATTCATGTGGCGGCTCAAAGCCGCAAAGAAGAAGGAGCAACCCTCCACAGTTTAACGGTCAGTCTAGTGACGATCTGGAGCTGTGGCTGTTTAGCACTGAGCAATACTACCTCGACCTACAGCGAAGAGATGAACAGCCACTCGTCCGACTTCGTAAACACCATCTTCGCGAATCGGCGGTCCGCAGCCCAAACCTGGTATCGAGACTTCAAGACCCTCACTTCAGGCGACCAGCCGGCCACATGGGCCATTTTCAAGCAGCGGATCCGTGAGCGATTTCGTGAGGCTGACTATCAGTACAAGGTACTATCAAAGATGCACAGCCTTCGCTGGAGTGGGTCCCAACAGGCATACACCACGAAGTTTCTGCAGTTGATGTCCCAGCTCGATTGCGAGCTGCCAGAGGCTGGCCAAGCGGTGGTTTTATCAACAGAACCTTCCGCCCCGATACCAGCGCTTTTGTGTCACAAAATGGGGTCGCGCTGAGACCTGAAGGACGTCATTGAGCCGTTCAACGCTTTGAAGATTCTCGCGCACCATCGTCCAACTCAAACTCGAAGAAGGAACAGAACAATGACATCAGCAACGGAAAAAGCAGGGCGCAGAAACAAACGTCAGCTGGGTCTCCGCCGCAGAAGAATACCAGAGGGTCCAATGCTGGAACAGACCGACCTCCTGCGCTTACTGTGACAAGCCTGGTCATACCGAGGCTGCCTGCTGCTCAAGAAGAAGGCAGATGCCAAGGTTTCGCCATTGTGGCCAAAAATGCGTAGGCTCAGGAGTGGCAACCCACCGAGCCGAAACAACCAGATCGTGGTAGCCGTACGCGTTCTAGCCCTCTGGCCAGGAACAGCTTCACTATCAAGGCGACAAAGCTGAACCGACAAGAAGGAGAAATTTACGGCTATTTGTTAGCCTGGTGGACGAGTGGCAGACGCGTCTGTCTCCATTTTCATTGATAGTGGCGCGTCATTTAATGCCATCGAATTCCCCGTGGGCATCAGCACTGGGCTTGCCGGTCAAAAATGTCACAGAAACCTCTCGAGATTAAACTCGGCTGCGGCCGGCGAATGAGCATCCCACGACGAAGTACTCATATCACGCTGTCGCTGGACGGGTTTGCGCCGTACGAATCTGAAGTTTTGTGATGGATGTTCCCGAGGGAAAAAGTAATCTAATGCTTTGGGCTTCCTTTGGCTTGAAAGGTAAACCCCGACATCAACTGGTCGACAAAAGTGATACATCCTCGCGGTTCAACTATTACTGGCCTCGCGCTAGCTTTCATGTCCCAGGTCGATATCGGTGTGTTTGCTGGTGGTAGGCCGAAGAAGGAATCGGGTATCCCGGCGTGAACAGGACGAGACTGAGCAATTACTCTTACACCAAAGCACAGCTACGTCTCGGCGACTGGCAACACGAAAGTGATCTCGCTCCGCCAACTCCGCCGAATGAAAGCTGAAGACGAGAGTTCTGCTTCGCAGTGTCGCAGAGGAACCGTCTGAAAAAGCCAATCGTCAGCTTCAGCAAGGATGTAAACAACTCCGGGTCGGCCCTGAAGAATCGGTGCTTCTCAAGTACAAGGACACAGTTTTTCGGGTCGAACTTCCGAATGTAGCTCCGCAAAACGATCCGGCGTTGACGTAGTAGCTGCGGAAGAGTTTATCGGACGACATCCCAGTGGCTAGAAAGCAATTTCGCCTTAGTGACGAGATGAAGCAGGCCATTCGCGCGTGGACAGCAGAGATGCTGGCTGCAGGCATCATTCGACCTTCTAAATCACCCTATTGTGCGCCAACCTTTTGTGTCAAGAAGGCAGGGGCTAGCGCATAGTCCACGACTTCAGAGGTATCAACTCCAAGCTCCGAATACCAGCTACCCAGTTCCCCGCAAGGAGGACATATTCGACGCAATGGCTGGCAGCTTCTATTTCTCGGCAATGGACCTTTGTGGGGTTTCTTCCAGGTGCGCCTCCGCGAAAAGCGACATTCAGTATACGGCGTTTCCAACGCCGGACGGACAGTTTGAGTATCTCGTAACTCCTATGGGCCTGGCGTGCAGTCCCTCAGCCTTCGGGAACCGGATGATGCAGCGAGTTTTCAGTGACCAGAACTCATTCTGCCGCGCGTATTTTGATGACACTCGTGTTCACCAAGAGCACACGTCGTTGAATGAACACCTTGAAGCTCTCGATCGAGTCCTACAACGTGATGCGAAGCAGCAGCAGCTGTACGTCAAACTTGCAAAATGCACATTTTGTGCTAGCGAGATTACCTTGTCTTGGTGATTACTTTTGGTCGGGATGGAGTTCGCATGGCGACCCAGACAAGGTCTCGGGTCATTCGAGAGTGGCTGCTGCCACAAAACAAGAGGCAGCTACAGTCGTTCATCGGGACGTGTGTTGTATGCAGTACTGAAGTACTGCAAATTTTGCGGAGATATCGGCACCGCTCATGGAGGCTTCGTCGAGGAGGCGGAAAGCACGAACGAATCTCACTCTCCGCCGAGCAGATACGGTCATTCGAGGAGCTGAAGCGGCTTTCTATCGGAGCCTTCCGGTTCTCGCTCACCCCGATAGTTCACGGCCATTTCATATTCGCATGGATGCTTCCGACTATGCAGGTGGATACCATATCAAGTCGATGACACGGGCAGGAGTGCATAATCGGCTACGGCGGACGCAAACTCACTACGGCGGAGAAAATGTATCCGACACGCGAGAAGGAGCTGTTAGGGCAGCACTACACGCCATGGCGAATTTGGCGCGTGTACCTCATCGACAAGCCATTCTTCGTCAACACCGATCACAAAAACACTACAGAGCATACTCGAGCAAAAGACCTGCTCGGCAGAGGCTCACCCGGTGGTTGAACGAGCTAGGATCATACAAGTTTCCTTTATTTCGGCTCGCTGGATCCCGGGCACGTCGAACGTGGTTGCTGACGCTGTTTCTCGGAACCCGGAATTTCAACCCGGGAATCGGCTCAACACGTATCTCTGGCGAATCTCCTACAGGTGCAGGCTTACTGCACAACAGGATGATATTGCGCCTGATACAGCGTTCATGAACTATATGGCCTCAGACCGACAATTTTACAGCAATGCATTCCGATTATATTCGAATGATGCCGGCTTCTGGGACTCCTACAATTTTCTTCAGCAGCGATCGAGTGTTTCCACGGCGGCCCCACCAGTTGAAGTGCCTCGCACTTTGCGCGCCAATTATCGACCATTTCTTTATCGAAGATAAAAAGTTCTGTACTACCAGCCTACTGTCGACGATCCCCGCCGAATTTGTGTACCTGACGATACCGACCTGCGCAATGCCATTTTCTACGAGCATCATGACTCAGCAGCCAGCGGACACCCGGGATATTTGAAGACCCTCTTGGCGGTCCAGACCAAGTTCTACTGGATGCGTATGGACTGCGTACTTGTCGCTACGTCGCCTCATGTAGTTGTGCCAGCGAATTAAGGCTTCTCATCGTGTCCGGCTTGGACTACTGCACCCACTCGAGACTCCGTCGAACCGATGGTCCAACATCTCCATGGACTTTATCACGGGCTTGAGTCGGATCGTCCGATCTGAGTACGACGCCATACTTGTGATTGTTGACCGTCTCACAAAAACGAGCGCACTTTATTCCGACAACAACAACGTGTACAGCCACCAATACGGCGCGCTTGTTTCGAGATCACTACCAAAAACTGCACGGGTTACCAAACGGTAGTATTGTGGTCCGGACCGCGACCCGAAATTCACGTCGAAGTTTTGGTCCGAGCTCATGAGTCTTCAGCATAACTCAGCTGCAGCTCAGCTCTGCATTCCGTCCCGAAACCGATGGCCAAACCGAAAAAACGAATCACTTCGTCGCTGATTACCTTCGTGCTTTCGTCAATGCTCAGGCACACCGATTGAATGAATAGCTCAAGCCTCGCCGAATTCGCCTACAATGCACCGGGGTCCACTCTAGTATCGGCATGGCGCCATTCGTTGCTGATCTTGGATATATCCCCTGTTCTGTCGCGGACACTAGCTGTCTCGGTGTCACGCCAGACTCGTTCGGAAAGCTAGGCTTCGTGGATCGCCAAAGTGCTTTTACAGCAATGCAAGGACATGTTGGCGCAAGCTCAGGCAACGATGAAGCTTTTTCATGATCGAAACCGGCCAACGTATCAGTTCGTCGCAGGATATCAGGTCTTCACTCGACACTTCTCCAATTTGGACCTTCACCATCTCGGCACCACTGGCACGCGAAAGCTCGCTCCACGGTCCATCGGCCCGTATCCATCGTTGCGTCCACGACACCCGATACATACAAGATGACATGCCACCAGGACTTCGTCTTCACGATGAGTTTCACGTGTCCCCATTTGAGACCCTACGTGCTCGATCCAAATCCCCGGCGTCTTAATAACGTTCCATGACTCATCACTCGCGACGGCCACGAGGACTTCAAGTGCAAGACATTCTCGACCACTGCACCAGAAAAGGCAGCCTCAGTTCAAGGGTCGCTGCCTGCTGGTACGGCCTGCTTTGAGGATTCTCTGGGAACCAGAAGAAAACCTTGGGCAAGCTGGTGGATCTCATCGAGCGTTGGCTCTCCTCGCCCGACCGATTCGGATCCGGTCGAACTCGGCGTAAACGCTTTTCAAAGGGTGGAGTGTCATGATAGCCTCTATCACATTGAAGTGGAGCTGGACCAGAACTCGCAGCGTGGGCAAGCTGTTTGCTGACGTTGATAAGTTGTGACTTCGTCAGCAGTAGCGCCTCAAGTGGTGGCTGCACAGCTGGTTCACAGCCTCACGACTCGTGAGCCCTTCATCGTCTAGCTCAGCATTGCATAACTTTCTAATTCATTCTCAATTTTACCAACAACAACACAAGTTGAGTCTCAATCGCGTATAACGTGACATGTAATGAGCCCGGTAGAAGGCCAATGCCTCCCCAAAGAGATCCGTAAGACCGATGAACAACATCACACCCGAAGACAACGCAAAGGCCACTGCAAGAGCTGTCGGACTCGCCAGGAAGTTGAGTCGCTTCACAGAAATCACCAGGATCGAAGCTGTCGTTGCCAACCCACCTAACACACTCATACACATGGCTGTTACAATAACCGTGCGGGTGATCTGCGTGCCAGGAGTAATACCATCATCATCTGCGTATCCGTCGTCAACGTCCTGGATATTAAACCAAGCCATCATGGCGTTCTCTTCATGCTCGAGGATATGGCAATGAGCCACGTACGGGTAAGTCGTTTCAAAGTTGAACTCCTTAGCGCCTCGTGTACTTCCCTCGAGCAGATAATCGCCCGGCGTGCACGCTACATAGCACACTTGGGTAATAGTGTCTGCAGGTCGATCTCCGGCATTCGGAATGACCACAACATCCTTTAGTTCGTTCGTGTTGATGGTCTCCTCGGTCTCTCCACATTGTGCATTGATAACGTGCCAATGGAACGGATGAGGGTCATCCGTCGGGTTCTTGAAGTTCCATTTCTCCACTGTGCCCTTAGTACAGTGAAGATGACCGGTAACACCCGATGTGTTCACTTGTTGGGAGCGGTAGAGTAGAAGACTCATGGATGGACATTGCACTGCTTCCTCTATCTCACCTAGGAAAAGAGTGCGTTCCTTCCCTCCTGCTTCGTACAAACTCTTCAGTGACTTGTACGGGGTTAGCTTCGACGGGATCTCCTTTACCTTCATTGTGTTTGTCTTCAAGCTGCTCTTGACTCGAAACTGCATCACTCGATTGTCGTACGCTGTCGCCTGGGTTGATGTCTGCTTGTCGACGAGTTCGTAGCGCGTGCCATCGGTGACACCAGTGAAATCACACACAAATTCCACGCGTTCGAACGGGAATACGACAAGATCCTCAGTCAAGACTGTAGTGGACCCCACGTATCCTGAATCCGTCGCCGCAAACGGCACGGTGAGGTTATAATGGCGAGCGTTGGCAGTATTCACGAGACGGAAGCGTACTTGAGCAGATGGGACCTCGAGATACGGCATAACAACGCCGTTCACAAGGTTGACAGAACCAAAAGACTCAGGCACCCACACGGTAGCACCTTCATTGCAGTTGTCATCCGAGTACAGAATCTTTCCTGAGTTGCTGATGAGTCTATCGCTAAGAACAAGCGGAATGTCGGTATCGATGTCGAGATTGAGCCTTTTGTCTGTCTTTGCGTCCTCGATAATGTAGAGGCCAACTAGGCCAGCCCATGTATTGAGGCGCGTGAGGCCATTGGAGTGGTCATGGTACGTCTTGGTGGACCCCGACTGATTGTTCATGTAGTGAAACACTTGTGTTTGATTCTTGTACATCGAAAGGTACGGAAGTCCGTCGTACCTTGCAGGAGATTCCATTCCGTGGACGTGGGTGACGACTGGTACTCCACAATAGGGGTAACAGACAGAAGCTTGTTCTGTCAGAGTGAGCTGAATGCTTTCTTGGAGAAGATGAGGGGAGTTGAGCTCGTTGTACCACGTGATGGTTGTTGGTACTCCCTTTGAGACCTTGATAGTAGGGCCAGGAAACGATGGTGTTTCGTTCTTGAGCGCGTAGCCGTAGATGGTTCCCGACAGTGACTTGTCACCAATCCAGTCGTGGGTTGCCGCACCAATCTGCATTTCGATGCCCCCACCAGCAGTCATATCAATAACCTTCGGAATTGGGACAGCACTGACATAGGGATTCCACTCGGTTTTGAGATCGTCGAGCGCATCAGCAACCCCCCAGACCACTGCAAGCGAGGCACCAGAAAGGAAACGCATTCGTTTGGAGTACACAGGTGGAGCTGAAAGAAAGTCGTGGTGAAAGTCAGAATGAGATCGATTTTAAAGCATAACAACTGCGCATTCGAGATGTAGTTGGCGAAGAGGAGATTACTGATGTAGCGTAGCCTCTTATCTCGCCCGGCTAGTTGGGCGTGTCGTATAGCCCGCTGCCGTCCTAGAGCGACGAACAGGCGTTTGCTCGCTTACAACTCCTCCACTGGCCAACAGCACCCACTTGGTACTGCGCCGGATCTCCGTAAACGGCATGGTAGATCCTATTTATTAACCTCGCTCAATCTACACACTACCACGTCTTTCGTTCGTCTCACGGTCCTTACAGGAGCTCCGGTTCCTCAGTCTTGTGCTCGTCAGCAAGTCCTGGCGCCCACTCCGTGTGCGGTCGAATTCACACGACCAGCAAGTCCTCACCCTCGTGGCAAGTATCCTGCTGCTGCCGCCCGACACGTCGTTGCCAGCCCAGTCGTCGCCCGCCCCAAGCTTCGTCCCTTCACCTGCCTGCTCGGAAGTTTTGTGCCCTCGGAGCCCTCGTTCACGTCCACGTCTGGAGGCCTCTCGCCTTCACTCAACACGATCCCCGCGAAGACCAACGACCCGCTCAGCCGCTTGCCTCCTGTGACCACCGAACTCTGCCCGTCGCGGCAAAATTTCCAACTCTGCGCCCTCTGTATGGCGAATCTCAAACTGAAGCTCCGGCCTTCGCCGTCGCTCCAAGATGCTCCTCCGCCATCGCCAAGACCGCTCCTCGTGCAGCAGCTCGCCATGAGTCCCTCGCGTCGTACCACTTCTACTCAGTCTCCGCCGAGCGCATCTTCTCGCAGGCCTCCACGCCCAATCAACATCCCAGCAGCGCTGCGCTCGCCAAGTTCATTCGCCGTTACTGGTCCTGACTGGACCTCCACGTTCGTGCTGTGCTGGTGCCATTCTTCAACCACGCGCCTCCACGGCCGACACGTCCTTCTCGCCGTCGCCCAGAGTTCGCTTGTCCTTAGGTTCGCCGTTCGCCCTGCCGTCTCAAGATTCAACCCGCTACACGCCTTCCCCACATTTAGGGTCTTCCACGACTCTACCGTCTCTAAACAGCCTCTCGTACTCGTCGACTGATACCCACCGTCGTCCATCGACTTCTCCAGACACCTCGCCGGTTAGCCGTCGCCGCACTTCTCGTTCGGGTTGGAGCTCGAACTCCAAGACGTACTGCCCCGCGGCGTTTCGTCTTCTCCGCCGTCGTAGCTCCACCAAAGGCTCGTTCTGCTGCTCGTCTGTCTTCTCACGCGCCACTGTTCTTCGACGCCGTTTCTTTCCTCCTGTTCCCGTTCCCCACGCACGGGAGCCTTCGTTGCTCTACCAGTCTCGCTGTTCGTCGGTCTTGCGTTGCCGTCCGTTTCTTCATTCTCGTACCGCAACTCGTTGGCAATGTCCTTCGCCACTCTCGCCAGAAAGTCTTCAGGGTAGTGATAGGAAACTAAGAACGATACGTGGGCGATAATCTGCTCGCCTTCACCTTCCGTGTCTTCTCGTTCAAGTAGGTAGTTATCGTAACCGACAGCCTCAATTATTCTCAGCGGCCCCATCCACTGGTGCGCTAACTTCGTCGCCTTCGGCCCTCTCGGCGGCCGGTACACCCACACCCTATCATTCGTCCTGAACGTCCTTCGCCGTCTCGCCCGTTGGTTATAATACCGAGCTTGTCGCTGCTGCTCGCGTATTCTCGCCTTCTCCGCACAGTCGTGGCTCCGCCCCAACGTCGACACCAACTTCTGGTGATACGCACTCAGCTCGCCAGCTTCCGTCCGTCCTGTCGTTCTCAACAACTCGTTCGGGCTCTTCAAGCGCCGTCCTAACATCAACTCATTCGGGGACAATGCGACCGTCGAGTGCCGCCCAGAATTGTACGAGTAAACCGCGAAGCTCACCCAACGCTCCCAGTCGCGCTGCTCTTCGTCCTGCATAAATGTCGCCACAATGTCCTTCCACGTTCTGTTAAACCTTTCCACCAGGCCGATCATTTGGGGTCGATAAGGCACGGGATTCGTCTGCCGCGCCTGCAACATCGCCACCAACTCGTCAATCACCTTGCCTGTCAACTCCGGTGCTCCGTCCGTCAACAGCTCCCGGAACGGCCCAAATTTCAGAACCACGTCCTTCATCAGGAACTCGGCCACGTTCTCCGCCACGTGCCGATCCACCGTCGTCGCCACCACGTAACGATTCACATACTCCACCGCCGCTATCACATAACGTTTGCCGCCATCGCTCGCAGGTAATGGGCCTGCCACGTCTAAAGCCCACCTGTCGCCCACGTCACCTCCTCGGATACTACGCAGCGGCGGCACCACCTCTCTGGGCCTCGCCTTCCTGCTGCCGCACTCTCTACAGCCGCGCACCCATTTCTTCACCTCGTTCTGCAGTCCCGGCCACCAGTACGTCGCTGCAATCCTCGCGTAAGTGTGCGGAGCCCGCAAATGGCCCGCCCACACCGAATCATGACACTCTTTAAACACCACGGCCCACAATGCCGGGGGTAAAATCACCCGCTGCCCTTTCACCGTCTCTATCAACACCAAACCGAACACCTTGGACACCTTCTGCCCTCGATACTCGCCCTCCGACAACAATCTCTGCACCAACCGACTCTTTACCTGTTCCTCCTGGATCTCGTCGTCAGTAACTTGCAAGGTCTGCTCCGTTAGCCGTCGTCGCTCGACTTCTGCTGCACGCTGCCGCCGGTGATCCCCAGCCTGCAGATCCGTCGCTCCTGTCACCACCGTCCCGCTCAACGTTGCGTCCACCGTCGACTCTTTTCCGTACTGGTCGCTCGACGCCGCTTGCGCCACCGTCGTATCGTCACTCGTCTGCAGGTTTCCAGCTACCGTCTCATTCACCACCACCGAGTCGTTCACTGTCGCCGCCGGTACGTTCACTGGATCCGTGTCTCTCGTCACTGCACTCGCTCTCGGTCGCTCGTCACCCACTACTCCAGGCGCCGCGTCCGTCCTACTCGCCGTCGTACCGTGCAGCTCGGCCGTCGCTTGCTCCTGGTCCACGCTCACGTCCGCCGCCGTGCTACTCCAAGTCTCGTCCTGCGCCATGCCGCCGTTCGCCACATCGATCGCCGTCCTCGTCTGGTCCACTGACACGCTGTTCTCGCTCAGGTCACCCGCGTCCGCATTCACCACCGCGTCGCCGTAGTCCACGTCCGCCTCGTTCCGTACTGGGGTCGTGCCATACGTCACCTCAGCACCGCGTCCTGTCGTCGCCTCGGTCGTTGCCTCCAACATCGCGCGTTCGTGCGCCGCCGTCGCGCCGTGTACTGCTGAATTCCGTGTCGTCACCGCAGCTCCGTCCGTCTCCACGTCCACAGCAAAGTCCCGCAGCGCTCGTTCGGCTTCCGCCTGCCACTGCCGCTCGCCTTCCTTTCTCGTAGTGGCCCGAGTCACCCGTTGGTCGACCGTCGGCACCGTCCTCGCCTTCCGTCGTCGCCGTCTGTCCTTGCCGGCTACCGCGTCGTCCGAGCTCGTCTTCGTTACCGTCTCTACGGGCTTCTCGTCCACGTCCTCGCCCTCATCCTGTACGTCGAGCGAACCAGCAGTCGCTCCTGTTTCCGACGCCACGCCGTCCACGCTCGCTCCCTCATTATTAACGCCCGTCGTACCGCCATCTGCAACGCCTTGCGCCGCCCTCGACTGTCCTCGTTTCGCCGTTCGTCGTTTCGGCCGACGACGCTTGCCAACCGCCGCTCGCATCGCGCCCTTTGCTGGAGGTCCTTGCCCAGCTTCTCGCCGCAACCGCGCACGCCGCCTTCTACCAACCGCTGCTCGCATCACGCCAATCGCCGGAGCCCGCGAGAGCGCATCCGCCACCACATTAGTGCTTCCAGGTCTATACTCGACTACAAAGTCGAACTCTTGTAGGGTGAGCGCCCAACGATGGAGTTTGCCCGTCAAGTTCGCACTCGTCATCAACCACCTCAAGGCTGAATGATCCGTAATTATGACAAACTGCCGCCCGTACAAGTAGGGCCGAAACAGCTTCACCGCCCAGACCACCGCCAAACACTCCAGTTCTGTGATACCATACTTGCTCTCGGTCTCGCTATTAACCTTACTCGCATACGCCACAGGTTGCCAGCCCTTTCCTTGGTCCTGCATCAAACATGCGCCAAGTCCAACAACACTCGCATCCGTCACCACTCGAAATGGCAGTCGGAAGTCAGGATAGATAAGGAGAGGTTTGCTTGTTAGGATCGCTTTCACCTTCTCGAACGCTTCATCCTGCTTCGCCGTCCATTCCCACGCCACTTTCTTTCTCAACAACTTGGTCATTGGCGCCATGATCGACCCGAATCCTTCCACGAATCGTCGATAATAGCCCGCCAGATGCACAAACCGCTTGACCTCGTGAGCGTCGCGAGGCTTCGGAAACTCCCGTACAGCTGTGATCAGCCGCTCCACCGGTCTCACACCCTCGTTGCTCAACTCATGGCCCAAGTACTCCATCGATCGCATGGCGAAGCTGCACTTCTTCAGCTTCAAAGTCAGCCCAGCCATCGACAGCCTCTCCAACACTGTCGCCAGTTCCACTACGTGCCGCTGAAAATAATAATGTCATCTAAATACACTAGACACGTGCTCCACGTGAGCCCTCTCAATACATGATTCATCATTCTTTGAAAAGTAGACGGCGCGTTCGTAAGTCCAAAGGGCATCCTCACGAAACGGTACAGTCCTCTCTTCGTCGTAAACGCCGTCTTGTTTCGATCTTCTGGCGCAACCAATATCTGCCAGTACCCCGCTTTCAAATCCAAGGTCGTGAAGAGCAAAGCGCCACCCAACGCCTCTAGCGTCTCGTCGATCCGGGGCAGAGGATACACATCTTTTTTCGTCACCTTATTAAGAGCACGATAGTCAATGCAAAACCGTATTTCTCCATCTTTCTTGCGCACTAAAACAACGGGAAATCCCCATGCACCATCTCCTTCTTCGATAACGCCGGCACGGAGCATCTTTTCCACGTTCTCTTCAATTACCTTGTCCTCCGTTTGAGCCTGTCGACGTCGCTTCAACATGATCGGGGCCGTCTCACCAGTGTCGATGTGGTGGTGGATGTTCAACGCCGTAGCCGGAGGGCAGTCACTTTCGTCCGCCGACAACCCCCGGTACACACGCAACAACTTCAACACCAACTCGCGAGCCTCCTGATCCTTGACGCCCACTTTCACCTCGCTCTCGTTCTTCAACGGCGTCTTGCTGTCGCCCAATTTGCTCAGCCAGTCGGTCAACCGCTTCGTTCCCAGACCGTCATTCATCGCCAGGATGGTCATATCATCGTCCACTGGAATCCACGTTCCTAACTCACGCTTGTTTGGCAAACTCGCTGCTCGATCGTTCGCATTGATCGCTGGAACCCATGCTTTTCCACCGCGCGCCGTCGTCACCGTCGCCGCCAACATTATCGCCCCCGTGTTTCGCGTTGGGATGAACAGCCCACGTTCACCATCTTTTGCTGTCACGGACACTGCCACCGGCGTCACCGTCCGTGCCGTCAACCGTGCCTTCCCAGCAATTCTCACAGCAGCAATCTTCCGTCCGCCTTGCTTGTCTGTCGTCCTAAAGGGGATCACTACCGACCTGCCGTTGTCGTTATACCGCACTTCGTTCCGTCCAAAGTCCATATTCGCTCCTCGTGCCTGCATGAAGTCCACGCCGAGTAGAAACTCATCTGTGCATCCAGAGACCACCAAAGCTTCCACACTTATCAATTCGTCGTACACGTTTCTAAACTTGAAACTCCACACTCCGACCACGTCCAGCAAGAAACCACCGATGCCCTCCACGTAATCCACAGGCGCCACGTTCGCCACCTTGTCTCCGTGTGCCATCCAGTCAGTCCCTGCGATCGAGTATCTCGCACAGCTGTCCAACTTCACTTCCTTACGCACGCCGTCCACCGTCAGTATCGCCGTCGGGAGTCCGTCCTCAGCGCCAACATGCTCCAGTGCTTCATCGCCGACTCTCTGTGCCTGTCGCTGTTTGGTGAGGCTCACCCGCGCCAAATTCGTCGTTTGCGTGTCCGCACTCGCGTCTCCACTCGTACGCTGCTGCCGCCGTTCTTCAAGTGCTGTCAGTGCCTCCGCTGCTTGCTGTTCACGTTCTTCGCGTTGCATGGTAGCTCGACGCCCACGCTCCTCAACGTCCTCACGAGTAGCTTTTCGCACTGCTGTCTGCTTCGCCTTTAATTTTCGTTGCTTGGCTGTCTTTCGCGCCCGTCGTCGTTCACGTCGTGCTCGCTCCACGCCACCTTCGGAGTCACCAGGACTGTCGCTACTGCCGTCTTCACTCGGCGCTACGTCGCTCATCATCTGTGTCTCTCTCGGCTCCATCTCGTCGTCCACATCGACCGGAATCGGTGCCTTCTCCTCTAAACACAGCGGGTCGTCGGCCGCCACCGCTGCCGTCATCGTGTCGTTCTGCTGCTGTGGGCCATAGACACCCCGGGCAACCGCACTCGCCTCCGCATTCTTGTCGCTCTCGTTCATCGTGAGTGCTGCACTGGCATTTCCCAACAATTCGGTCGCCACATCAGCCATCGTCGCGGCCGCAACCTTTACCGCCACGCCCGTAGACTCACTCACGCTTACTGCTACCTTGCCATCGTAGCCTGGAGACCCAGCATCTGCTGTAGCCACCGCGTCCGTCGTCACCACTACCTTCGCGCCTTCCCCAGCTGGACGTGCTGCACTGGCCGTTTCCCCGTCTGTCTGGTTGCTCGCTCGCTTTCTCTTGCGGCCTCGTTCTTCCACCGTACGAACCGCGTAGCAGACCTCCACGCCGGTCGCACCGTTGGCAAATACAACGCCTGAGACTCCAGCATCCTGCGTCGCGCATCGCCACCTCTTCGCCATTTCCGTCATCAATTTACTCAGTTTCCCGTCCGTCAGCGTTTCCACACGCCGCACCTGGCACCACTTCCCCGTCCAGTAGCCGTGCGTAGCCGTCCTCGCCTGTCACTTCCGTTGGTCTCTCGTCGTGGGTGCTCTCCATGCACTCGAACGCCGTATCCCCTCAACGTCGCTCGCTACTCGTTTCCCGGCGTCGTTCCTTGCGCTTGACCTCGCTTCTTCATGTATTCGTCATTACGCGCCTTCGCTTCATTGTCTGAACACTCACGCGCGCGTAATGCCCTGAGTTATCCGTGCACGCGTAGCACCTCGGTGCTTCAGGACATTGCATCGCCCAGTGACCTTGCTTTCCTACATTTTCGACATACGTGCTTTGCGTCGAACTCGCTGTTGCTGGAGTGCTTGCCGACTGTACTTCCACACGCGTCGTTCGCCTGCTGCTCAACGCAGAACCTGCGCTGTCTGAGCCGTTCCACTCGACTGCGTCGGGAGTTGTCTCTGGCTTGTTTTACTTTGTGTCGCTTGTGCGGTTTCTTTGTTCCTTCGGTTGGAAGGTTTCGGGCACTTGTCAACTACCAACTGCCTTCGGTTCCCCATTATTCGTCCAGTCCATTCTCTGCCGGGGATTCAAGATTCACGCCCGTCAACCTTGTTGTACACGCCCTGGGCGGATTGCGTCGAAGAGTGCCAGCTGTTCCTCCGTCCGCCTGTACTTCCGACCCTCGTGCGCATCTCCCGCGGTCCCTGCTGCGGCATCCTTCCGATATCGCGATTACCCACCAACACCAATTATCAACACCGTCGCCCCATTCGGCCCATTCACTTGCATCAGCTGAGCACCTGGTGCTGGAGGAAAAGGTTGAACCAATGGCCCGCATCCCTCTAGAAGGCCACGTTATCCAATAGGTCGCTCAGTTCCGTCGCCTTGTTCCACAGCTTCTCAAGGCGTCTGTGGAGCCGGCGGCTGCTTCACCAGTTGCCTCGTCGTCCGATCCAGATTCCGCCGCAGAACTGCGCTGGAACACCCGTTTTTCTCGACCGCGTTCCTGTCACGCCGTATTTCAGACCAGCTGCGAAATCCGCGTACGTCTCTCCTGCCATCATCGGCCTCGAGTTCACCCTCTCCATTCTGCCTCTCGGCGAGATCCTGTGGTGGTGCGTATCTCCTCAGCAAGCTTCGCTTCAAATTTGTCCAGGTACGCTGTTCTCTCGTGAGCCTGCGGTCTGCATTCACCCACCAACGTGCCGCATTCTCGAGTAGTTTGTTCCCCAGGATAAAATACAACGCTCTATCCGACCATTCACCTCGTCCAGACTCGCGCGCTCCCTGTAGCGCCAGATCCACTCGATCGATCCACGTCGTCACGGAAACTCTCGCAAATGGTGTGAACGTGGGCAACTCCAGGTCTCGGATGTTGCGTCGACCCGTTCGCCTTCGCCGCCCATCACGCTCTTCGCTTTCATGGCGTTCACGTTGTCTTCGCCTATCTCGCCGTTCACGTCGTTCTCGCCGCTCATGCCGGTCTCGCCGTTCACGTCGTTCTCGCCGCGGTCCGCGTTGTCGGTGGTTGCGTCGCCCACGTGCTTCTCGACTCACGTCACTATCGCTGTCCCCGTTGCTGCTGTCACTGGGGCTGCTGTCACCGGAGCTACCGCCAGAGCTGCCGCTATCATCACCGCCGTCGCCTCGTCCAGCTGGTCTTCGTCGGCGTCCATCGTCGTCAGAGTTCCCCGAGCTCTCGTCGTCGTCCGGTGGATTTCCCCCCGCACCGATTTGTCGCCGTTCTTCACGTCGATTCCCGGCGTTCTCGGCTACGTCGTCGTTCGCGTCGGGCATCTCTCATGTATCGTCGTCGTTCACGTCCAACCGAGCGCCGCCCGTCTCGTCTCAGGGTCTGCGTTCGCGCTGACCGTCCTCATCTCGGCGTTGCCGACCAATCCCTACGGTCTTCGTCATTAATCACTACTCGCCGTGAGCCTCTTCGTTCACATCGCCCTGTCCCGGTACCTCTTCTACGGGAACGGTATCTTCTCCGTCTCCGTGCGGCTGCAGGACCTGTTCTCGCTTGTCTCGCTCTCGTCGTGGTGGTCTCGCTCGCCCAGCCTTCAGCTCTGCTACGTGGGTTGCCAATTCTCGCAGCAGTGCCGTAACGTTCTCCAAGCTCGGCTCTTCGTGGCCGACTCTCGCGTGCCGGTCTGGTTCACGTCCGTCAAGTCCGTCACCAAGTTCTCCGGCGTCCAACGCTTCCTCTTCGCCCCTGCGACTCTGCTTCACACGCTTGGGTATCAGCTACTACTTGCCCTGCCGGTGCCAAGGTCTCATCGAGTGCCGCCTGCCCCTCGTCTACTACATCACGTCTCGGCTCGGTGGTAGGTTCCGTCGCTTGACTCCGGAGTACCATGTGCGAAGCTTCTGGGGTCAACTGCTCCCCTTCGTCGTCGTGAATTTCCTCACCGGGCTCGTCATCTTCGTTTTTCCGTTCTCGCTCAGCGCTTGGCTTCGACTTAGGCCGTTTCGCCTTCGTTGCCCGCTTAGCCGTCTCGGATGTTGTCGTCATCGTTATCGTCTTCATACGTTTTACGCCTCTTTGTCTCAACCTACGCCCCTGTATGACCACCATGTAGCGTAGCCTCTTATCTCGCCCGGCTAGTTGGGCGTGTCGTATAGCCCGCTGCCGTCCTAGAGCGACGAACAGGCGTTTGCTCGCTTACAACTCCTCCACTGGCCAACAGCACCCACTTGGTACTGCGCCGGATCTCCCGTAAAACGGTACGGTAGATCCTATTTATTAACCTCGCTCAATCTACACACTACCACGTCTCGTTCGTCTCGCACGGTCCTTACAGGAGCTCCGGGTTCCTCAGTCTTGTGCTCGTCAGCAAGTCCTGGCGCTCACTCCGTGTGCGGTCGAATTCAATATCGACCAGCAAGTCCTCACCCTCGTAGGCAGGTATCCTGCTGCTGCCGCCCGACACGTCGTTGCCAGCCCAGTCGTCGCCCGCCCCCAAGCTTCGGTCCCCTTCACCTGCCTGCTCGGAAGTTTTGTGCTCCTCGGGAGCATTCTCGTTCACGTCCACGTCTGAGGCCTCTCGCCTCTACTCAACACGATCCTCGCGAAGACCAACGACCCGCTCAGCCGCTTGCCTCCCGTGACCACCGAACTCTGCCCGTCGCGGCAAAATCTCCAACTCTGCGCCCTCTGTGGCGAATACTCAAACTGAAGCTCTGCCTCGCCGTCGCTTCAAGATGCTCCTCCTCATCGCCAAGACCGCTCCCTCGTGCAGCAGCTTCTCGCCATGAGTCCCTCGCGTCGTACCACTTCTGCTACTCAGTTCCGCCGAGCGCATCTTCTCCGTAGGCCTCCACGCCCAATCAACATCCCAGCAGCGCTTGCGCTCGCCGTTCATTCGCCGTTACTGGTCCTGCTGGACCTCCGCGTTCGTGCTGTGCTGGTGCCAACTCTTCAACCACGCGCTCCACGGCCGACACGTCCTTCTCGCCGTCCTTAGGTTCGCTGTCCTTAGGTTCGCCGTTCGCTGCCGTCTCAAGATTCAACCCGCTACACTGAGTTAGGCATCAATTTACTAGGAAGGACTGCATCGCTCATCGGAATCGCGTGCCTTGGGCCAATCTACCGCGCAATGTCTCGCCAGGGTGGTGCTTGAAACCTTCTAAGCAATGCGACCGTGCATTTTATTTTAGGTCACCAATTTCGACGTTGGAATTGTCGAATCTTCGGGGACCCAAAAATTGTCTTTGATCGATGAACTGCTCCACCTTCACTTGAACATGTGCAATTATCAACAAAAACTTTTATTTATGTTTTTTTTTACTGCAGTCACACCAACGACAGTGTTTCGCTTACTTAGTCAAGTCGAACCATTCCAATGAACTAAGCTTAGGTGACGCCAAGAATTAGCTTGATCCGGCATATTTCAAAGCCATAATACTGAGGGCAATCACTCCCAGTCCGCCGAAGAATGCCATCACGAAGGCCTTTCCGCTTGGGTCGAACTTGTAGGCACCTGGCAGTAATTCCTTGACAGTAATGCACACCAGCATTCCCGCCACGAGTCCGTAGAGCGAAGCCTCTAGAGCAAAACTCATACCTCCTGAAACAGCGGCCCAACCGATGGCAGCTCCTAACGGCTGAGCGATTCCACTCAAAGCCGTCCACTTGAACGCCTCCATCTTGCTTCCTGTGGCGTAATAGACTGGGGCAGCCACGGCCACACCTTCGGGGAAGTTGTGCAAGATGATACCGATGGACAGCACAATACCCGACCGGAGTCCAGAGAGGGACGAAACGAAGAGAGCGAGACCCTCAGGAAAGTTGTGGATAGCGACAGCAATACCAGTCATAACACCTGCGCGACGGTATTCCTCCTTTTGGCCGGCGTTTTCTTCCAAAAGATTCGACGATTCCGCAGTAGCTGGACTACGGAGTTCATCGTGGTTGGCACCAGTTGGGCTTTCGTGAACTGGAGAAGCAAAGCCAGCCTTGTCTCCTTCTTCTACGTCGCCGGTAGAAATGGGAGCGTTCGACTTCTCACCAGCAGATTTCTTCCGTCCAAAAACGGTGTGAACCAAGAATTCAACAAGCAAAATGATCACAACGCCACCGAAAAACGCTGCCACCGTGGTCAGGTACGCGTTACCGTTGCAGGTATTGTCGCAGACTCCGGTACTGGTTGATCCACCCTTCTCGTAGGCCTCCGGGTCCACATTGCCTACCGTGTAGTGAGCACGGTAGAACGTCAACGATTCACTGAAGAGGTCGGCAAGACCAATAAATAGCATGACACCCGATGAAAGTGCAAACGCAACAGACAGTGCCAACGGACTGGCCAGGAAATTCAAACGCTTGACTGAAATCACAAGCACCGACAACGTGGTGGCCAGACCACCAAGGACACTCATGCACATGGCCGTCGCGATCACTGTGTTTGTGATTGTCGTGCCAGGTGTAATTCCATCGTCATCAGCGTAGCCGTCATCAACGTCCATGATATTGAACCAGGCCATCATGGCATTCTCCTCATGTTCCAGAATGTGGCAATGAGCCACGTACGGGTCCGTCGTGTCGAAGTTAAACTCCTTGGCGCCACGACTGCTTCCTTCAATGAGGTAGTCACCCGGCGTGCATGCTACGTAGCAAACCTGGGTAATGGTGTCTGACTTCCGGTCGCCTGCGTTCGGGATAACCACCACGTCTTTCAGTTCATTCGTGTTCACAGTGTCTTCGGTCTCACCGCACTGGGCATTGATAAGATGCCAGTGGAAAGGGTGAGGGTCGTCCGTGGGGTTCTGAAAGTTCCACTTCTCGACCGTACCCTTAGTACAGTGGAGGTTTCCCGTGATACCGGAGGTGTTCACTTGTTGCGAGCGGTAGAGCAAAATGCTCATGGTAGGGCAGAGAACCTCAGTTTCCATTTCACCCAAAATCAATGTGCGTTCCTTGCCTCCCGCTTCGTACAGCTCCTTCAATGACTTATACGGGGTCAGTGAAGATGGGATTTCCTTCACTTCCATCGTGTCCGTCTTCAAACTCTCGACGACTCGGAACTGCATGATGCGATTGTCGTAAGGGGTGGCTTGGTCCGACGTCTGCTTGTCCTCGAGATCGTAGGTCGTGCCATTCTTATCGCCGGTGAAGTCGCAGACAAATTCCACGCGCTCGAACGGGAAGATCACGAGGTCTTCAGTCAGCGTCTTAGGCTCTCCGACAAAACCAGAGTCGGTTGCCACAGTCTTGCACTTGTCCGGGAATGGGATCGTCAAGTTGTAGTGACGAGCATTGGCAGCATTGACGAGACGGAAGCGCACCTGAGCCGGCGGAACCTCGAGATACGGCATAACAACGCCGTTCACAAGGTTGACAGAGCCAAAAGACTCAGGCACCCAAACGGTCGCACCTTCATTGCAGTTATCGTCCGAGTACATGATCTTGCCGGAGTTACTGATGAGACGGTCCGTCAGAATGAGCGGGATGTCCGTTTCAATGTTGAGGTTGAGCTTTTCCTCCAGATCAGGATCACTGATGATGTAGGCGCCTATGAGACCGGCCCAAGTGTTGAGACGGGTAAGACCATTCGAGTGGTCATGGTACGTCTTAGTAGCTGCCGACTGGTTGTTGAGGTACTGGAACTCCTGCGACTGGTTCTTGTAGATGGAAAGGAACGGGAGACCGTCAAACCTGGCAGGCGATTCCAAGCCGTGGACGTGCGTAACGACTGGAACACCGCAGTACGGATAGCAAGCAGACGCATGTTGCGTGAGCGTGTACTGGACGCTCTCTTGAAGCAAGTGTGGGGCTTCAAGCTGGTTGTACCACGTGACGTTGATCGGAACGCCCCGTGCGACCTTGATGGTAGGCCCAGGCGACGTCGGCGTCGAGTTCTTCAGCGCGTATCCGTAAATGGCACCGGAAATAGAGCCATCGTCAGTCCAGTTGTGCGTCGAGCGGGCGATCTGCATATCGATGGAGCCGCCGCCGGTCATGTCGATGACCTCCGGAATGGTGACCGCGCTGACGTAGGCTTCCCAATCGGTCTTGAGGTCCGTGAGTGCGTCAGCCGGGGATACAATAGCAGCGGCACCAATTGCTAGAGCTACCGCCGTCGACAGGGCGGATCGAGCGGAAGACAGCATCGTCTTGCGGAATGGTGTATGCCGTTCAGTGTCTGGGGCTCAAAGGTGTGCTTGCAGTCTGGTAAGTTGCGGAATGAGATCGAGGTCGCACCCGAAACTTGCGGAATGAGATCGTACACCATAGACTTGCGTCTCCCTGGGTGTTCGATCTCACTGAGCAGGAGCACCAGCAAGTCCTCACTGAACATCTATCACGTCGATCGTTGCCAGATGCTCAAGATTAACTTAGGTTACCGCCCCACGGAAAGAAATTGTCCAGTGGAGCCCGTTGCGGCAAGCAGACGCGTGCCTCGCGCCAATGCGCTGGTCGAACCCGGACAAGACTGGCAAGTAGAAACCGTACTCTCTCGCTTTTTTACTGTTCGGAAGTGGCACAGGGACTAAAAATTACTAATAAGCAAGCTAATGACGACGACGCCCGTCCCACTGGGCCGGGCGGTGGTTGGCGCGTGCCAATGATACGTGATACCCACAACATGGCGCGCTGGCTTCAATCGAGCGTTGCAATGCAAGGCGCAGCACTTGCCTGCGTTCACGACATGAATGGGCTCGATGCAACGCCACCAAATCTGCCGTCCTGCATTTTCGATCTCCATATTTTAGGCTGGCTGTCCAGTTCGATACGTTCCGTAGGTGGTGTATATCTCGGATTGTTTGATCAAGACTGTTCTTCATGCGAATTAGCATTCCGGAAGCACAAATTGTGTTCGGGATGGTTGTGATTCCTTTGAAACGCTGGAACATTGCTTTCTTAAATGTCCAAGGCTAGCACAAATGTGTCAGATACTCTGGAGTAAATGGCGGGTGACATTTCAGCGCACACTGGCGTGGAAGCTCCGCTCATTCAATCAAACAGCGATATTGCCAGAGGACCACGAAGTCTTGTTGATACTGACACTGCGATTGTGTTCCACACAACGTGGAGACTGCGCAACGACATTTACACCGATCGACAGAATGCAGCGTCCATATAAAAAGGGCGCCTGTGATATAAAATTGTGTGCACATTTTGTTATCAACCAATCAAATTGCCCGATGCAGCGTTCAATCGCTAAAATAAAACTCCACCAGCCACTCGATAAAACGGAGGTCTCCACCAGCCACTCGATAAAATGGAGGAAGCGGACGAGGAGTCCTCGCAGCCCCCACCACCCGTGACAGTATTGCAGGAAGCAAAGGAGGTTGCCACACACAGGCCTCCTTGACGAGGTGTACGCGCCAGCCAAACAACGCCGCATGCACTACACAATACAAGAAAAACGACGTGTCCTTTTAAGCTATAGAGGGGCTAAGCCAACGCAAAGCTACGCAAGAGCAACAGCTACTGCTACGACGGCGAAAGGAGAGCGCTTGGCTACGATAAAGCGTGCCATTTCAGCCTGGGAATCCATTAAACCGTCACTAGTGCAATTTTTAGTGCAAAATACAGCTGCTCTCTATCTTTTACCAAAATCGATATTAATTCGCTCTCACATAACCAGTCTACACGCGCCGAACAGACTTTGCACCTGCGGGAAAGTGGTCGTTGCATTCTGTCGATCGGTGTACTTCGGCGAAACACAAACGGTGGCGCCAAGTATCCCGAACATATATATATGTATGTGTGGAAAAATGTGTAACGGGGATGTTACACGAATGTCTTCCGTTGGTGTGTGACACACATGGATACATTGATGTGCGTACATAATGGTGTGGCACGCACGAGTAGTTCCTTAATTATAGGGACACTAATTCAGTACGTCCCGTATTTAGTGGACTACTTGGTTCTTGTAAAGAACCGAAGGCTAGTGCATTGCAAGCAGGGCTCTACGAGTCAACTAAACTTCCTCTGGGCGGTGCACACCTACGCAGCCTCGCTGCAGAATGTAACTCAGAATTAGACGAGGATGCTTGAGTACGAACGTCCACAACAATCAAATATGTAAGCTATCTAATTGGCCGCCGTGGGCCACGGCGACCGTGTGACGGAGGCCCGTCACATCATCCCTTCCTAGTAAACGAAGCTTCATCAAGCTTAGCACTTTTGCAACTTGCTGCTTCCTCGAAATGAACTCCACGAACCCGTTTACCTCCTTCGCTCAGCCACTGCGCCAGTGGCCGCTGCATGACTGCAGCGGCATCCACGATGGTTTGGCTCCGGTCGAGATGCGCGACTGGTTCCGTCGTTGGCGTTCCAAGCGAGGCAAGTCTATCACCATGAGTCTCGCGGTGATACAGCAGTCACTTGACACCGCTTGGACAGCATTTGCCCGGCGTTGAAACGTTGAAAGCGCGACGCGCTTCATGGCCACGATCGAGGGATGAGAGGAGATCCATCAGCGCCCAGCCTTAAGGGAATTGGCCGACCAGGTTTGCGCACTGTGGAGGAGTGAGGATCGCCCGTGCTGCTACGTCCACTATCTCGAAGGATCTGCGAGTTGTCGTGCTACGAAATGCCACGAACGAGCGAGGAAGAGTGGACACAAATGTTGATGGAGTATCCGCTGACGGAAAAGGATTAGAGTCGGTGGATCGGGCTTTATTGCCTGTCCTTGTACGACGCTAGCTGTCACGCCAGGAGGACCACCAGGATCAATCTGGGCTAACTCATACGCCTCCAGAATCCCCGAGCCATCAGCAACAAGTGTTGCTCGCAGCTCCCAGCTGTCGGGCATCGAGCCAAAACAACGAACAAGATTCAGAATGCCATCGTCGCGGCGACCCCGACGCAGGGCACCCTGATCGTCGTCCTGTTGAAGAATTTCTTCCACGATGTGTCGAGTATGTCCCGCCCCATCTACAAGAGGAGCCGGACCAGCTCGCGCGAACTAGACGACAGTGATGCGACGCTGCTGGAGCGTGTGGAGCATCGTCTACGCTATCTGGAGCGGGAGAACTCCGAGTTAAGACGCCAGCTGGAGTACCAGGAGGGGCCGCGCTATGTGGCGCCGGACTACCGCTATTCAATTATACTTATTTAAATAAGTATACTTAAATTAAGTCTATCATAATTGCACGGTTCATCATACATGTAAGCGCACGTGTACGCCACCTAATAGGTCTAGGTAGGCTCATTACACCTGGTAGCACTGTGTAGTCCGTCCCACGACCGGCTGCAGTTCGTTCGTATGGAGTCATACGAACGCGGGGTCGAGAACTCCCCAATGGATGAGGGATCCACTGGGACCCCTCACATGTCCGTGACGCGCACGGACTGTGCCCACCTGTCAGATCAAGAGTGGGAAGCTCTCCAAAGACTTTCACAAGTCATTGGAGAGGCAGCGGTAGCGACGATGCTTCGTACGCTATCGCCGACAGAGCAACACGGTGTTGCTCTGGGGTACACTGTTAAGGAGCAACGAGATGTTGCTGCCTCGGTGGAGTCGTTGAAACTCCACGTGAGTACCTACACGGGGAAGGAAGACGAGACCCTCCTTCGTTGGCTTGTCGAACTTGACACAGGTTGCAGCTCGACGTATCGTCGATCCGACGCCATGTCATGTCTTGGCGGACGTGCAAGGAGTTGGGCCTATGGACGCCGACTCTCGGATCCTACGTGCTTCAGCACGTACGAGGAGTTCAAGGAGGAACTCAAGCTTGCGTTTGAGTCTCCGAAGAACGAGTTCAGATCGAGAGCGGAGTTTCTCGATCTGCAGCAGGGCAAGGATGATGTTCACACCTTTGCCCAGCGTGCTCAATACTTGGTATCGACCATAGTGGCCAACCCGATCGACGAGGCGACCAAGGTCGTCACGTTCATGAAGGGACTGAGAGATGGTCCCGTCAAGACGTATCTCTTCCGAGAGTATCCGAATACTCTCAAGGAGGCGACCAGCCTTGCAGGAGTTTAGCCGATGTCAAGCTAAACTCCATGCGAACGCGCCGAAGCCGGCGCGTCCTGTTGCGAAGGCGGGAGGTCCGAAACCTATGGACCTCTCGAGTGATACGACTGCTGGTCAACTGCAGCGTAAGAACGTCAAGGTTCAATGTTACCTGTGTGGTAACATCGGTCACTATGCACGCAAGTGCACAGCGGGCGAGCTTTAAAAAAACGCCAAGGACCAGTAGGACGCCCCGCACCTACTGGTAATGCAGTCTCGCGTGTCGAACTCGGACACGCGAAGTTGAAGGCTGCTGCCCCCAGCGAGAAGGTTTCTCGCTGCGAGATGCAAGATGACAAGCCAGGCCTTGTCATCCTGAACGTGATGTCGAAGAGAGCGAACTCTCTTCGTGACCTAGTGGACTCGGGCGCGTCGAACAACTTTGTTCGACATGGAAGTCTTCGAAGGCTTGACTTCAAAGAGACCGACACGCCTCGCGGCGTGTTGGAGGTGCGGTTGGCAACAGGTGCCGCCGTAAGGAGTGAGAAGCGCGTGGTCCGTGTGCGCTTCTCTTACAAACGAAGGACGTTTATAGAAGACCTTAACGTCTTAGATCTAGACGATAAGTTCGACTTGGTGTTAGGCATGCCGTGGCTTGCACGGCATGACCCGGTGATCAACTGGGAGAAGCGTACGCTCGTACGCTTCAACAACACATGCGCGACAGAGAGCGATGGCCCTGTCAGTGCTGTACATGCACCGGGCGGTGCATGTAATCCCCCAGTTGAGGCAGCAGCGTCCACCAACGTCTCAGGGTGTCGTTGGGAGAAAATGTGTGTCGACTCAGAAATCTGAGCTGAAGGGTCGCGGTCACATGAGTGATGGCCAGGTGAATGCGATTCACCTGAGAGAAGGTATTATACCGGTATTACCGGTATCCTTGGAGTTGGGTCGCGCCAACGACGTCGCGTCAACTCTGGGAGTTGACGAAGAAAATAAAAGTCGGGGAACCGAAAGACGTGCGTCAGCTGGGAGCTGACGCCACTGGCGCTTCGCTGCTAGTTCCGGGAACAAGCGATCGTTCATCAGCCCCGGGAGCTGATGATACGTGTATAAGCGAACACTCGCTAGCGCTGGAAGCTAGCGAGAGCACGTCGACTCCGGGAGTCGACGATGCAGTTGCTTCATCCGTTGTAGCGGATGGAGACGCAGTGGTTCTGAGAACCGACTGCGCGGCAGGAGGTGCTGGCGGTTGCAAACGCCCAGCACCAGAAAAACCTGCGTGCTCACGTGCAGCGGTGCTGCACGCGATGAGCGGCACACAAGCAGTGCTTGAATGTGCGAGTCAGCGGAAGGAATCCGCTGACGATTGCGATAAAGTCCCGTCCAAGGTGAGATGCCTTGGACGTGGAGCGCCTGGAGCTGAGCTCCATGGCAGACCTTCGCGGCGCAAGCTCAGGGAGCTTTGCGAGTCCCAGTCCGTGACTGTGGAGGGTGTGTCTGCAGAGCAGACACCGAGTGTCGAGACGTTGAACGTCTTGACACGTACTGGTACTGGGTTACAGTACCAGATGATGCGGTTGGAGAATCCGCCGACGTGAGAGGACTTCCACTAACTGACATCGAACAAGACCGCGTTCAAGGATTATACGAGGCGGGACACAGTCAGCGCTAAGTCGCCCGCCACGTTAAGCGCTTTCTGCATGCTGTGCACCGAGTTCTGTTCGTCCCGCTGAAGCTGCACATGAAACCCGGCCCAGCCACCTCCTTGTCGGATCGTGAGCTGCGGCTGCTCGTACCCACGACCACCAAGGGGCACATCTCGGCTAAGCAGCTTCAGCTGGAGCTAAAGTTGTCGACATCGGTTCGCGCGATTCAACGTGTGCTTTCGGGTGTCGACCGGCTAGTATATTCTAAGATGGACAACACGCTGCCCCTGTCGGCCGAGGACAAGAGAGCAAAAGAGGCGTGGGCCTGGGATATGGTCCTTAATAAAGATCCCGTCCGGTACTGGGAGGCCATCATCTTCTCGGACGAGAAGACATGAAATCTTGAAGGGCTGGATGAATTCAAAAACTACTGGCGCGATGTCCGGCGCTCACCAAGGTAAACAAAGCGCCGGCAAGCGGGAGGTGGATCGGTGATGATGTGGGCGAGATTTAGCGCCTCCGGCAACACAAAGCTGGCGGTGCTAGTGGGCAAGCAGAACTCGGACGACTACATTCATACTGTGTCCGAGTTTCTGTTGCCCTTTGCTCACCTACTGACTTCACCTATCAGGAAGACGGTGCATCAATCCATTGATCCAAGGTTTACGTGGTGTTCGCGTGTTGCCGTGACCAGCAAGGTCTCCCGATCTTAACCCGATCAAAAACCCTTGGTCGATCATGAGCCATCGAGTCTACGTCAACGGCAAACCGTTTTCGAGTGTAAGTGAGCTGACTACGGCGATGATGTACGAGGCATGGGAATCGATTGAGTCGTCTGCCAGAAGTGCATCCAGAAACTTGGTAACCGAATCGACTACTAATGAAACTATCATTTCGTTGCAATTGACTTGTGTTTTGTATAGTCGATGAGTGTTCATATAATGGTCGTGCTCGCAAGTGTGGTCACTTGTATGGTAGCTACCTCTTAAAATGCTCTTTGTGGGACGTTAAAACAACCCTCACGCGTGTTTCTACTAGGAGAATAACATATCTAAACAACATGGCAGAGCTCGCAAGATTGAGCGAGATATTAGCAAAAGCGTGGGTGTTAAGAACTTGGCGCGCACTGTAATGAGAGGAGAAGATATTTGAAAGGAAGTGTTGCCAGACCTCCCTAAAGAAATGTCGCCGTGCGGAACTATGTTCGAGTGTTGTTTGACCCGCTCTACAACCCATACGGGGAGTGTGGTGCTAAACCGGGTGATAGCGTCGAGTAGACCGTGTACCGCATTTTGTGGTTTGGTGTGTGACACACATGGATACATTTATGTAGGTACATAATGGCGTGGCACAGGGAATCTTTTGGTTGCCGTGCATCATCCAGTAGCTAGACAGAGAACACGGAAACTATGTTGGTGCCGTGTTGATACGCTGCCAATAGTGCCGGAGGCGAGACCACTTTTCAACTTCTCCTTCGTATTTTTTCAAAATTGTAGGGTCCTTTGTTATCGCCTTTGCCATGGTAACGATGTCGCTCACTGCAATATCCAAATCACCTTTGGCTTGTGCCGTACCTGCTGCAAACTTCGAGATGTCTGTAGTTTGATCCAAGAAGTAGGCGGACCTCACGGAAGCAGTAACAAGAAAATTGAGTCTGCCTTCGATCAACTGAATAACTTCACTCTGTATCTCATCGTACTTGACTCGGTCGTCAGCAGTCGCATTCGCAAGTGGGCTGTGATACACATCCAGATCTTTCAACTTCACAAACTCGTTGTAGATTGATGAAATGTAAGTCTTGTCCGTTTCGCAAAGTGCCAAACGCTCGTTGATTAGAGAAAGGATATCCACGACACGCTTACGCTTATTCCACTTGTTCTGGCCTACCACAATCGATTGCGCTCGCTCCAACTTAGGTCTTGTTTTCTTCGCGTTGTAGCGGTTTTGAACGTCCAGTCGTCGAACATGGATCGAATGATGTACTGGTTTCTGAAAACACTGCGAGCACACTTTCGACCGTATACCAACGGGTAGGAATAGGAAGACTCAGCGCAAGCCGCTTCTCACCTGCTGAACAGTCATCCCCCCTGCTTGGTACGAAATCGATTCAGTAGACCATGTCTAACGCGAATAAACTTTGCGACGTGCTTGGCATCATCCTGCACAGCTGCTATGCGGTTTATCTTCAGCACATCCTTCATCACCAAGTTAAAGCTGTGAGCCCCACACCCCGTGCAGATAATTTAGGGCCGCGTTTTTTTAACTCCGTCCATGCCATCAGCATATTCTTTGCGTTGTCAGTGACGACGGAGCAAATAGTTCCAGGAGCTCCTATTGCGGCCACAACTTCATTAATCACATCCTTGATACTGAGTGTTCTTCTTCTCCGGTAGTTATTGACTTCCAAACGACAGGCATGTCTGGCGACGCAAGCATGCAATTGATGACCTAGTGGTTTGTGTTCGACCAACCATCCGTCGACAGTGTCATGCATGGCTGCTCTTTCAGGCTGGTGTTTGCAGTACCTGAACTTAACGTCTAGATGCTGCTTTATTCCTTTCTGGGCCGGGACAACATGAATGAAATGGTCCCAAATGCCATGCTTTTTGCCCATGGCCCTAATCGGCTGAAGCTTAAGCTCTGTTCAGAAGTGTGCTATACGTTTGAATGTCGTTTGGGGGAAAGGAAATTCAACGTGAAAGATATGAAAGCTTCGTGGTTGCGTCCCGGGTAACCGGGTTACAACCCACGGGTAGACAATTTACCCGGTAAATTTTTACCGTTTGGTAATTACCCGGAACAACACTAACACGTTGCATTTAGATTAGAATTTAGTATCCTAGATACTAAATTTGTTTCATTTAGGTTTAGGACAAATAAGAAATGCAATACAGATCAGTCTCGGTAACTAAAGTTGTTATAAGTAGTGGCCTTAGTGTAGACCCTATAAATCCTTGTCAAGGTATAGTTCTAACTAGTGACTCTCTGAGTTGTGCGTCTTCTAATGACGCTAAGCAACCGCAGCCCCGCTGCGAAAATTGTAAATGAATAAAGGTCAACGGGATTTGGATCTAGGATTAAGAGGTTTTTCCCTTGGTGTGTTTACCTCAGTAGAAATGCAACTGCTTATTTTAGGGATTCCTACCAACTAACAAATTCTCGTCCGCTCCTCCTGTGTCCTTAAGTCTATTACAACGCGGTCTACGCTGATATTTAATAAAGAGAGCACCTCAAATGTTTTGATCTCAAATTCACAATAGGTGAAACGAAGGATTTGCATATTGGAGTTGATTGTAGTATTCATTTCTTGGTTTTGTGAAGCTATGGATTAAACTTATCTATCGGGAAGCCGTCTCCCAGAGTCACCCAATATTCTGGTGATGATTGGCTGGCAATCTGGGTGCCTGGGACTGGGCTGTGAAAGCTTTTCGCAACTCCTTACAGGACTTCCGGATGCCAGACAGCATTTGGATCGGAAAACTGTTGTGCATAAAATGTTCAAGTGAATCACCGACGCATACTTCAGGAATCCAGATTCCAAGTCGGCTTGGACCAGTAACTCAGGAATCCTGCTGGCCATTTGGGGACAAAGTGTATTCCTGATGTTCCCTTCCAGTGATGAGGTCATGGCGTCCAGATTTCAGTGTTCGGGTATCCAGATGACCCAGGGAATTCCGACCCTGCCTGCTTTGTACCTAGTGTGGACTTGAGGTTCCAATTATGCTCAAGCCAAGTGAACCCGACCGACGAAGACAACAGACCAAGATCTGTTCGGAATTCTTCGGTGTACCACGTCGGAGACACGCGCCTCCTGATGAGTGTGCATTTCCTATAGTGAAAGCAAGATGTTAGCAGAATCTTTAGGAGAAACATCTTACATTTAAATAACAGAGCATTCAATTTGCCACCAAGGGCGCAAGCGGTCTTCTGGAAGGGTTTCCGGGAAGACACTGCAAAGCACTGCGGGCCAGCATCTTGTCATAGGGCTTAGAGAAAGCTGAGACAGTGTACGGCCGCGTTTATCGCCGCGGGACTCTGCACAAAAGGTTCGAGACCAAGTTGGGTAAGTGATCCGGCGGTGTATCTGGAAGGGATTTTTCTATTTCATATTCTCCGGAATCCGGTTTCACATTTCGTATTACAACTGCGTTTGTGAGGCTGTTTGTATTTGACCCCTTATTTGAATTGACTACTGTGTGATAGGGCATTTGCATCTGGATTCTTTGTCCAGATTGCATTTAGATTTTGGATATTTCGACGTCTGAATTGGTCCTCGTTATTGTATTCAAAAAAACCAAGTGATTATCCGGAAATGTGCGCTAGTTAGGGTACTGAAACGGCTTGTCCGGATGCCTCTGCCACCCGCAGGGCGGCGCCCGTTCCACTCCGCTCCTGACCCCAGAGTTTCAAAAGTTGATTACGTAGAGTATAAAAGCGAATCTGTGTACTCCGAGCTGGTTACACTGCTATTGCTCAACGCAAGTTTCCATCGCTGCTATCCCTTCCGGAAAACCAATGAGGAGTTCGTTTGCCCCAGTGGGTCGCGGTGCCAACCTTTACGTGACCTCCGGAGATTATAGCAGGCTCTAGGGAACCCATTTGTGTTATAGAAGGATGTTCTTGTACTCCACAAGTAAAGTGGTACATATAGCGGATCGTTTACCACTTTGATCACCAGACTATACTTTAAAACGCAAGGTAAAGTTGTCGGGGTACGACTAAAACATGTTTTACTACAGTCGACGATAGATACTTAGCGTCGTCGAAAGAAGTGCTTTTAGCTTTTCCGTAAATACTAAAGTCGGGAATCTCGATGGTGCTGTAT
The DNA here is from genome assembly GCA_018806915.1 of Phytophthora colocasiae. NCBI lineage: Eukaryota > Oomycota > Peronosporomycetes > Peronosporales > Peronosporaceae > Phytophthora > Phytophthora colocasiae. The sequence continues at coordinate 223,522 of JAGKQI010000051.1, read as the reverse complement.
GATCTAGTAAATAACGGAAAGTTGACAGCTAAAGGCGTTTCGGGAGCTGTGGGCAATGTTACGCGTCGCGAAAAAAGCGGTACTACTCACTACTGTCTCGAGCGGCAAACTTCATTGAAAAGAGCAAGCACGTTGACCCTCAGTTTCGCCTTCTTCTCTTTCCGTCAGTGGATCAGTTATGGTGGATCGTGCCTGTCTAGACAACGAAGCGTTTCAGAAGGTGTGGCTTCAACAGACGAGTCTTCCACGTAATCCAAAGAATGACGAAAAATAGTAATTGCGACAAGAGAAAGTTGACATGATGCAACTTTAGATTTTCTAGCGTCATGCTGCTGTTACCCAGTGATGTACCTGGTTATATTTTGGTTTCGGAGAGGGAGTTTGTGGGACGCGGCCACACCCGTGCGACATCTGTGGAAGATTGTGGATAAACCTTCGCCTGACTGTAAAGGGGCCCAAAAGACCAGAAGTGTACTTCAGAGTGTGCACAACTCTGAAGGTCAAATGCACTCTGTCTGGTCACCGGACTTTCCCCGACGATGAGTGCCTAAGTTCTGGCGGAAAGTCTCTCAGAAGAACGTATCTCTGAGAGACCTCATCCCGTTACCGTCCAGCGCGACGATGGATGGTTCAAGGATTCACAATATATACCCGCAGAGACCAAGTATCGCGCGCCGGACGCCGCGCACCCGCGCCACCCTCAAGATCTTCATGTACGTTGAAGCATTAGTGCTCCGTACTCTGGTTTCTCACTCAAAACTCTGGTATCTCTAACTCTGAGTGACCAAGACTCTGAAAACCAGGATACCAGACTCTGAAACCACCGAAGATCCAAGGCCATACTGAAACCAAGTGAACCCAAGTTCAAGTCACGCATTCAAGTGATTACTGACCTGCACATCCCCCGTAATGACGTCTCTACCTGTTAACCCATCGAGATCGGCTGCACAAACTGCATACTGAGATCAAGTCAAGACATCTTATACATACAAGAGCCAAGTATACCTGACATATGAAGACTGACTGCTGAAAGGACGCAAAAGATGACAAGCAGAAGAGAGATACCAGAAAGATATGATAGTTATGAGGAAGATAAACGATAAACAGAGTTCAATTGCTTGCTACTGCACAAGTCCGCTTGAGAGGTATTCAAACCACTGCTTCAAGGACGTACGCCGTGTGATCTCCACCACATTCAGTCCCCTTAGGCGGAGATCAGGTAACGTAGCGACCTGAAAGGACCGCCTATTCCATATCCTAGTTGGGTCGTTTGTTTTGTCTCTAGCGGTAGCCCATTTCATATTGCTCGTTTGGACAGGCTCTGGAAACTAGACAGTCGTTTTCAGAGTGCAAGGTAGACTGTTGTATATAGCCGATTGTATTGATTTATATTTTCCCTCTATATTAGAGGGTGGTGCGCGAACGTGAAAGGGATACCAGACAGACCAGGTGTCTGGTAACAAGTCCCTAGTTGACCTGGGGTATTAGCCCACCGTTCAAGGGCCTAGAAAGAATAAGAACGGCTGTACACATTCGTATATTCCCGAACTCTGTATATTGGTTGTATATCTCTGAAAGTCAGGTGTATTGGTTCTGGATTTGTAATATTCAGACACCGATACCAGACTTTTCTCTGGTATATTAATATCTTTTCGACCGCCGACTTCTTGGAGATCAACTTGGTTTCCAGAGATTCCGACTCCCGAACGCTCCTGGAAGAATTTCCTGAATACCGACACCAGACTCCAATGGAACTCCAACTTCTCTTCACAATACATTCTCAGACTCCGGCGAGGGTCATATTTCCGAAGACAACGAACCCACGAGGATACCGCAAGGTACCACACGCCAACCTACCGTTGTACGGCTCTGAAAACCCCTTTTCAGTAGTCGTATAACTAGGGTTCACTATACCCCCTGCTCCACGACCAAAGTTTCACCGACTTCGCGTCAAAGTGGTTGGTGAAGCGTCTATCGGGAGCAATTTATGAGATGAGAGAAATTTATGCCCGCCTGAAATGGTGGTAACACTGTTCACCTATGTTGGTAAAATATGTCCTGATGATTTTAGTGTGATGTTTGAGTGGGAAAGCAGTGTGGCGAGCGACCTTGTGCAAATTCGTCGCGGTGACATTTTCGTTGAAAACAGCAACTATCACAAAGGCGCGGAAACAGCTCGGATTGTATCCACCAGCCAGCGTGAAGCAATTCATTCAAAACTGCGCAACCTACTGGATCGAGTTGTTTCTATTCAAGTCGGTCTTTGGATTTTATACATTATATTTTGCAGGTGAGTTTGTCTTGAATACGGTGGCAATCTGGAATGAGCTGACTTTGTTTGAGTTTATCGTAGCACAATCTTCAAGTTGGAGCAAAGTTCGGCCGCAATTCTCAATTTGTGGTTTTGGTTATTATTCATTTGTACCGTGCTGCTGTCCTTTCCCGTGGAATAATACAAAATTCACCTCAGGAGTTTCTCAATCCAATTCTTGCTAGCTATATACCTGCTGGAAGTGTACAGCAACAATACAGACCTGGGGTAATTTGGGTGCAGGCTAATCGAGCGTGGGGAGGCATCTACAACATGATCCCTCTGCGAGTCGACGAAGCTGAGGCATATTTACATTGTAATAGCGCTGCCCAAGCAGATATCCTGAAGTTGCTGAGTGCGTTGAAACAAAAACGAAAAATGATGAACCACAGAAGGTTTACCGACAACTTGGGTTTGGATCTTGAAAATAATAGCACCTCCGAATTTACATCTCACAAATTTACCCTCCTGAAGCAAATACGCTCAAAGTAACTCGCATTAAGAGAAGCCAAGTGGAGGATAACTCGAAAGATGACAACCCACTTCAGGAGAAGCTATTTCGACTGTTCAGACGGGCTATAGAATACAAAACTGGTTTATCGCTCGGTCTACGACTTTGCTGCATGCGTGTGTCCAAGCATACACCCGCAAAAGTGATAGATTTCTCGAGTGTCGATGGGACTCAATGTGACGAGCCCAAGTTACATCAGAAAAGGTCCGAAAAGGAGTCAAAATTAGCAGGAGGTGAAGCTCCAGATTTATCACAACTGATCCGGGAGTGTGGCTCTTTTTGCCAACAGATGTATCCCCAGCTGAATATTGCAATGAAATCATTGTCGAACCCCGCGTCTACCAACCCGTGGCTATTCTTCCAATCCGTGACATATTCACAAATGCAATTAAAATCTGTTTTGTAGAGCAGGCTAATACTTTTCCGAAAGGGGCTTACGGGAAATAGGTACATATTCACGAAATGTACATGAAGTTGAACCCAAGTACCAAATTGAGCCAAAACGCGTTGAGCTCCCGACCTCAAGTGCGACTTCCAAAACGTGAAGTACTAGTGACAAAAGACCGAGTCATCACTCCTGATACAACACACTGTTCTGAACACGAAGATCTTGCTAGTGAGCAACGTGCTGTCCAAGCTGATGATCCTTAATCAACTACAATTAATCGCCGGAGTCCAGACGACAATGGCCACGAAGAGGACAAGCCAGTGTGTAGCGGCTGCAGCCGAAAGCCTGTTTGTAATCAGAACTGTAACGGGTTTACACGGCGCTGAGCGCCTTGATACAATTGGTGTGGTGGACACCGGCAAGGACACACGGCACAGATCTGTCTGTGACACGTTGTCTTTCACACGTCACATGTACCCATGTGAGGGCAGTTGGCTAAGAGCCACACATTGCATTTTTGATTAGGATTTAGTATGCTAGACACTAAATCCGTTACATTTAGGATTAGTGCGATAAAAGTCAATTTGCATTTTACATAGTTAGTGTTAGTCCTCTATTATAGGGATACTGTGAGTCCCGTTAGTGGACTACTTGGTTCTTGTATTGAACCGAAGGCCAGCGCCTTGCAAGCGAGGCTCTTCGAGTCAACTAAACTTCCTCTGTGCGGTGCATACCTACGCAGCCCCGTTGCGTATAGAACCGAAGGCTTTTGACTTGCAAGCGAAACTCTGCGAGTCAGCTAAACTTCCTCTGTGTGGTACACTCCTACACAGCCCCCTGCGCGAGCAGCAAGAATCCGGACTGCGAAAAGCGAAAAATGGGGAATGCTCAATCCATTGCTAGTTGTTCTGCCCCGGTGATCAACTGGGAGAAGCGTACGCTCGTACGCTTCAACAACACCTGCGCGACAGAGAGCGATGGCCCTACCAGTGCTGCACATGCGCCGGGCGGTGCATGTGATTCCCCAGTTGAGGCAGCAGTGACCGCCAGCGACTCAGGGAGTCGTCGGGAGAAAATGTGTGTCGACTCAGAAATCTGAGCCGAAGGGTCACGGTCACATGAGTGATGGTCAGGTGAATGTGAATCACCTGGCGCATAAACATCTGAATGATGTTTGTCACATGAGTGATGGTCAGGTGAATGCGATTCACCTGAGAGAAGGTAAAATACCGGTATTACCGGTATCCTTGGCGGTACTTCAAGACCCCAAGGGTCGCGCCGACGACGTCGCGTCAACTCTGGGGGTTATCGAAGCAAATAAAATTCAGGGAACCGAAAGGCTCTGGGAGCTGATATCACTGGCGCGTCGCTGCTAGTTCTGGGAACTAGCGATCGTGCATCAGCTCCGGGAGCTGATGAAACGTGTACAAGAGAACACTCGCTATAACTGAAAGCTAGAGAGAGCACGTCGACTCCGGGAGTCGACGATGCGGGTGCTTCATTCGCTCCGGGCGCCATGGTAAACCTTGGCGGCGCCAGCTCAGGGAGCTGAGCGAGTCTCAGTCCCGGACTGAGGTGGGTATATCTGCAGGGCAGACACCGAGTGTCGAGACGTTGAACGTCTTGACACGTAGCGGTACAGAGTTACAGTACCAGAGGATTCGGTTGGAGAATCCGCCGACAGGTGCGTCAGCATTGACCGCACTTCCAACGATGAGTTGGAAGAGCTTCGCGCGGGACTTTTACGATGGACCCATCGAAAACTTTGCATTATCTCGGATGTTGAGAGAGTGGATCGCGAGGCCGAAGAGCTGAAGCAGCTCGTCGTCGATGGGATCACTGAGGGTGATGACTCCCTCAGTGCGAAGATCCTCATGCATGAGAGGGACATTCCTCTCACATCGGTAAGCACGCCAAGCGGTATGATTTGGTAGTGGCTCGTCATGCCACAGGGGCTTTAGAACACCCCTGCGATGTTCAATAGATGCGTGACGCATCTATTGTGCTCGGTGCGCGACTTCGCACGGAGCTACTTCGACGACGTGTTCGTCCACAGCCGGGCTGTGAACGGGAAGACGGACATTGAGATGCACAAGGTGCATCTCCGGAAGCTGCTAGATCGTATGAGGAAACATAAGCTCTATGCGAACCTGAAGAAGTGTATCTTCGGGGCGAGCGAGATACCCGTGCTGGGGTGTCTCGTGGGGAAAGACGGCGTGCGCCCTGACCCAGAGAAGGTCAGAGTGATCAATGAATGGCCCACGCCATCCAATGTGAAGGAACTGAGGCAGTTCCTTGGGCTTGCCACGTACTTGTGCAAGTGCGTGGAGAACTACGCGGGCAAGATTCGCCCGTTGTCACAGCTTCTTAAGAAATAAGCTGAGTGGATTTGGACGGCCGAGCGCGAGAAGGCATTTGGTACAGCCAAGCAGGGCTTGACTGAAGCGTCAATCTTGGCCGTGGCGGACCAAGATCGTCCATTCCACGTAGTGTGCGATGCATCCGACTTTGTGGTCGGATGTGCATTGATGCAACACGATCATGACGGGCGTGATCATGTGGTCTACTATCAGTCGCGTCAGCTGAAACTAGCTGAGTGTACTACCCGGTACATGACAAGGAACTCCTTGCTATGAAGTATTCACTCACAAAGTTCCGAGTGTATCTACTTAGGGTTCGTGGTCTATACAGATCCCGCATCATTGTGGACGGCGATTAAGTCGTCGCACAGCTCGGAACGTATGGCGAGATGGTTGTCCTTGTTTGCGGAATACAATTTCCGGGTGGATCATGTTCGAGTATCACGATGCCCCTACGGCAGGGCATTCGGGTCGTGAGATGACATACACTCTTCTCACGCTTGACTTCTACTGGCACCACCAGTACAAGTGGGTGCGCAAGTACGTACTTGCTTGCGAGGTTTGTCAACGCGTGAAGCCTGCGCAGTTCTTGCAGGCTCCTCTTCAATCACTTCCGACTCCGTCGGAGTGTTGGCAGTCCATGTCCATGGGCTTGACTTCGGTATTCCGCCTGACAGCAAGCAGAGGACAGGCATCGTTGTCTTTGCGGACAGATTCAGCAAGATGGTTCATCTTGCTGCCGTCCCGGCTACTGTTACAGCCGCGCAGACTGCGCGACTGTTTGTTTACATGGTGTTCAAACACCATGGCATGCCGCTCGACATTGTGTCGGACCGTGATCCACGCTTCACAGCGCGGTTCTGGCAAGAAGTGTTTACACTTCTTGGTTCACAGTCGACTACGGATCATCCGCAGACGGACGGACAGACCGAATGTGTCAACCGCGTACTGGGCGAGAAGTTGAAGAGGTATGCTCACTCGTTCCCGCATTGGAGCGAGCGCTTGCCGATGGCAGAGTTTGCCATCATCAAATCGGTGCATGCCTCGACTGCGCATACACCGTTCTATGTGAATGCCATGAAGCATCCGCGATTGCCGAGCATGCTCGGTGGGGTAGCTTCCTCCTTAACCCCTCTAAAGCGAGGTTTTATTCTGTATCATACAGAATTAGACTAAATATTTTTTTGTATACTTTTTAAAACTCTCATACATATTCTGTCATAAGCCTGCTTGTGGCAAAGCTACTGCGAGATGTAGTAGAAACGTTGCAATTTTGAAGCCAGCTGACACATTTACGTTTCCTGATTGGCTATACAAATCAGCAAATCACCTCAGAATCGCAATATCCCGCCTAAATTGATTGAAAACTGATTTTGGCGCCATGTTTCGCGCCCACACGTTTGGAGGAGGGAGGCAAGTGCCATGCGTTTCACTCACCAAATTTTCGGCCAGTTCTAGACTAGACAGAAGTGAAGAAGAACTAGGATAGAACTGGCCGAAAACTTTGGTGTGTGAAGCAATAAGGTTCGAACCTCAACTCACTGACTGTTCTAATCACTATTCTCACTGGCATTGTTCTTCTCTTTCTTCTCCTTAGCGTTATGGCGCTTACGCTTGCGCTCACGGAAGCGAATCTTCTTGAAATGATTGCTGTTCTATTTGCCCACGATTGATGCCAAATTTGTCTGCACGTCAACATACTGCCAGACGCCTCTCGGATTGCACAGAGGTACGTAGCCTCCGCGAAGTTCCGTGCAGATGGGGCAGTACTAACTGCTCTCATAGCTTTTGTTTTGGGCACAGCCATTGCCGAGCAAACTTTGCAGAGATGCTGGTGCCTCTTCGCGTTCCACCCGCCTTCGTACGTATCGTCGGTGTTCACAAGCGTGTGGTCGTCCGCTGGCGTAGGCACTGTCGCTAAATTCTCCGCGTTGATGTTGTTCCGTAACGTGACTTTGGATACATTCAGAAGCTCCACTTGCAACCGGCGCATGTACTTAGTGCGAGTGGGAACTTGCTCTCATTTCTTCTGAAGCACCGCTTTGTGCAGGATGAACGCGTTAACAACCATGTCGACGAACGCTATAAACAACCGGTTACAACATAGTAGTAGCTCTTCTCAAGCAGTGTCAGCACTAAATCACACGAGCTGTAGTAATTGTCAGCAATGATCAATCGTTTTACGGGTTGACCTGCGAGAGCCTTAGAAGCATTGCGAGCGACAGCCCTCTAAGCCACGCCTTTTGCCAGTCCAGCACTGGTTTCATTGCCAAGATAAAGCTCAACTCTGTAGAATACAGCATAGAAAATATTACGACATACAGCATTGTGTTAGTGCGCGCATCCAGCACGCGACTAATCCAATCTTTAGCACTTGTTCTGTATGGTACAGCATTAGTGTTCTCTATGGTACAGAATATATGTACTTTCATCGTCGAGAAAAAATCGCAAATGAACGGTTGGCAATGGAGGGTGAATAATCACTACCTATCTTCCCAACATACTCCACAAGAATAATCATCGCGTCTCTACCCAATACAAATTTCTAGATGCGGATGAAAACCTTGATGGCAAGATAGCCAAATATTAAATCTTATCATACTGCTTAATCTGTATGATACAGAGCAGCGCTTTAGAGGGGTTAAGTAGCGGAGGGTCTACGGTTGCGTCCGAACAACCGTAGGATACGGCTGATAGCAGCACACATCAGCTGCGGTGATGCATGCGACGTCTCGTTCGAGCAGGAACGAGCGCACGATGTCTGTGCCCGGCACAGACATGAGAGATGATAGCGAGCAGGCAGGGCCTGCTGCTGACAATGGCTACAAGCTGAAAGGATTCAGCTTGGGTGCGCTAGACTTTGCCCAGCGAACACAAGCAGTCATATGGTTTGTCCAGGATGCTATCGCAGCTTCTGTTGATCGACAGAAGCTGAACGGGGATACTGTTGGTAGGGGCAACATAAATGAATTTAAAAACGGTTCATTAGTTTTGTTTGCTACACAAACCTTGCCTAAACATGCAGTATCTGACTTCGGAGTAATAACATGATGTTATTTCCGATTTTCGAGCGACAGGTGGACATTACGTTACGATGTGATTGGTTATACTATGGGTTATAAGCGAAAGGGATTTTGGGATGCGGCCGCACCCGTGCGACATCTGTGGAAGATTGTGGATAAACCTTCGCCTGACTGTAAAGGGGCCCAAAGGACCAGAAGTGTACTTCAGAGTGCGCACAACTCTGAAGATCAACTACACTCTGTCTGGTCACCGGACTTTCCCCGACGATGAGTGCCTAAGTTCTGGCGGAAAGTCTCTCAGAAGAACGTATCTCTGAGAGACCTCATCCCGTTACCGTCCAGCGCGACGATGGATGGTTCAAGGATTCACAATATATACCCGCAGAGACCAAGTATCGCGCGCCGGACGCCGCGCACCCGCGCCACCCTCAAGATCTTCATGTACGTTGAAGCATTAGTGCTCCGTACTCTGGTTTCTCACTCAAAACTCTGGTATCTCTAACTCTGAGTGACCAAGACTCTGAAAACCAGGATACCAGACTCTGAAACCACCGAAGATCCAAGACCATACTGAAACCAAGTGAACCCAAGTTCAAGTCACGCATTCAAGTGATTACTGACCTGCACATCCCCCGTAATGACGTCTCTACCTGTTAACCCATCGAGATCGGCTGCACAAACTGCATACTGAGATCAAGTCAAGACATCTTATACATACAAGAGCCAAGTATACCTGACATATGAAGACTGACTGCTGAAAGGACGCAAAAGATGACAAGCAGAAGAGAGATACCAGAAAGATATGATAGTTATGAGGAAGATAAACGATAAACAGAGTTCAATTGCTTGCTACTGCACAAGTCCGCTTGAGAGGTATTCAAACCACTGCTTCAAGGACGTACGCCGTGTGATCTCCACCACATTCAGTCCCCTTAGGCGGAGATCAGGTAACGTAGCGACCTGAAAGGACCGCCTATTCCATATCCTAGTTGGGTCGTTTGTTTTGTTTCTAGCGGTAGCCCATTTCATATTGCTCGTTTGGACAGGCTCTGGAAACTAGACAGTCGTTTTCAGAGTGCAAGGTAGACTGTTGTATATAGCCGATTGTATTGATTTATATTTTCCCTCTATATTAGAGGGTGGTGCGCGAACGTGAAAGGGATACCAGACAGACCAGGTGTCTGGTAACAAGTCCCTAGTTGACCTGGGGTATTAGCCCACCGTTCAAGGGCCTAGAAAGAATAAGAACGGCTGTACACATTCGTATATTCCCGAACTCTGTATATTGGTTGTATATCTCTGAAAGTCAGGTGTATTGGTTCTGGATTTGTAATATTCAGACACCGATACCAGACTTTTCTCTGGTATATTAATATCTTTTCGACCGCCGACTTCTTGGAGATCAACTTGGTTTCCAGAGATTCCGACTCCCGAACGCTCCTGGAAGAATTTCCTGAATACCGACACCAGACTCCAAGGGAACTCCAACTTCTCTTCACAATACATTCTCAGACTCCGGCGAGGGTCATATTTCCGAAGACAACGAACCCACGAGGATACCGCAAGCAGAGGTCGCAAGCTGGAAATTTCGGATGCCCGTGCCCGTCTGTACGATTCTCAGCAGACTTTCGGACGTCCATGACCGCCCGAGATTCTCGTTCGGATATCCGCAACCGCCCGAGAAAAAATACGGATGATTGTAGTTTAAACCGCGCAGTATAGCTCATTCAGCATTATATTTTTATTAGTCTGTCACTAGTTTGAACAAGCCACTAGAACATCGTCTAGAATATACTGGTTGAGCGTAGTTCGTTTTTTACCAAACACATTTCCAGTTCCCTTCTTACTCTGAAAAGCAAACATTCGATAGCATCCTCTACACGCAACGAAAGTCGTCTCCATAGCCTCAAACCGAGCCCCTGAATTCTTCTCCACAACGTAGGAAAAGAAATCCCAACACTTAGACCTAGTGCTAGATGAATCTGCCAGCAACGACAACACCAGTTATTTATTTTGCGACGTCAACTCGCGTGTGATCGCCTCTTTAATCGCAGTCAATGATGTGAGAGCACGAATGGAGTGTAGTTGCTGAGATTGATAAGGCAACGACGTCTCGTCGGACGGACTGGAATTTGTAGTGCTTGCGCCGCCATCAGTTCGTGAAGAACGATGTGTGCACATTACGAAGGAGTCCATGACCGTACGACGGCAGCGAGGGTAGTGAAACCCACGAGTGAAAGACGGCAGCGGGGGGGGGGTTTCGAATGCCAATAGAAAACGCCCAAAGTATTCGGACGTCTGTGACTGTCCGTTGATTTATTTCGGATGTCTGCAACCGCCCAAAGTATTTTGGATCATCCGTTCGGATATCCGTGGATACCCGCGGTCGCGGGTACACGGTTAGAAAGCGGTCTCGGGTAACTGTTTGCGACCTCTGACCGCAAGGTACCACACGCCAACCTACCGTTGTACGGCTCTGAAAACCCCTTTTCAGTAGTCGTATAACTAGGGTTCACTATACCCCCTGCTCCACGACCAAAGTTTCACCGACTTCGCGACAACTGGTGCGCGTGCCCGGATCTTTGGAATCGTGATATCACCGGATTTGAGAGTACAAGAAGAGAAAGTTTCCTGTCAAGCGTCTATATTCAAGATGGCTACGCCAGGATCTACGAGAGGAGGACGCCGTGGTCGTGGTCGGAGTATTCCGACACGTCAGTCCAAGCGTCTACAAGGTCTGTCGCCTGAGGAGCAACCAGACTTGGATGCCATCCAGAAGGCGGCCCGCGAGAAGAGAAAAGCTGCGCGAGAGAAGAAGGCAGCTGAGAGTGTGAGCGTCCCAGAACCGGCAGTCGAAGACCAGCCTGCTGAAGAACCAGAAGCTCAGGAGACACCTGTTGTCTCTGGTGAACAAGGTCCTGAAGGCTTGTCAGAGGTCGAAGCTCCTGGTGATGAAGTGACCATCACCTGTGAGGGTGATGACGAGGCGTCTGAGGGAGGCGCCAATATGGTTGAGTCCCCAGAAGTGATCGATCTGTGTTCAGATTCGGCGACTTCCGGACAATCCGTGGATGAAGTGAAACCAGAACCTCGACTCTCTGAAAACCAAGCTCCACAGTCCCCAGAGTCTGAAGACACGCCGATGTCTGATGACGTGTTGATCAAGTCCGAAGATTCTCTGAAGACACCGTCTGAAGAGTCTGGGAGGGCTGACTCGCTTGATGGGGAACGTGCTTTGAAGTATGTGCGTCGTGAGTTCCGTCGTTGGAGAGACATGGACACAGGCAAGGTCGTCCCGCCAAGCATCGAGTATATGTGGCCGACGATGAAGCCTAGTGCTGATGCTTTCCAGAAAGCTGCTGCGGCGACCGGCGACTACATCAAGTGGCGATGCTCCTCCGTCTTCCCTGAGGATATGTGGATCTCAGAGTTTCACGTGAGACGTCATGGTTTTGGTCGAATCCAAGACCTTTCCTACGTCGAGATTCCGATGAGCACGTTGACAGCACCAGAGTGTGTGGCGGTTCTCCAGACAATGCTGTATGAGGCAGGCTTTGAATTCCAGAACCTGCTCCCGACGTGGTCTCAGACCCAGGCGTCAGCCGTCTTTGAGTCTCAAATACGCAGTGTGGCGTCCGAACTTCAGAGTCGACTCGCAGTGGAATTGGTTGAGTGGGCCACAGTGACCGCCAGGTTACAAGTTTGCCGACTCCCAGACAGCATGAAGCAAGAAGACACAACTGGCAAGAACGAAGCAGACAGTGTATTACCTGACGAAGATGCTGACCTACAAGGACGACGGCTGATCATGCGACTCCGGGTGACCGGACTCCGAGTGACGCACAGCTCTGATGGTTCCAGCAGTGACGAGCCGCCGCAGTCCAAGCGCTTTCAGCAGAGACCGCCGCGCCCAAAAATCCCGTCAACACCGTCAGCTTTATCGACGCCATCGCTGTCTTCATTGCCGCAGTACGAGAGTCGCTCTGATAACACGCGACCGGAGTCTGAAAATCCAATGTCTGAAGATCACAGCATCTCTCAGACTCAGATGTCGGACGTGCCAATTCCCAGTGTCATTGGGACCTCAGACGACCAGTCGTCGGGATTCCAGACTTCGCGCGGAAGCTCTACGGACTCGTCCTTGATGTCTATGAGTCGAGGGGCGGCATCACATTTGTCACTGTCCACAGGAAGTCTGGCGTTAATCGCTCAAGGCGCTGATATGGGAGGTGCAGCCTCTGAAGGCATAGGGATCCAAGTGACGCGAATGCTGTTACCAGTGAAACCAGAGCCAGAAGACGTCGACATGCCGGAAGAGAAACCGGAGGTGCCGGACGCGAAGTCTGGAAAACAGGCCTCTGTCGGAAGTACTTCACGGGATTTCAGGCGATTGACCCCAGAGATTCCACCCGTACCTGCCTCCACACGAAGCGAAAGTCACCAGAGCCACCGCCAAAGCGTGAAGAGTGAAGACATTCCAAAATCACCGTCCCGACGATTGAGTTCCATTGCGTCGAGTCGTACGAAGTCTGAAGCTCGAAGCTTTCAGAGATCAGGGCCTGCCCAGATCGAGTTGAACGTCATGAGGCAACAGCAGGAGTGGCAAAGCCGGATGGAGCAAGCGCAGATGGAATTCTTGGCCCGAGAACGCTTGGAGACCATGGAACGTGATCGTCGTCGAGAGCAACGTGACTTGGAGGCAAGGCGCGAAATTCAGACGCTCACCGAGCGCTTGTTGAAGTCGGAAAGCGCGAGGCTGGAGGCTGAGAGACGCGCCGACGATGCTGAAGAACGTAGAAGTCTGGTTTCTGAAAACAAGCTCAGGAATCGCAGCGCGGCAGAGTTGGAAACTCTGAAAACGGAGCTCCAGAACTCTGAAAACCAACGTCTGGAATCAGTGTTTGCTGAACGCTGGCGACAGAGAGAGGCTGAGACTGAAGCCGAACGTGCGCGTGTGACTGACGAGATGAAACGGGACTGGATTTCTCAAATGGAAGCTCTACAGCAGCGAATGAAAGACATGGAAGCTGAACGCGACAGGGAGAAAGAAAGTTCTCAGAACATGCAACGATTCCAAGCCGGTCAGTTGAGGAACCTTCGAGCGACACTATCCCAAGTTCAAGAAGCGCGAAGGGTCGGCCACCCTGATTCAGCAACTTCAAACCAAGCGTTACAAACAGGCAACCCTGAAGTTGCAACTATGTATCCAGTGTCAGGGTCGGAAATCAGAAGTGACGCAAGTAGGGTTGGGGTTGAACCCATGTCACATTCACCGGTCCTCAAGACGGAATCTCAAGAGGTTGCGACCTTCCAGCAGGGCACCCCTGCACGAAGCACGGGGACGAAGCGAGTGAAGCCTGAGAGGAATGGCGGCGCTACTACTGCTACGACCACCCAGGCGACTCAAGCGACTTCGGTGACAGAGACCAAGGGTGATACTAGACGTGCGCCTACTCCGAGACGAGATCCGCCGCAGAAAACTGAGGCTAGACGGCCTAATGGAGATCGAAGAGCGTCTCGCAGAGAGAAACGTCATGGTAGAGCGCCAGACTCTGGCGGAGACTCTGATGACTCGAGCTCAGATTCTGCGAGCTCGTCATCAGAGAACTCGGAGCCAGGTGATGTGGTGAATTTGACGGCAGCAACTCGAGCACAGGCCGGAACCACACTTCTGACGCTGAGGCCGTTCATGAACTCCAACAACCTTGGAGAATTTGACCCCAGAGCTACACTCAGGGAACGTGTCCACTGGTGGGAGCGGTTTACAAATATGGCTTCTCAAGGAGGATGGTCGACCAAGACGCGCATCCAGGAACTCAAGTTGAAGCTCCCTGTGTCTGCGCGAGACTGGTTTAACCAGCTCCCCAAAAGTGTATCCCGTGACTGGAAAGAGCTGTCCTCAGAGTTCAAGAAACGTTATTGCAAAGCTCGGTCATCGTATTCTGAGAGATACTTCACTATGGCTATGAAAGACTCTGAGACTCCGCTTGAATTTTTCTACCGACTTAATTCTGCCGCTGGAAAAGCTGACATCGATTTCCGGAAGTCGTCCAAGCGTCTTGAGAAGCATGTACTGCGATTCATCACGAAGCTTAAGGATGCACGTCTGAACACTTCGCTGCAAGGCCAGAGATTTAGACGGATTTCAGACTTGGAGTATGCGTTGCAACAAGATGAAGACGTGTGGCGAACTGGTGACCAAGAAATGACTCCTGCCAAGTCTCGAGATTTCCGGGCTGATAATATTCCACGAGGCCAGTTCAAGCCCAAGCGTGTGCATCGGACTTACGTTGCAAGAGACGTGGACTCTGAAGATTATGATTCTGAAAACTCTGAAAATCACAAGGAATCTCTGAAATCCAATCAGGATACCAGAGATCAGACTGGTGATTCCAGAACTCCGAGTGCGATTTCAGAGTCTACCCGTGATGAAAGTACTGCGCATGCATCCTCGAACAATTCAAAGGCTCCACCAAGTACAGATTGGACGCAGACTCTGACAAACGAAGTATATCGAGTAATGGATAACATGGGATGGCGTCCGCCGCCCCAGTCCCCGTCTGGATCGCCAGGTCAGGGATTCCAGCAGAGGCGTCACGAGAATAGTGGCTACTGGAGCAAGTTCTGTGAAAAATGTCAACGCTTAGGACACTCAGAAGAAGATTGCTGGAGAGACGTCACGTGTGACCGCTGTCAGGAAAAAGGACATCCGAGTCGAATGTGTCGGATGCCACCCTGCGAAGTGGTTTCCCCTGACGGATGTCACGGTGAATGACTTAGAATACTGTGGCCTAAATTATGGTCTGAAGATAGCACTCGACCACGGAATACAGGAGTTGGTGGTTGTGGGAGATTCGCGCATCGCGATACAACAGGCTCAGGGACTAATCAACTGCAATCAGCCTAACTTGCAATGGAGGTTGGCCGAATTTGAGTCTCTGAAAACCAAGTTTCAGACTCTGAAGTTGGTGCATGTGAAGCGCGAGTTCAACCAAGCGGCGGAATACCTGACCTCGAAGACTTTGACCCTTGGGGAAGCTTGGCAGGTACAGGACGACGATGAACTTATGCACCTGCAACTGGTATCCAAAGTTCATGAGAAATTGATGAAGCCTCGCTCAACCCCGAACATGGAAGTTCAAGAGTAAAAAATACCAGACTCTGAAAATCATAATGCGTCACCAGAGTCTGAGGATGCTTTTGATCCGGAATCCGCACCCCTACCTCGATCGGTTATGTAACGGGGTTACACGTACAAGTGGTTGTACCACTTGTAACTCTAACAGTTAGGATAACTGTTAGAGGTTGGAAATGGGCCTCAGACCTTGGTGTGCTGTACACACCAATGGATACATGGGCGAACCACATTATTGGGTGGTTCGTGTGCATTTGTGCATATTATTAGTAGAAAGTAACGGGTTTCTACCAATCACTGAGCAGAGTTTCTGCCAACCACACGTTGGCAGACCCTTTAGAAATAGATAACAAACAGTTTTAGGAGGTCCATAATTGGCTTATGCCAAATTCAATAACAGTTCTCATTTTACGGTATTTTGCAGTTTAATTTAGTTATATTTGATTTAATTATACTTATTTAAATAAGTATACTTAAATTAAGTCTATTCTAATTGCACGCTTCCTCATACACGTAAGCGCACGTGTACGCCACCTAATAGGTCTAAGCAGACCCATTACACCTGGTAGCACTTTGTAGTCCGTCCCACGACCGACTGCTGCTCGTTCGTATGGAGTCATACGAACGCGGGGTAGAGAACTCCCCAATGGATGAGGGATCCGCTGGGACCCCTCAAATGTCCGTGACGCGCACGGACTACGCCCACCTGTCTGATCCAGAGTGGGAGGCTCTCCAAAGACTCTCGCGAGTCATTGGAGAGGCAGCGGTAGCTACGATGCTTCGTACGCTATCGCCGACAGAGCAACACGGTGTTGCTCTGGGGTACATTGTTAAGGAGCAACGAGATGTTGCTGCCTCGGTGGCTTCCCCGAAGCCACGCGTGGAGTCGTTGAAACTCCACGTGAGTACCTACACGGGGAAGGAGGACGAGACCCTCCTTCGGTGGCTTGTCGAACTCGACACAGCCGTTGCGGCTCGACGTATCGTCGATCCGATGTCGAAGGTCGCGTTCGCCATGTCATGTCTTGGCGGACGTGCGAGGAGTTGGGCCTATGGGCGCCGACTCTCGGATCCTACGTGCTTCAGCACGTATGAGGTGTTCTAGGAGGAACTCAAACTTGCATTTGAGCCTCCGAAGAACGAGTTCAGATCGAGAGCGGAGTTTCTCGATCTGCAACAGGGCAAGGATGATGTTCACACCTTTGCCCAGCGTGCTCGATACTTGGTATCGAACATAGTGGCCAACCCGATCGACGAGGCGACCAAGGTCGTCACGTTCATGAAGGACTAAGAGATGGTCCCGTCAAAACATATCTCTTCCGAGAGTATCCGAATACTCTCGAAGAGGCGATCAGCCTTGCGATGCAAGAGGAGTTTAGCCGACGTCAAGCTAAACTCCATGCGAACGCGCCGAAGCCGGCGCGTCCTGTTGTGAAGACGGGAGGTCCGGAACCTATGGACCTCTCGAGTGCTACGACTGCTGGTCAACAGCAGCGTAGGAACAGCAAGGTTCGATGTTACAAGTGTAGTAACATCGGTCACTATGCACGCGAGTGCACAGCGGGCGGGCGTTCAAAAAACGCCAAGGACCAGTAGGCGCGGGGCGTCCTACTGGTGATGCAGTCTCGCGTGTCGAGCTTGGACACGCGACGATGAGGACTGCTGCCCCCAGCGAGAAGGTTTCTCGCTGTAAGCTGCAAGATGACAAGCCAAACCTTGTCATCCTGAACGTGATGTCGAAGAGAGTGAACTCTCTTAGTGCCCTAGTGGACTCGGGCGCGTCGAATAACTTTGTTCGACAGGGAAGTCTTCGAAGACTTGACTTCGAAGAGGCCGACACGCCTCGCAGCGTGTTGGAGGTGCGGTTGGCAACGGGTGCCACCGTGAGGACTGAGAAGCGCGTAGTCCGTGTGCGCTTCTCTTACAAACGAAGGACGTTTGTAGAAGATCTTATCGTCTTGGATCTAGACGATAAGTTCGACTTGGTATTAGGCATGCCGTGGCTTGCACGGCATGAACCGGTGATCAACTGAGAGAAGCGTACACTCGTACGCTTCAACAACGCATGCGCGACAGAGAGCGATGGCCCTGTCAGTGCTGCACATGCACCAGGCGGTGCATGTGATTCCCCAGTTGAGGCAGCAGCGTCCGCCGCTGCCTCCGAGAGTCGTTGTGAGAAAATGTGTGTCGACTCAGAAATCTGAGCCGAAGGGTCGCGGTCACATGAGTGATGGTCAGGTGAATGTGAATCACCTGACGCGTAAACATCTGAATGATGTTTGTCACATGAGTGATGGTCAGGTGAATGCGATTCACCTAAGAGAAGGTAAAATTCCGGTATTACCGGTATCCTTGGAGATAGGGTCGCGCCGACGACGTCGCGTCAACTCCGGGAGTTGACGAAATAAATAAAATTCGGGGAACCGAAAGGCGTGCGTCAGCTCTGGGAGCTGACGCCACTGGCGCTTCGCTGCTAGTTCCGGGAACTAGCGATCGGTCATCAGCTCCAGGAGCTGATGAGACGTGTATAGGCGAACAGTCGCTGCTAGTTCCGGGAACTAGCGATCGTACATCCGCTCTGGGAAGGGATGATATGTGTACAAGCGAACACTCGCTAGCGCAGGAAGCTAGCGAGAGCACGTCGACTCCGGGAGTCGACGATGCGGTTGCTTCATCCGCTCCGGGAGCGGATGGAGGCGCAGCGGTTCAGGGAACCGACTGCGCGGCAGGAGGTGCTGGCGGTTGCAAACGCCCAGCACCCGAACAACCTGCGTGCTCACGTGCAGCAGCGCTGCACGCGATGAGCGGCACTCAAGCCGGGCTTGATAGTGCGAGTCAGCGAAAGGAATCCGCTGACGATTGCGATAACGTCCCGTCCAAGGTGCGATGCCTTGAACGTGGAGCACCTGGAGCCGGGCTCCATGGTAGACCTTCGCGGCGCAAGCTCAGGGAGCTGCGCGAGTCTCAGTCCGGGACTGAGACGGGTGTATCTGCAGTGCAGACACCGAGTGTCGAGACGTTGAACGTCTTGACACGTACTGGTACTGGGTTACAGTACCAGAGGATGCGGTTGGAGAATACGCCGACGAGTGCGTCGGCGTTGACCGCACTTCCAACGATGAGTTGGAAGCGCTTCGCGCGAGACTTGTACGATGGACGCATCGAACAAATTTGCATTATCTCGGATGTTGAGAGAGTGGATCGCGAAGCCGAAGAGCTGAAGCTCGTCGTCGATGGGATCACTGAGGGTGATGACTCCCTCAGTGCGAAGACTAAGAAGCAGCGCTTCGAAGAGCAGAGTTGGGACTCGTTTAGGGCGAGCCCTACTACGAAGTTCTGCGGGAGTACAAGGATGTACTCCCGGACGAGATTCCTTCGGAGCTTCCGAAGGACAAGGGCGTACAGCACGAGATTGATCTCGTGCCGGGCACGAAGTACTGTGTTACACGGCAGTGGCCACTGCCGCGTGAACAAGTTCAAGCGATCGACGACTTCTTTGAAAGTCGTGGTCAAGTGCGGGAATCAAAGTCCCCGCACAGTGCCCCAACGTTCTGTGTTAAGAAACCACAGGGCGGCTGGCGCATCGTTCATGCGTATAACAAGCTGAACGATGCGACGATACCGGCGCAGACGCCGATACCGCGAAAAGATGTTATCATCGATTCGATGGCCTTGAGCACTATCTTCAGTGCTCTAGATCTGCGTGATGGATTCTATCAAATCTTCATGCGTGAGAGGGACATCCCTCTCACAGCGGTAAGCACTCCAAGCGGTATGCTTTGGGAGTGGCTCGTCATGCCACAGGGGCTTAAGAACGCCCCTGCGACGTTCAATAGATGCGTGACACATCTATTGCGCTCGGTGCGCGACTTCGCACCGAGCTACTTCGACGACGTGTTCGTCCACAGCCGGGCTGTGAACGGGAAGACGGACATTGAGATGCACAAGGTGCATCTCCGGAAGCTGCTAGAGCTTATGAGGAAACATAAGGTCTATGCGAACCTGAAGAAGTGTATCTTCGGGGCGAGCGAGATACCCGTGCTGGGGTGTCTCGTGGGGAAAGACGGCGTGCGCCCTGACCCAGAGAAGGTCAGAGTGATCAATGAATGGCCCACGCCATCCAATGTGAAGGAACTGAGGCAGTTCCTTGGGCCACGTACTTGTGCAAGTACGTGGAGAACTATGCGGGCAAGATTCGCCCGTTGTCACAGCTTCTTAAGAAAGAAGCTGAGTGGATTTGGACGACCGAGTGCGAGGAGGCATTCGGTGCAGTCAAGCAGGGCTTGACTGAAGCGCCGATCTTGGCCGTGGCGGACCAAGATCGTCCATTCCACGTAGTGTGCGATGCATCCGACTTTGCAATCGGATGTGCATTGATGCAACACGATCACGAAGGGCGTGATCGTGTAGTCTACTATCAATCGCGTCAGCTGAAGCCAGCTGAGCGTAACTATCCCGTACATGACAAGGAGCTCCTTGCCATGAAGTATGCACTCGCAAAGTTCCGAGTGTATCTACTTGGGAGTAGACCGTTCGTGGTCTATACAGACCACGCATCATTGCGTACGGCGATTAAGTCGCCGCACATCTCGCAACGTATGGCGAGATGGTTGTCCTTCTTCGCGGAGTACAACTTCCGGGTGGAGTACAAACCCGGAAGACTCAATGTAGTGGCCGACGCGTTATCGCGTCGACCTGGCTATGCGGAGACGGTCGACGCCAACGCTGTTGGCGTCGTGAGGACAAGTGTGCCGTCGTCAACGTTGATTGACGACGTGAAGAACGCGTATGCAAGGGATGCAGACGCGAAGGGGCTGCTGGAGTTCCTCGCAGCACCTTCCGACGTGGCACGTCGGAAGCTAACCCCTCATCTTCGAGCTCGTGTACACCGCTATCGTGTACACGAAGGCCTACTGTTGTACAGTGCAGTAGACGACAATGCGGATCGCATTGTCATTCCGAATGATCATGACCTCCGGTTGAGGATCATGTTCGAGTATCACGATGCCCTCACGGCAGGGCATTCGGGTCGTGAGAAGACATACACTCTTCTCACGCGTTACTTCTACTGGCACCACCAGTACAAGTGGGTGCGCAAGTACGTACGTGCTTGCGAGGTTTGTCAACGCGTGAAGCCTGCGCAGTTCTCGCAGGCTCCTCTTCAATCACTACCGACTCTGTCGGAGTGTTGGCAGTCCATGTCCATGGACTTTGTCTTCGGTCTTCCGCCTGACAGCAAGCGGAGGACGGGCAGCGTTGTCTTTGTGGACCGATTCAGCAAGATGGTTCATCTTGCTGCCGTCCCGGCTACTGTTACAGCCGCGCAGACTGCGCGACTGTTTGTTGACATGGTGTTCAAACACCATGGCATGCCGCTCGACATTGTGTCGGACCGTGATCCACGCTTCACAGCGCGGTTCTGGCAAGAAGTGTTTACACTTCTTGGTTCACAGTTATCAATGTCGACTGCGGATCATCCGCAGACGGACGGACAGACCGAACGTGTCAACCGTGTATTGGGTGACACGTTGAAGAGCTACGCTCACTCGTTCCCGCATTGGAGCGAGTGCTTGCCGATGGCAGAGTTTGCCATCAACAACTCGGTGCATGCCTCGACAGGGCATACACCGTTCTACGTGAACGCCATGAGGCATCCACGATTGCCGAGCATGCTCGGCGGGGTAGCTTCGTCCTTAAGTGGGGGAGGATCTACGGTTGCGTCCGAACAACCGCAGAATGCAACTGATAGCAGCACACTATCAGCTGCGGTGACGCGTGCGACGTCTCGTTCGAGCAGGAACGAGCGCGCGATGTCTGTGCCGGGCACAGACATGAGAGATGATAGCGAGCAGGCAGGGCCTGCTGCTGACAAGGGCGACAAGCTGAAAGGATTCAGCTCGGGTGCGCTAGACTTTGTCCAGCGAAGCCAAGCCGTCATACGGTTTGTCCAAGATGCTATCGCAGCTTCTGTCGATCGACAGAAGCTGAACGCTGATACTGTTGGTAGGGGCAACATAAATGAATTCAAAGTGGGTTCATAAAGTTTTGTTAGCTGCACAAAACCTGCCTAAACATGCAGTGTCTGACTTTGGAGCAAGCAAGCTTGCTCCAAGATTCATTGGGCCGTTCAAAGTACTTGAACGGCATGGTAACGCGTACCGGCTGGACATACCGTCCAGCATGAGACTCCACCCGACCTTCTACGTCGGGCGGTTGAAGCCGTACGTGCAGCACGGACTACCTAGGGTTGGTAGTCCGACTGGAGTGCGAGAGGCCTGGAAGGCCTTCTCGAGACCGTCGACACGGTCGATCAACTGGTTCACTCTCGTCCCAAGACCGAACGAGAGGTTCGAGGCAGTCTGAGCTGCCTCGCAGACCTCAGCACGGAGGACACGAACCTCCTGCTTCAGAGCAGCTATCTCAGCGCTCTGTGTCTGCTCCAGCGCAGCAACTCGATCGTGCAGGGCACGATCGTCATGGTCATAGCGTTGACCATGCGGAGGGAGTGTTCCCACCCCCTCCGCCGCCGTTGCGCGACGCGCGTGGAGCGATCCGCTGGATTGTGGAGCGGATCGTGGCTCATAAGAGAACGAACTCTCAAGGGGTTCGTTTTCGTATTCGTTGGAGAGGATTTCCTCCCCATCGAGATACATGGGAGCCGCGGAACGTCCTGATGGAGGACGTTCCGGAAATGGTGAGGGCGTACGAAGCCCACCATAACTTACAGGGTTAAACCCTGCACGAGGAGTGCTGCGGTCAGCCACAGCACTCGGAGCTTCGCGTGGCACAATACGACCACGGAGTTCCTTGATGTGATCGGGTACACGGACGACCGTGTACCCCAGGAGATCACTTTCGGTGAGGCGTGTTGCCAAGGGTGGGCAACACGGGCAGGGTGTGCCAAAGGGAACGGCACATGGGATCCTCGCTTCCATGGACTGATCATGGAGGCGTTCACACTTACCACGTGTAGTGTAAGTGTAGTAGCGATCGCGAGCCGCAGCAACGCGATCGCGATATGCCTTCGGGTCTTTGTTGAAGTTATCAACAAAGGCGTTCCACGACTGACAAAGTGCCTGCCACTCGGGCACTTTGCTCTTGCGCGAAGTCTTCTTCGCTGCATAGTATCGGAGCTCATGGAAGAGCCCGATATAGTAGTCGCGTCTTTGAGTCTCGGACTCAAAGACAACCTTTGCGGCGACGTCGTCGTCATTGATACTGTTGCATGAGTACAACAGTATCGGGTTCGGTGGTGAACTAGCACCGAACCGGTCATGGATTTCCGCCTCAGTAGGCATCCATGGTGTGCGCACTGGCAGATCAGTGCGCGGGGCAGTGAGCGCCCTCGACATGGGGGACGCTTCATCATCACTGCGCGGACGCTTCGAGCTTGAAGCGTCCGAGGCCTCATCACGAGGTCGTCGAGATCCCACGGGTGGGTCTGACGTGTCTTCAGACGAAGACACGGGAGCGGGAGCCTTGACATCAACCTCCCCCTCCTCGACATCCTCCTCGTAGTCGAGGATGTCTTCGTAGTCCTCTCCAAAGAGTTCTTTAAAAGGTACAGCAGGATTCTTAATCTCTGCTAGAGAAGAAGACTTCTTCTTCTTCTCATGCTTCTCCTTATGGAGAGCATGGTACTTGGTGACAGAGAGCTTCTCTGTCGGACCGCTGGAAGCAGCAGTGCTAGTGAGCACTGCTGAGGTCGTTGTTCCTGCTGCAGAGGCAGCAGGTGAGGCTTGCGCGTCCGCAGTAGCGGACGGAGACGTGGGCGTTGGCGAGTCCATTGCGAAATGAACTCGGATTTCTCTTGGGAACTTGACGGTCTTGTCAAGTTCAGTTGATTGACGTATCGAGACCGATACGTCGAATCTTAACGGGGGGATGGTGTAACGGGGTTACACGTACAAGTGGTTGTACCACTTGTAACTCTAACAGTTAGGATAACTGTTAGAGGTTGGAAATGGGCCTCAGACCGTGGTGTGCTGTACACACCAATGGATACATGGGCGAACCACATTATTGGGTGGTTCGGGTGCATTTGTGCATATTATTGGTAGAAAGTAACGGATTTCTACCAATCACTGAGCAGAGTTTCTGCCAACCACACGTTGGCAGACCCTTTAGAAATAGATAACAAACAGTTTTAGGAGGTCCATAATTGGCTTATGCCAAATTCAATAACAGTTCTCATTTTACGGTATTTTGCAGTTTAATTTAGTTATATTTGATTTAATTATACTTATTTAAATAAGTATACTTAAATTAAGTCTATTCTAATTGCACGCTTCCTCATACACGTAAGCGCACGTGTACGCCATCTAATAGGTCTAGGTAGACCCATTACAGGTTAGAATATTGGTTGCCGTAACCCGTGCCCAAGCTCCGCTTGATGCTAATCCGCCTGAGGACGATGATGAACGAGAACCTTTGGGGCCTTTGGAGTTCCAGGCAGAACGCTGGCGACGGATTAAGGCACATCAGAGCCAGGACCCGCACTTGGTTGAGCTCATGAAGTTTCATAAAGGCGACGTGGGAGATTTGCCACGACCCCAAGTCAGGAAACTTGCCAGAATCGCCGAGGACTTTGTTCTGGATTCTAGAGATGTACTTTATCGCCTGAGTCGTGCCACCCGAGAGCGGCCCCGGGACAATGTTGATGAACTCAGACTGGTGGTTCCCAGAGACTTGTATCCAGACTTGTTGCACTATGCTCATGAAGACTACCAGGGTGGACATCAAGGAATCAGGAGAACCTTTGAGAAGCTGAGTTCGGAGTTTTACTGGTTGGGTATGTATGCTGATGTGGAGAGATTCGTGAAGGAATGTGTGGACTGTGCCAGTGGCAAGGGGCGACCCCCGAATCCTGGACCGTCACCTGGGAATATTGAGCCCAGCCGGCCGTTTGAAGTGGTGTCTATGGACTTTGTAACCCACATGCCGAAATCAGCACGTGGAAACACATTTCTCTTGCTGTTCCAGGATATGTTTTCAGGATACGTGATGTGCAAGCCGATGAGTGTCACCACTGCTCAAGATGTAGCCGAGGCTTATGAGGAACGCGTTTTCAGAAACTTTGGAGCTAGCTCTCTGATTCGTCATGATCAAGATCCTCGCTTCATCAGTGAGGTGTTCAAATGTTTCAGAGAGCTTTTGGGTAGCAGACAACGAGCTACTCTAGGATATCGACCTCAAGCCAATGGCCAGCAGGAGCGATCAGTACAAACTGTAGTGCGCGCAATTAAGGCATATATCTCTGAAGCTGATCAGAGTGATTGGGATGATCATGCTGAACAACTGATGTTCGCTTTGAATACATCATTCGACGCCACTCGTCTGGAGACACCTTTTTATTTGGTGCACGGTTGGGATGCTCACGGTACGGTGTCCGCAATGCTTGGACCCAAGCCGTCGACGACTCAGGAGCGAACTGCTTACGAATGGAGAAGGAAGATGCAACGAGACTATAGTTATGCTCTGGCGTGCGCCGAAGATCTCCAGAAGAAGGCAAAACGTGATCGGTCTGAAGAGCAAACCAGAAAGTGGAACGAGTTATCAGAGCGTTTGAAGTCAGGTTTTGCTGTAGGCGACGCCGTATGGCTCTACATCTTAAAGGTACAAACGGGGTTGAGCAGGAAACTGGCGCACATGTGGCATGGACCTTTCATGATCGAGGAGATGCTGGATGATTTCAGGGTGCGACTCAAGGTTGAAGATACCGGCTATCGTGTAAACCCCTGGGTGCATGTGAGCCGCCTGAAACCTAGAGCACTGTTTCCTAGACGACCAACAGCAGAGCTTCAGATCCCAGAAGATGATGACTTTGACGCTGCCTTGTTACCAGAAGATAGTTGGGAACCTGATACTGAGAACGACGAGTATGAAGTGGAGAGGATTCTGGATACCCGCTGGAGCAAGCGTACCAGGACGTCTAAACGCTTGCGCGAATATCTGGTTAAGTGGAAAGGTTACGATGAAACTGAGTGGTTACCATTATCGAAGTTGAATTGTGGAGCATTACTTTACGAATTCCACCAGAGTGCACGAGCACGAGCTCGTTTTCAGGCAATGCAGGCTGGAGACGACCACCCCAGAGTCTAAGGACTCTGAAAACACAGCTGGAAGTCTGATATCTGAAGGATTTCAGACATCGACTTTCAGAGAATGATAATCTGAGTGCAGGTTTTTCAGAATCTTGTTTCCGAAATTCGTGTGTTTGGATATGTGATCGATCATGTTACTGCTTATATGAAAACGACTGTGTGAATGTGAATGTGGAAGTGAATTTGTGAAGAATTAAGTGCTGAAGGATACGAGAGTATGAACAATGAGATGATTAAGTGGAGTGATATTAAGAGATTAAGGGATTAGGAAGCTACACTGAGGCCGGGGGTTTACGTCACGAATGCAGACAACTATAGGGCTTCTCAAAATGCAGCCTTCCCGTGGGTACCATGGTGGGCACCTGAGTTTCAATAACGAAGGGAGATGGGGTTCTCGGAACGCTCTGTGGGTGTCATGTGATCTTTCCTGACTTCGGCAGGAACGTACTGGAGCCACTCTTCGTCCACGTTCACCGTGGCCCATTGCATCCGAGCAGGCTCAATCGCATCCAAGTCGCCCAGTCGCGTCTCCAGACTCAGACACTTGGGACCCCCGAGCTCCGCGACTCTGGGATCTTGCCAGATCCAGGGACAGGACTTGTCAGGAACGACCCAGATGCCGGGCTCTGAGAGTATCGACTCTGGGAAGTCCTTGTGCTTCAGGACCTTTCGGATGAGGGCGTTGTGCTGACGAATCATGGCACCACGACGCATGGCCCGGTACTTGTGAAGCTCCGCAGACTTGTCGTCAGCTTCAACGTCCATAGTTGCCCAATGAGTACGCTCCCAGAAGGCTTGAGCATGCTTCTTCATGCTGCGCACGATGTCTTCCACGTCAGCCAACACCATGGGCCCCAGTTCCTCCCGCTTGTGGAAGTAAAACTCTGAGAATCGGTTGTCGAACATGACTTTCCAAGGGGCGCGCTTCTTGCGGAGGACTGCACAGTACCGCTCAGAGTCCCAGCGCTTCTTGAGGATGGCACATGAGTGTTTGTGCACCTCGTAGTCTGGGAAACCCAATGTCTGGCCAGTGGTGGTCTTGGTAGAGCTCACTCGTTGTACCCTGATACCGTAGTACAACCAGGAGGATGCCTCACAGTCTGGTGTTTCCACCACCTGGAGCTCCTTGACCGTCAGGGAGTTGTAGGACTTGGACACCAGACTACGCGCTTTCCCAGAAGAACTTTTGCACTTCGGTCCACTTCCACTGGTGGACTTCGGGCGAGACTTGGGACTGGTATGGGCCTTTACGGATGCGATACTTCTCTTGGACTTCTTGGTGGGGATGATAGGTCCATCATCAGAGTCTGAGTCGTCATCAGAATCCCGGGGACGCTTGGAACCAGCGGGTGGTCATCAGACTTCTTGCTCCCGGACTTCTTGCCCCCAGAGTTCTTGTTCCCAGACTTCCTGTCTTCAGACTTCTTGTCTTCAGACTTGTCGCTCTCGGAATCGCTGTCGACAGACGCACCGTCACCAGAGCTCTCGTCGTCATCTTCATCTCTGGACTCGATCGTACCAGAATCCTTGTAATCCGGATCATCCTTGGGGTTGTCGGCGGTGGACTCGACATCACTTTCTGGATAATTCACGTGACCATCCAGATCACCCCAGGCTGCAGGCTCGGTACCAGCTGAGATGTGACGATCCACCACCTCGTCGGCCATCTGGTAATACACTTCGGGGACGTACTTGGCCCAGAGAGTGGAATCCAGGCGACGAGAAAATACCAGACTCACCAACATCTGAATGAGAACCGGACTGCTAAAGAGACTGTGAGCCTCTTTGTCTGACGCTAACCACTCCATGGCTTTATCATACTTGATCCCAGATAGCAGGGCTTGGCGGAGGTCGGTTCGAACTTCCTTCCAGACCACGTCACCAGGGAGCCTCTTGTGGACCTCAGACTTTGCCACCTTGGAACCTGCATTCGCCGGAAGCGCCGAGTCTTCAACGGGCTTGTGTCCGGACGGGCGACGCTGCAAATTCTTGGAGTCCCACTTGAACGGCCGCTTCGGAGATGATTTCAGAGTCTGGGGCTTCGGTGGGTATGACAGATACCGTGGGCTCTCGCTCTTGGACTCTGAGGCTTCAGCACTTGGACGAGTAAGATCCAGAACTCTGGTGGTCTTCGCAGCCTTCTCAGCAGCCCGACGAGCTCGTTCTTCAGAAAGCCGTTTCTTGAAATCAGGAACAGGCTTCTTCCGTGCGTCCAAAGCTGTCACACTGATGACAGTCGTCCAGTTATCAGGAACGATAGTATTCTCTTGAAACGACACCAGAAGGTCATGAAGCCGATCCCAATTACCGGAGATTTCAGAGTTCTCTTGTAAGAACCCTGAGAATCCCCATGGATCTGTGGGTTTGACTTCAGGACGCGATTTCAGAATCGAGACCTGCGCTTGAAGATCAGCGACTTGGGATTTCAGAGCTGCCTTGTCCGACTTCAGAGCTTCCACTTGGTCCTGGTAGTGAGCCTTGAGATCCTGAATCTCCGAAGTCATGCGTTCTTCTACCACACCGGCGTCTTTCTGGGCACACTTAAGCTCGTGCTTCCAGTATTGACAGTGCGGTACCCACTCACGCTTGATTTCTTCGCATTCAGAGCGCGCTGCTGCAGCATCGATCAAGGCGACACCGTTCTGAGAACCAACACGTTCCCGAAGGCGACGGTGAGCAGCAGTCATAAGCTTTAGGCATCCGGCCGCCCGAAAAACTTTCTCGGCAAGCCGAGTGGGGGAGACGTGAGAAACCAAATACCCCAGTTCTCGGCGAACATCCACAGACGACGTCAAGGCATCCAGAGTGCGCACGTCTGGAGTCTGGGCGCATGGAGACACGACTTCGTCAGGATCGAAGCTTGGGATCACCCGCTCCAGCTCCCGGAGGTCTTCATCGGTGAGTGCCTCGTAACCCACGAGTACACAGGGGCCACCATACGCGTTCGCTATGTGACGCCCTCTTCTGAAATCTTCAGCCCGTGCAGGAGTACTCACCAGAAAGGCACGTCCCTCTGGTTTGACGATGGGAGCAACATAATTCTGGGGAACATCAGAGTCCCCCAACGCCGTGACTTGGTCTCCTGTGGACGTCACCAGACCCTGACGAAACAGCCGATCGACCTCTTCCGTGGACAAAAGCCGTGGGGCGCCGAAAGCTCGCGGTCTGAAAACACCAGGAGTTCCCTCAGAGAATTCAGAACTGGAACCCCCATGTGAAACAGGCGTTGGCGAAAGATCACCGGAGCCAGCCGGGTCAATAGTGCCACCGGGGAGATTCTCACCCAGATCATCGACTTGTGAATGCTTAGGCTCGGACGCACGGGCTGGGGCGCTAGAGCTGCCGCCTGGCGATGTGGCTGAACCAACATCTCCACCCTGCACCACACTGGCAGTTGCCGAAGCAGGACAGGTGCCTGTGGCGTCGCCTGCCACCCCACTCGCTGAGGCGTTTGAGCTCAAAGAAGCGCTGGTTTCCTCAGTCATGAGCGAGAGGACAGAGATTGGAAAATGATCGCCCGTTGGGCGAGTCAAATTAAAGTTTCTGAGTCTGAGAGAATCAGACTGTGCGACGGGGCACCAGAGACTCTGAAAACCGGGCAACTGGCAGAGAGTTGCAGCTACACTACGCTCTGAAAACCGTCTATCAGAATGTTTGATAGGCCTGGCCATGATACACAGCTTGGAGAAAGTTCCGCACTGATGGATCGTGACCAGGAGGGGCGGTTGACATGATGTTTTTTCCGATTTTCGAGCGACTGGTGGACATTACGTTACGATGGGATTGGTTATACTATGGGTTATAAGCGAAAGGGATTTTGGGATGCGGCCGCACCCGTGCGACATCTGTGGAAGATTGTGGATAAACCTTCGCCTGACTGTAAAGGGGCCCAAAGGACCAGAAGTGTACTTCAGAGTGTGCACAACTCTGAAGATCAACTACACTCTGTCTGGTCACCGGACTTTCCCCGACGATGAGTGCCTAAGTTCTGGCGGAAAGTCTCTCAGAAGAACGTATCTCTGAGAGACCTCATCCCGTTACCGTCCAGCGCGACGATGGATGGTTCAAGGATTCACAATATATACCCGCAGAGACCAAGTATCGCGCGCCGGACGCCGCGCACCCGCGCCACCCTCAAGATCTTCATGTACGTTGAAGCATTAGTGCTCCGTACTCTGGTTTCTCACTCAAAACTCTGGTATCTCTAACTCTGAGTGACCAAGACTCTGAAAACCAGGATACCAGACTCTGAAACCACCGAAGATCCAAGACCATACTGAAACCAAGTGAACCCAAGTTCAAGTCACGCATTCAAGTGATTACTGACCTGCACATCCCCCGTAATGACGTCTCTACCTGTTAACCCATCGAGATCGGCTGCACAAACTGCATACTGAGATCAAGTCAAGACATCTTATACATACAAGAGCCAAGTATACCTGACATATGAAGACTGACTGCTGAAAGGACGCAAAAGATGACAAGCAGAAGAGAGATACCAGAAAGATATGATAGTTATGAGGAAGATAAACGATAAACAGAGTTCAATTTGCCGTGTAACCCAGAAGTCATTGTATTTCTGTTTGCAAGGCCACGCCAAGGATTGTTGCCGTGTGATCTCTCGCCTATTCAATCCCCTTAGGCGGAGATCAGGTAACGCAGAGACCTGAAAGGACCCGCCTATTCTATATCCTAGTTGGGTCGTTTGTTTTGTCTCTAGCGGTAGCCCATTTCATATTGCTCGTTTGGACAGGCTCTGGAAACTAGACAGTCGTTTTCAGAGTGCAAGGTAGACTGTTATATATAGCCGATTGTATTGGTTTATATTTTCCCTCTATACTAGAGGGTGGTGCGCGAACGTAAAGGGATACCAGACAGACCAGGTGTCTGGTAGCAAGTCCCTAGTTGACCTGGAGTGTTAGCCCACCGTTCAAGGGCCTAGAAAGAATAAGAACGGCTGTATATATTTGTATAATTTCGAATTCTGTGTATTGGTTGTTTATCTCTGAAAGTCAGGTATCTCGGTTCTGGATTTGTGATATTCAGACACCGATTTCAGACTTTCTCTGGTATATTAACCTCTTTTCGACCGCCGACTTCCTGGAAAACACTTTGTTTTCCAGAGATTCCGACTCCCAAGCGCTCCTGGAAGGATTTCCTGAATACCGACACCAGACTCCAAGGGAACCCCAACTTCTCTTCACAACACATTCTCAGACTCCGGCGAGGGTCATGTTTCCGAAGAACGAACCCACGAGGATACCGCAAGGTACCACACGCCAACCTATCGTTGTACGGCTCTGAAAACCCCTTTTCAGTAGTCGTATAACTAGGGTTCACTATACGCCTCCTGCTCCGCGACCAAAGTTTCACCGACTTCGCGACAGTAAGCAGGCTTGCTCCAAGATTCATTGGGCCGTTCAAAGTACTTGAACGGCACGGCAACGGGTACCGGCTGGACATACCGTCCAACATTAGACTACACCCGACCTACTTCTGGCGGTTGAAGCCGTACGGTCGTTCAGCCGGTTTACTCTCGTCCCGAGACCGGACGAGAGGTTCGAGGCCGTCTGAGCTGCCTCACAGACCTTAGCACGGAGGACACGAACCTCCTGCTTCTGAGCCGCTATCTGGGCACTGCTCCAGCGCAGCAACTCGATCGTGCAGGGCACGATCGTCATGGTCATAGCGTTGACCATGCGGAGGGAGTGTTCCCACCCCCTCCGCCGCCGTTGCGCGACGCGCGTGGAGCAATCCGCTGGATTGTGGAGCGGATCGTGGCTCATAAGAGAACGAATCTCAAGGGGTTCGTTTTCGTATTCGTTGGAGAGGATTTCCTCCTTAGCGAGATACATGGGAGCCGCGGAACGTCCTGATGGAGGACGTTCCGGAAATGGTGAGGGCGTACGAAGCCCACCATAACTTGCAGGGTTTAGACCTGCACGAGGAGTGCTGCGATCAGACACAGCACTCGGAGCATCGCGTGGCTCAAGACGACCACGGAGATCCTTGCTGTGATTTTGTTGAAGTTCTCAACAAAGTCGTTCCACGACTTACATAGTGCCTGCCACTCTGGCACTTTTCCCTTGCGCGAAGTTTTCTTCGCTGCGTAAAATCGGACGCTATGGCTACATTAGTGTGGTAGACACCGGCCAAAGGCACAAGTCACAGATCTGTGTATGACACATCGTATGTCTCACACGTCACCTATGTAGCCATTTAATGGTAGTTAGCTCAGAGCCACACACACTACATTTTGATTAGGATTTAGTATGTTAGATACTAAATCCGTTTCATTTAGGATTAGGGAATAAAGCCAAATAAAAATCAGTTTATATAATTAGTGTCAGTCCCTTAATTATAGGGACATTAATTTAGTACGTCCCGTATTTAGTGGCCTACTTGGTTCTTGTATAGAACCGAAGGCTAGTGCCTTGCAAGCAGGACTCTACGAGTCCACTAAACTTCCTCTGTGCCGTGCACACCTACGCAGCCCCGCTGCAGTCGCGGCTTCGAGTCTCCGACTCAAAGACAACTTCCTTGGGGACATCGTCGTCGTTGATACTGTTGTATGAGTACAACAGTATCGGGTTCGGTGATGAACTAGCATCAAACCAATCCTGGATCTGTGCCTCAAGTTGGCATCCATGGAGCGCACACTGGCGGATCAGTGTAACCATTAGAAATAGATTAAACAGCTTTAGGAGGTCCCATAATTTGCAGTTTAAATGAGTTATATTTGATTGTTAAACTTATTG
The DNA here is from genome assembly GCA_018806915.1 of Phytophthora colocasiae. NCBI lineage: Eukaryota > Oomycota > Peronosporomycetes > Peronosporales > Peronosporaceae > Phytophthora > Phytophthora colocasiae. The sequence continues at coordinate 190,933 of JAGKQI010000051.1, read as the reverse complement.
GACAAGTATATTTAAATTAAGTATATCTTATTTGCACGCTTCCTCATGCACGTAAGCGCACATGTACACCACCTAGTGGGTCTAGGTAGACCCATTACACCATAGATCACCATAGATCACCATTGATCAAAAGAGAGATCGAATTACATGAGGAGTACCTGATAGCCTTCCGAGATTTCTTAGCTGGTATTTCATCGTGGTGAAGAGCGTTCATGAATCACCAGCGTCTCGATTTGCAAAAGGATAATATCCAGCATCACCTGTTGATGGGGCAAACAGAACAGGTCCCAGTCACTCCTGCAACACAGCATGCGTTATTTACAGTCTCCCTGGAAGATATAGGTTCGAGCATTAGCTTGGTAGATTACACCTTTTCCCGGGCAAAATGGCACATTTTTCCAGCAAAGTGTTTTTTTTAAAAGAATCGAAAATTGGATAATAAGGTTTTTAAGGCAATGTGGCTAAGTACGATTCTTTTCCCAACCAAAGTGGAATGTCTCCTACTGACCTAACGACATGTCTTCACCTCTCTCCGCTAAAACGATATTCTTCAAGCAATGTATCTCCTTCTTGGACTAGCCTTGCGTGCGTGTTAGGTAGACGCTAAAGTTAGTTTCGTCATGGTAGATGATCAAGTTACCCTCTGTAACGTGCAAGTTCAGCGCCTTAGCGAACGCCATTCGCTTAGCCTTGTTCTCGCTGCTATTCATCGTAGATTTCTCGATGCGCAAACCCTTGATCGTGTAAAGCATACTGTGGAGAGCACGGTGAATTGAAGTGACGCTTACGTTGACGTCCATGTCGCTGAGTAGCCAATCCTTCACGTCCTCGAGCTTCATGTCCGCCTGCTCGTCCAACTATTTCTCCAACTTCGACAACACCTCCACTGTCATCTTCACACAAGACGGCCGAACGCCACCGCGTGCCTGCTTCTCGATAATACCCTTCGAAATGACTCGACGGGCAGTACAGTACAGTAAAGTACAATACATGGGCACTTTGTTGGAGCGGGCGGTGCTTTACCAGTCTTGACCGTCTAAAAAAGGAACCCAGGACTCGCTTTTTGGCGCTATTGCGCTCGTACTCCTTGGCTTCGGTAGAAGGAGAAGGCGTGGTGGGGTCAGTCATGTATGAGCTGGAGCGCAATGGGCGAAATGAGGTCCGGTATGAGCCACTGAAACCAGTGAAGTTAACTCCTTCGCGCCATTTTGCTTGAGAAACAAATCGTAATTAGCCACATTGCTTTAAAAATCGTACTTACCAGAGAAAATATTAAGTTGCACGAGTGATTAAAAACCACATTGCTTAGAAAATGTGCCATTTTGCCCGAGAAAAGTTGTAGTTCACCCAATTGGATACGTGGGGTCAGCAGTGACTCCACACACCTGTGCAACCACACCGAGTAGTTGAGAGAGGTGATGATGCCCCACCGAGTGGTAGGCGCCTATGATGGCGAAATTATTGTGAAGCGCGAATAAGAAATCCGAGAAAAGGCAACGTCAGGCCCAGAGAGAGTCGGATCAAGCGACAGGGGCCTCTGGCGAAGCAAGATGTCAGTTGATGACCCCAGATTGCGCGAACGATGGCTGACGAATGGATCCAGATCGATGTTCGTCTCGATCTCGCCAGCGATGAATGGATGGCGTCTTGGTCGAGTGAGACTAAGTGATTGGAGAACCCGCCGTACGGTCCCGCGTAGCGGCTCAGGGTCGGAGGAGAAAAGGGCGCCTTGCCTGAGGTCGCATGAGAAGGAGATCAAGACAGCAGAGGGTCGGGGCCGGTGCGATCTATGGTGGGCCGGTGACAACATAACCGTGAGATGCTGCCGAGGGGACCTGATGGCAGCATCGGTCGCATGGGGAGTGGTGATCAAGTACAGGAAGATCAGGACCTGGAATGTTGACGACACAGGCACGCGAGATCAAGTATGAAGGTTGCTGATCGAGATCATTGTTCAAGACGGTGGACCAAGATCGATGACCGAGATGGTTGATCGAGATCGGCTGATCGGCAGATCGGCTGATCGAGATCGGCAGATCGACAGATCGACAGATCGACAGATCGACAGATCGACAGATCGACAGATCGACAGATCGACAGATCGGCTGATCGCCAGATCAACAGATCAACAGATCGGCTGATCGCCAGATCGACAGATCGGCTGATCGCGATCAGGGGTTAGGTGAGATCGAGATCGAGGATCGGAGGGGCAGCTGTGTAGCCGGATGTCAGGTAGTCGTAGGATAGCAGATGAGGATGGGACTAGTAGACATAGGAATAACCATAAACAGAATCGAATTTGCTCTGGACCTCACAAGTGCCTTCATCCAAGACTGGAACCGGGAATTACATTGGCCTACCAGCATCAAGAAGGTAAGGAGAAGAGATCTAGCATAGAGGTTAATTCTGGATAATACATTGGCCAGTTTTACCCTATCTAGTGATCTATCCTTTACGTGCGAACTACGGATCGGAAGGAATTGGCTGCTTGGCCTGACGATCTCGTCGACTCTCAACCCATCAAGACACCCGCTATAGGAAGCGGCAAGCATCGTAAAGGAAGGGACCAGATCCCCAACATTGGACCTTTGGAAGACCTAGATCGAAGATCAGGCGACCGGATCAAGGCTCGAGTATTCGCCTGTGACCCGGATCAACCCCATCGAGGTAGAGTGGAGTATTCCCACGCTATCTCACACCCCTGCGTCACCCAAGACATCCTTCGCGTCCCGAGACATCTTCAGAAGTCACCTGGAAGAGCGTAACCCGCCTACCGACGGGTACACAAGGTGAACTCTACACGCAGCAAGATCACGGATCATCGGGGGACCCCCTCCGTTAGTCGGTGTCTGGGCGCAAGTGGTGATCGCGATCGGCCTCAACCAGATTTTGGCCAGATCCGCTCCACCACATTATTTGCCACAGATTCGCCGGCCTCCTTCTCCTGAAGAGTTTGCAAAGCGGCGACTGTATCTCGTCTGCTCGCGATTGACTGATTTTGTTGTAGGGCATTTTTCAGGACATGGTCGTTTTTGGTGGATTTCGCTCTAAGGATATTCCCGACAATACTGGTCAAGCCACCGGAGTCGAGCCATGTAAACCCCGTCGACTGGTAATTGGAGTGCTCACCCCTCGAGGCCTACAAGTAGTAAGAGCGGCTGCGTGGCATATTAGCTCCCGGAATTGTATTGGTTAACTGTTGGAAGAGGACTCTGCTAGTAGTCTTTGCTTTCCAGAAAGCCTACTGTATTTGGAAACACTTTGGTCCTTTAGGTCTTTGGATCTGATCACACCGAATATAACTCACTCGTAAGACATCGGATACACGACGCCAAAAGAAACCAAGGAGGATTACCACAAGGTCACACGCCAACTCTGCCGGATACCCCCCGGAACCCCAGTTGTCAAGTGGCATCTCGAAGTGTCCTTCAAGATTCCGACTGGTGACCAGTGACCGGGTTTTCTTACCAAAAGTCCGATATGTGTAAATAAATATAAATTGGTTTTACATTTAAATACGGTTCCACAACCCTTCCTTGTCCCCTAATCAGTTGTTTTCACCCGTTGGTTCGGTTCTTCTTCTATAATTGGCGGAGCCTTCCCACAATACCTTCTGATTGGTCAGTTCTACTTTCGCGGGAAACTGCAGCAGTCCAAATCCGAAAATCCCTTCAATTCCGCGTGACTGGCAGAAAAGAACTCGACCCCGACGGCTCCGACCGCTCCTCGCTTCCTCTTTATCGCCCTCTCAAGACCCAATGGCTGCCGAAGACGCTAAGGCCGCGGAGCCTACGCCCGCTACTACCCCTGCTTCTACTGAGGAGGCTGCTACCCCTGCCCCTACGCGTTCTCCTTCAGCTCGCAAGGCCAAGACGGCTGCTGCCGCTAAAAAGCAGGAACCCGTTGCTAAACCGGCCCCGAAGGCCAAGAAGCCTAAGGCCAAGAAGGCTCCGGCTGCTAAGAACACGGGTGACAATGGTCCGTCGTACTTTGATCTCATTGTGGACGCTATCAAGGAATTGAAGGAGCGCAATGGTTCTTCCCGTCAGGCTATTGCTAAGGTTGTCGAGAACAAGAAGGACAACTATGCCAGTCACCACTTGAACAAGGCCCTTCGTACGGCTGTGGACGCTGGTAAGTTCATTCAGATTAAGGGCTCGTACAAGCTCTCTCCTGAGCTGCGTAAGCCCTCTGCTTCCAACAAGAAGAGCCTTAAGGTGTCGGAGAAGTCTGCTAAGACGGTTAAGAAGGTGGCTAAGGTGGCTAAGAAGTCACCCGCTGCTAAGAAGACGGCGGCCAAGAAGGTTGCTGCTACGAAGAAGGTGGCTGCTAAGAAGGCCCCGGCCAAGAAGACGGCTGCTAAGAAGTCGCCTACGGCCAAGAAGGCTGCTGCTAAGAAGACGACCACGAAGAAGGCTGCTCCTAAGAAGGCTCCGGCCAAGAAGGCCGCTCCTAAGAAGGTCTCGCCCAAGGCGAAGAAGACGGTCAAGAAGACGGCTAAGAAGTAAATTGCTTCGATGTCTCACTGTGCTAGAAATCAAGGTCGGTGATTTATTACGGGTGCAGCCAGACGAGCTGCAACCTTCCCTCTATCCCTCGGTGTTTATTAACACCACCCTTTTGTACATCAGAATTTGTCTCTTCAGCTCATCAGTGTGTTGTTATCTATCTCTCGTCACAAATGAAGTTGTGATCTGACTACCTAGATTCGTGTACTTTCGGTTGGGTTTGAGAAACTGTCAAAGGACCTGGTCATCAGTGAAGTACTTCAGCGTATTTCGGTGATACAGTAGTGGCCCCGCTCAATCTCAAGGGAAAAGTCTGGCATTGTGCTGAATCGCCAAGAATGGCTCAAAGCGTTGGACACCAGAATGAAAAACTCCATTTAGAGTGCCTAGGCCTTGTGCCGGTGGATGAAGTAGCAGTTTGCTGGTGGTCGAAACTGCTGGCATGAGAACGGTGAGAGTTTTGATATGAACTATCCTTTGGATCTAAAAGTGAACACTGGACATTGGAATCGTAAATGGAATCGTCGGGACTCGGGACTCGATCACTTCCCAACTTCCCTCTCCGGACCAACCAGTCACAGCAACAACAGCTTCAGTCGATGGCTCGCATTCTTTTTCGAGCTGTTGCTTCAGTAGTAGCGCTCACCGCCTCGTTGTCATCAGTGACAACCGCGCAGAATTCCAATAGCAGCAGCACCGCCGATGTAGATGCTGGCGTCGAAGACGAAAACTTCGGCGTGGGTTGCAGTGGCGACATGGAATACCCGACAACAACCGATGATGCCACTGCGCAGCCTCGCTACGCGTACCTGGTCACGAACCCGTTGGCCGATTTCATCACACTGCACTTCAAGGACTTCAACTTACCCGTGACCGACTACGTTCAGGTTCGCGCCGCTGATCCGGCGGCGAAAGATACTCGCATATTGCAGTATCGTGGCAATGACACGAGTGGAACTTTCTTCTCTGATGCACTTTCAACGTCGTCTGTGATCGTAGAGCTGTTCACTGACGTATCGAGCTCAGTGCAGACAGCAAATGCCTCGGAATGTGTCGGATTTGCTGTTGATAGCTACCAGTACCTAGGTCAAGGCTCTACTCTGAACGGATCCAAGGAAGAAGTTTGTGGAGCAGACAACAGCAGAGAAGCACGTTGCTACTCGGGCTACTCGAACGCGTTCCAAGCTTCGAATGCTGTTGCTTTAAGAAAGCCACTGGATCCTTCTTTTGCACCGGTTGGCTCCTTGGCAGCGAAGGGCACATGATCACCAACCACCACTGCATTTCGACTCAAGCCCACGCTAGTAACACCGAGTTCGAGTTCATGGCTGAAGGCTCAAGTTGCAGTGTGAACTGTGCCAATGCTCGTGCGTGTGTCGGCAAGATCCGAGCTTCATACTCGACGCTAATTTACGCTGACGCAGGACTCGACTATGCTCTTGTGAAGCTACCTATCAACCTGTCGAGAGAATATGGTTTCCTGCGCCTCCGCTCCAGCGGAGCAATGATGAACGAACGCGTCTACGTGCCGCAGCACCCGTCCGGATGGGGAAAGCGCATCGCAATGAAGACCGACGATGGATGGGGTAGTGTCACCTCTTTAAACATGGGGGGTTGTGCACCGAACCAGGTTGCGTACTACCTGGATACTCAGGGAGGCTCGTCGGGTTCTCCGGTCATTTCGTACTCGGACAATTCTGTCGTTGCCTTGCACCACTGTGGAGGGTGCCCAAACACGGCGATTAACGCCAACAACCTGCTCAATGACATGAGCTGGCGCGGGATTCTTCCGGCAGACGCCCGTGCGTATTAGTTGCGTTTCGAATTGTGGCAACGGGACCTTTATATCTATCTACTTCATCGGTAATACATTTTCTTCAGCAACTTCAGTTTTTGTTTACGTGGGTAGGAAGGCGTGTTAATTCTTACTGAAGTAGATGAACGCGCTAGAAACGACAGTAGTTACCTTCAGCCAAGTGAGTGTGTCATCCCAATTCGAAGGTTTGAACGTCGCATCCTGAAATGAGCCAAACAGGAAAACTTCACTAGGACATTGTAAAATTGTCGACCTCAAAGCAGAATGGTTCGAATATTTTATCTCCTCGTTGTCTATGCAATAGCTCTCGCTGCAACCTTCACTTCAGCACAGAAATATTCCAGCAGCGGCAGTACCGATAGCGCAGGAGCAGGTGTCGAAGAGGAACCCTTCGGCGTTGGATGCGGAGGTGACTTGGAATATCCCCCTACTGATGAATTCACGGAACAGCCTCGATTCGCCTACTTGATCACCAACCCACTGGCGGATTTCGTCTCAGTTCACTTCACAAAGTTTAACTTGCCTGGAACCGACTACGTTCAACTGCGCGCGGCCGATCCGTATTCTAACGCAACTCAAATTCTACGATACAGAGGAAACGAGACGAATGGAGAATTCTACTCCACTGCCTTGCCGACTTCAGCTGTCATTGTGGAGCTGTTTACCTACTCTGGAGACTTCCCACGAGGTATGAACAAGGCGGAATGTCTTGGATTCTTGGTTGATAGCTATCAGTATTTAGCCCAGGGATCGACCTTGAGCGGATCCAAGGAAGAAGTTTGTGGACTTGATAGTAGTCGTGAAGCTTCCTGTTTCAAGTCATTCCCCGACGCTTTCCAAGCTTCCAACGCAGTGGTTCGACTTTTGATCAAGAAACGCGTGGGTGCGTTCTTCTGCACAGGTTGGTTAATTGGAAATGAGGGCCATCTCATCACCAACCACCACTGTATTTCAAATCAAGAGGACGCCAGCAATACGGAGTTTGAATTTGATGCCGAAGGCTCCACTTGTAGCACCAACTGTGCCTCTGCGCATGCCTGCGGCGGTTCAATTCGTGCCACTAATGCAACGCTCATCTACGCTGACGATGACCTTGACTACGCGCTCGTCAAATTACCAGATAATCTATCCAGTGAGTATGGTTATCTCCAACTTCGAGCAAGTGGAGCTGTTAAAAGTGAGCGAGTGTATCTGCCGCAGCACCCGTCAGGATGGGGCAAACGTATCGCAATGAAAACGGACAGTGGGTGGGGCACGATAACGTCGCTGCATGAGGGAGGGTGTGCAACGGATCAAGTTGCATACTATCTGGACACGCAGGGAGGTTCTTCGGGGTCTCCAGTCCTTTCGCGGACAGATAATTTGGTGATTGCGTTGCACCACTGCGGTGGATGCCCCAATACAGCGATCGACAGCTACAAACTCGTTCATGACATGCACGCGCGTGGAATTCTACCACGAAATGCTACCGCGTAACAATGAAAATCGATCACTTTTCGTTCCATTTACTCTTAAAACTTACTTCACCGGGAGAAATCCTGAAACAGGCAGTATCTAAAATGGTAAGAAGAGATTGCTCGTCGCAGTGTAACCGCCCAATACGTCCAGCAACTGGTTGAACCAGCCTCGATCCCGTGACGGTAGAACTTTCATAACTCAGGCAAAAACGGTTGGTGAACTCGGTGGGACCTTGCACTGATGAGGTAACGCCGCTCAATTTCGCTTGATCAAGCCTACACTGCACATCCCATCCGTTAATTTGTTTCGTGGAGATTTTCAACTCCTCCTGTCACTGCTCTTCAACAATTCTTCAGCGGAGATTGGAAGTCAAAATGTAGTTGTCATTCTCAAACCTTCCGTGTCGGGGTAACAGGTAGCTTTACGAGGAATGACTCGACTTCTCCACCGAGTTGCTGCCTTCGCTATTGCAACTTGGACAGCGGTTGCGAATGCTCAATCCATATACAACAACAGCACTCCTGCAGGTGTGGAAGATGTGACCTTCGGTGCCGGATGTGGTGCAGCTACACCGTATCCGATGTTCACAAGCGACACGACCGTCCAACCGCGGTACTGGTTCACGATCAATAATTCTTTGGCGGAGTTTGTGTCGATTCATTTCACGAACTTCAATCTGCCCAAGGACGACTACATCCAGATCCGAGCAGCCAATGCTAGTGACCGTGAGACGACGGTGCTGAAATACCATGGCAATGATACAAGTGGGGCCTTTTACTCAACAGCTCTCCAGACAACTTACGTCATCGTCGAGCTTTTCACCGCGAACACCGACTCCAATGTCGGGGCTCAACCGGTGAGCACGTCCCTTTGCATGGGATTCACAGTCGACAACTACCGATTCCTGGCCCAGCCTGCTAACAACGCCTTGTCTGGCCAAGAGGAGGTATGTGGAGCAGATGAAAGCCAACAGGCCGTGTGCTACTCGTCGTACACGGACGCGTTCAAGGCTGCAGGTGCAGTCGCTCGACTGTTAATCCACAAGGCTAAGGGCTCCTTCTTCTGCACTGGCTGGTTAGTTGGAAGTGAAGGCCACCTCATCACGAACAACCACTGCATTTCAGAGCAGGCCCACGCCAGTAACACCGAGTTCGAATTCAACGCCCAGGGCTCCACCTGCAGCACGAATTGTAACAAGGGAATGGCATGTGGTGGCAAGGTCAGAGCTCGTTCTGCAACGCTAATTTACGCCAGCTCAACGCTGGACTACGCCCTTGTTAAGCTTCCAGTCAATCTGGCGGGTGAGTACGGCTTTCTACGCCTTCGTAAGACTGGAGCGTTGCTTTCCGAGAGGATCTACATCCCTCAGCACCCGGCAGGTTGGGGCAAACGTATTGCCATGAAGACCGACAACGGATGGGGCAAAGTGACGTCATTGAACACGAACGGCTGCACTAGGGAGCAGGTCGCGTACATGCTTGATACGCAGGGTGGGTCCTCCGGTTCTCCTGTCCTTGCTTGGACCGATAATTCCGTCGTCGCACTCCACCACTGCGGTGGATGCCCCAACACGGCTATCAACAGCAACAAACTCGTCAATGACATGATGACCCGCAATATCCTCCCAAGAGATGCTGTGTACACGGCTGCTGTTGCAACTTCACCACCTACCCAAGCTCCTACGACGAAAACAACAATTGACGGTACGATCAAGTCGACAGCCACATTCACATCGGTCGATTACGTGGACTTTACTGTGTCATCGGAAGCTGGGGTTGAGCTTGATCTCCTCTCAATGGAGGAGAAACCTGGTGGCGGCTACGTGGACGTTAATGGAGACTGCAACGCCGGATACCTGGACTCGAGTGTCATTCTCTTCAGTGTTAACACCGCTACGGGTGCCATGACTACCGTTGCAACGAACGACAACGCTCCCAATGGCTCCGGCAGTCGTGACGGATCAATCAGTAATGTCGACTCATATCTGAACGTGAAATTGTCCGCAGGCACTTACAGATTGGCTGTGAGTGCAGCGGGACTCACTCCGACGTTAGCTGCGAACAAGCAGATGCCACAGTCGCCCAATGTTCGCGTGTGTGATAAAGGGACCTCCAACTACGGCAACTACCGACTCACGATCAGCTCCACCGCTCCGGTGAAAGCCACCTCCCCAGGCAGCTACATTGGTTCGCAGTGCAGCGTCGTTTCCCCCAATACTCCGTACAGTCAATGTCCGTACCACCGCGAAGCTGCTCTTGCATACGCTACTGGTGTTGAGGGGTCTATCATTCGCAGTCAAAGTGCCGTGTCTGTGGACTACATTCGCTTCACCGTTCCCGCTTTCAACCGCATCACAGTGGAGGTGGCGTCGTACGGCAGTGCTGATGGTACTACCTTTATGGATGTCAACGGCAACTGTGAAAGTGCGTACATTGATCCAGTAGCCTACCTCTTCCGAGCTAACCCTGCAGGTTTATCGGCTGCCGACCTTGTGAACTCTAACGACGACGATGACAACTTCGTGAAACGCACGCACTACCGCTCCTTGAGTTTCCGCGACCCGTACATGTCGTTGGCTCTACCTGCAGGAAACTATGTCCTTGTGGTTGGCCGATATCCACTGAGTCTTGAGGATGCGATCGCTCGTACCAGTCGCGCTTCAGTTGATAAACTCACACCCGAATCTTGCGGCAAGAAATCGGGACGTGGCAACTATTTGGCTGTTGTGAGCTCCGCGAACAAACTCGACATCACCTCGCCTAAATCGTTTTCCGGCAGTCGTTGCCCCAGCGCAGTTGGTAAACAGGTTTGCACAGCGTAGGTAACTTTACCATCACCATCCACGCGGTGGACGTAGTTCTCTGTTCTATGCGTAGAATGGAGACCATAAGTATTGGGTCAACCAATTCCAGCGTACACTCTTCATCATCAATACACATTTGAGTTTTTCATTTGAATTCAAAAGATGAATAACTAGGAAATGGTTTATTGAGGTTTACATCACTAACTAGGGCATTCTTTACATTCTTACTCACTGGTCTGGTGCGTGAGCGGCAGGTGGGAAACTCGGTTGGAGAACTTTCCTAACATCTCGTCGTTTGGGTTTAGATCGATGCGTGTGATACTGCAGTGACTGATAGGGGAGCCCAGCTGGATAATCTCCTTCGGAACGTCGTAACACTGCGCCATGCAGTACTGGATGAAACTTGTGTGTGCAATGACGATCTTGAAATTTTCCAGCTCACCCTTGGGTCCACGTCCCAGACCGTTGTCTCCATCCCACCGGCAAAGGTTTTGGAACGCCATTTTGTGCATCGATTCACGGTAGTCGTAGCGGTGGAAAAGATCCACATTCTTAGGCGCCCCGTCCTCTAAGAAGCAGCATTCGTATTTGTTGGCTAGCCATGGCATCGCCTTGGCAAAAATCGCTGCAGTCTCCACTGTTCGTCGCAATCCTCCATACACCAAGGAAACACTAGGTTTACCGTCTCCTCTCAGCTTAAACATCTTGCTCAGAGACTTGGCTGTGATCTCCGCTTGTTGCTCGCCACGCTTTGTAAGTCTTTTATCTCGGTCGCACACGCGGAAGTTGATATTCTCCGTCTCTCCGTGACGAATAAACAGGAGACGTGTCACTCCTCGAGGACTCTGGATCTTCTTCTTCAGTGGATTTAGCACTGGTTGGATGAACTTGGGGAACAGAACGTTATCCACTTGATACGTGCCTTCTTTGATCTGAAACGGGGACAGAGTCGATCGACGCATGCACTTATGCAACAACTGAGGCTCCAAAGGAACACGAGCGGCAACCTGGATGGACCACCACCACAGGAACATGTCTTGCTTGGTCTGGAAGCGCAAGATACTGGTCTCACTCCTGCTCTGGTATATGAAATCCACCTGCATGATGTTGTCTTTAAAGTCGAGGAACTCCAACCGTCCACTGGCGACGGGGATCAGACTCCTTTTCTTTTGAATCGTGTCTTTAAATTTGCGAAGGACTAAAATGCCGTGATACAACTCCGCCCAACACTTGGTCCAGCTGGAGATGCCCATTTTCACTCGTCGGGTCTCGACAAACCCGCACAGCACGAAATGTTCGCGTTTGGCAGCTTTTTGCACTGCATAGTCTCGGAATCCCACAGGGAATTCAGGACGGTCTTCACTAAAGTAGAGCTCTACCTCGTCGATAGTGTAACGACGTGTAGTAGAACCATTTTGCGGTACAGCTCGAGCCAATTGGGGTGTCGGGTAGTGGGAATCTAATTGGGGGCGACACGTCTCGAGTTCTTTAGTATTGGCAAAATGTACGGACTTGGAGCTCTTCGTAGGCGTCTTGGGGCTCTGATTGTCGCTCGACTTGATGGATGGAGCAGCGTAGGGCGCTACAGGAACGGGCATGGTGACTTGGTAGGGCTTCTAATGGAGGTACTTGCCCCCAGGCTGCAACTTACCAACTGACACTTTTCCAACTCTTTGGCGTGCGTCTGTTCATTAAAGTTTTTTTCGCAGATAAATGGTCAGTGAATATTTTTTTGTCAATATTATTTGTGTACCGCACTTCTGAACCCATTTTGGTTTCCTGCTGCTATTGGACTGTGTGTGGTGGACAGACGACCGCTTTTGCGTCTCTGCTCGTACTGGCCGCGTCTTCGTGACAACCTTTTCTCAGATCGACAACCCCGCTTGTTGCAGTGCAGCCCCTTGACGTCAGACCTCGACAAGCAGTGAAGGGTTGACCCGCAATTAAGAGCTCTTGCAGCGGTGGCAAGTGGGAATTGGCTGTAAGACTAGTAGGTAGAATCATTTAAACCAGACTTGTATCAAGAGCCTTGGCCAAGGCTCTAGCGGGGCCAATGCCATGCCGCGTGTCTCCCTCCACCTCAACGCCTCTTTAGGCTGAGTGTGTCGATCCACTTGGCGCACAAAAATGACTTTACTGCATTGGTAACAGCCACTTCCTTCAGTGTCACAGCACATATAGTACATGTACAGTAAGCACTGCAACATGCACTACATCAACTTGGCACTTGCCTGTGCATCGGCGCTCGTGGCAAAACTATAGGAGGTTTAATACTTTAAGTATACAGTAATTTAGGAGAAGTATACCACAGTACATCCTTTATGTGGTGCACATCACACCATTCAAAACGACACTAAAAAGTATCCATCCAACCAAAACCCACAATGAGCGAGAGCAAGCAGCAAGAGGCCGAAGACTATCTGCGTTCGCGACCGACAGTTGATGTCACTGCTGTGGACATTTCGCCCAATCCAGCAGCACTAACGGATGAGCTTAATCTTGAGGTGGATTTCCACCTGGATGCTCCCGTCTCCAACGGTGTCTGGGATATCGAGGTTAGTGGTCATAATTCACTACCCAAATTATAATTCCTGTCTAAACTTGCACTCTGTTTTGCAGTATTTGGTAGACTCTGTTACCAAGCGCCACATTATCAATATCCTTTCCACCTGCTTCTTTCCTATATAATTTGGCATTATTTTGTAATCACATTTTTTATCCTTAACCGATTATTCAACTTCTCAATATCCACAACTGGGCCAAGTAGAAGCAACCGACTACGCTCGCGGAGACAACCACTTCCAGTTTTCGGTTTGTTTTGCAATTGTTTGAGAAAAAGATTCGCTGGAATTTGTTTGTTAAAACCGTGAAATGGAAAACAGGCACCTCAAATCAACATTTCTGGCATTCAGCCGAGCCAATTGACCAATTGTGGACTGCTCGTCGCAGCTTTCAAGGACGACAACGGAGATATCCTCGACCTCAAAATGGTTATTCAAGTGTCAGAGCAGCGTGGAGCACTTCAACGAATCATCTACAGTCCGCTGGAATAATTCTCCGGATAAAACCCAACGCAACAAGATTCTCTTCAAAGTGTACTTCGTTATGCTCTGTAGTGTGTTGAGTATCAGGCGCTGGTAGTGTGGAATACTGAGGAGTGGGCTTGACGCACACCACTAAGAACTTCCATACTCTTCGCAGTCTGGGCGTTGGAGAACAAATGATAGCGTTAGTTCGGGTTTTCTAAGCAATACCACCTTAACATGATAACTACCTGCTCATCCACAACTCTCTTTGTCCTTCCCAGTGCTCTAGTGAGCTTCCGAATCTCCTGCAAATGTCGCTCTTGCTGTTCGGTTGCCCAGACGAACAGATCATACTTCTCTTTTTGAATTACTGCCACTTTCTGGACTAGAATGTCCACTTCCTGGTTGTAAGAGTCTCGGTCGTCCTACCGTGGTAAATTAAATATGGGATTGATAAATCAATAAGAAGTGCCACGTAATGTACCTTGATAATTTTGGCAAAGATTTCTCGATCAACTTGGAAACGAATCTCTTCCTGTTCAGGAAACCGTAACGTTTGTGTCTTACTAAGCTGTGTACTCATGAATTACCTTACCTGGGCCATCTTGGCTCTTTCGATACGAAGGTTTTCTTCACTTGTCTTCACTTTTTTCTTAAAGGCGTGGCGCTCAGCTTTTGCCTTTCGTAGTATATGTAGTAAAAACATGTTAGTGAATTGCAGAGAGCTTCACAATCTCACTATTACAAGCCTTCTGTAGAATAGATTGTAGAACGCGAACATCTTGGCCAAGCTGCAGAAGGAGAGATAGTAGAGAGTATTAGTTATGCGTCAATTCTCGGTTTCTATACAGCCTACCTTTTCCCTCGATGTGTTAGCAACGTAGTTCATAGCCTCCATCTTCGCCTCCTGTTTAATACATTTTTTATCAACACCAGCGATTCATGACAAGTGTACTCATGCACAATTGTACCTCTGCTTTCTTCAATAGATTGTCAATCTGTTGAATTTCCTTCTCATCTATCACGAGTTTGCTGGATTGAGTGGAACTTAGAACGGGTTTTCAAAACAGAAATGACCATACTTACACTCCAGGTTTATCACCGCGGTCTCCTCTTTCCAGAGCTTTAACTTTCTTCTTTAGAAGAGCATTCTCTGCACGAAGGAGTAGCAGTTTTTCCTCCGCAGATATATTTTCTTTACAAAACAAGTGTAAGTTTCAATCTCCGACAAGAAATCGTTGAGAAAACGCACGAATGGACTGCTCAATCTGAGACGACATTGGCCCGCTCAGCTCCGTGTCATTCCTCTGGACTTCCTCATCCACGTCAATGTTTTCCATCCTACTACTAGCTCTACCGAAGCCTGAAAACTAACAACAGAATGTGCAACGTCCGTTTCAACAGTCTACAATAGTTTTGATTTTAGTCATCATGCTCACTACGTCGAACAATTGGTGGTAAATTATTAGAGGACGCTTTCTTCACTTCAGGGACGGCAGCTCCTGGTGCAGATTTCCCACCAAGATGAAGCTTCATGTACTTTGATCGACGTTCTGGGGTCATATATCGTAAAGCTTCCGAGCTGATTTCATTCTGTTGCTGCTTTTCGGCTTCTTCTCGTTCTCTCTGCTCTGTTACCTCAAGGGCTTTCAATGCGGAAGTAATTGATATTTCTTCAAGCTTTCGACAGATCACTTTCACCTTTCTCTTGGCGAACTTAGCCAACATATCCGGAGAGAAGAGTGGACAATGAGTTACATCTATTTCTTCTAGCAGTCGACAGCCTTCGAGCAATGCAGATAATGTTCGGTCGCTCAATTTCTTACACGCAGCCACATTTAATCGACGGAGAACGGAAGATTGGCCAGCGATTTCCAGCATTCCATCGTCTGTGATGCGAATGCATCTGGATAAATTAAGTTTCTCCAGACTTAAATGTTTGGAGATAGCGTACAACACAGTGTCTGTTAATTCTCTACAAAACGCCAACTCCAATGTGACAATCTTTTCACAAGAATTAACAATATCGATGATATTGGTATCACTCAAATGTGTGCAACCAGACAAGTTCAGAGACACAAGCGCTGGACAGCAGAGCACCACTTTGTGGATCCCATTTGGTGTCATATTGGGACAATAACTCACATCAATATGCGAAATATTAGTGCCCCCAGTAGAGTGATCCAGCATATCGTTTAATAGCCACAATAGTCCTTGATCTGTTAACTCTGTACATGCCGAAAGATTGAGCGACTCAATACTTTTGGATCGGTGACCTAGATGACCCAGCGATAAATCATTCATTCCAGAACAGCCAGAAAGATTGAGTGTTTTCATCTTTGACAATAGATTTTTATCCACAATACCACGTCCATCACCTTCTTGATCAAACACGAAGATTTTATACGACAAAGCGTCCAATTCCTCGACATTCAGAGTGTCCAGCTCCAAGCAATTATGTGTAAGTGTTCGGATGGATACATCTGTGATACGGTCACATTGGCGAAGATTTACTTTTTCCAGCCCCGTACACACTTTAAGGAGTTCCAGTAGTCCTTCGTCCCCAATACGTCGACACCCAGCAATATTTAACCTTCTCAGCTTCGTGGGATTTACCAGCATCGTCGCCAGATACTTCAGTGCATTATTGCCAAGCTGTACACAAAGTTCCACCTCCAGGGATGCTAAACCGGGACAAGATTTGCCGATTGTGAGGAAACACCGATCCGAAATTCTTTCGCAAAAACTCAATCCCAACTCTTCAAGTCTGGAATTTTTTCTCACAATTGCTTCCACCCCAACATCTTGAATCTGAGGACAGTGAACCATTTTCAGTCGTATCAATCTATTACAATACTTGCCCACAGCCGCAAGTCCGAGGTCCGTTATTAAAATACAGTACGAAATATCGAGTTCTTCGAGCTGTGAACAGCAAAAGGCAATACGTCTCATAGTTGCGTCGGTCAATAGATAGCAGCGAGCCAACTGGAGCCCCGTACAAAATTTATTGTTTCTCGTAATAATTTCCATATCCTCCTCGGAAATATCCAACACGTCTTTGAGGTTAATACAGCGGGCATCTTCTCCTGTCTCTGCTGCTAGGATAAAGTAAATTACAGCTTTGGGATTCTTTAAATCTCGTAGCCACACCATATTCGTTAGTTGATCTCCGTAATAAGCAGGAAAATCCACCAACACTTTGCAGATTATATCCGCAAAAGTCTCAACAATAGCCTCTTCCTCATCGTTGTGGTCGTACCAGCTCATGATATTAACCAACGAATTAGCTGATCTCGAGCCCAAGAAGAAAGCAAACGGCATTCGACCCAATTCTTTAAGAGCTAATCGACATTGCTCCGATTCAACAGGCTGGAAGTAATCCGGTTGGATTTTCAATAGACTGTGGTAGCAAAGCAAGAACAAGTCGCTGAAAATGGGTTCCCGTGGCAGATTTTTCAACACTTCAGCAATCCCATGGACGTTTTCCGTCGCCACGAACGGCTTCAGACCACATTTGACCTTCTTCTTGTAAATCTCCCGTGCATGTTGGTGATCCAAGTCGTATTTTAGGGAAGCGCATATATTTTCTGCAAATTTTTCCAACATTCTCTTGTCATCCGGTGCGTACTCCAAAGCTCGAGAGAATCGACTTGCTGCTAAAGCGAACAAATGATCAGACTCATGTGCACGATCCCGAGTTCCCATGACATAATGAGCGTTGATTTCATCTCTCGTAAGCATTTTCCCATTGTAGTAGGCAACGTGAGCGATATTCCCATGAAAAAAATACTTCCCATCTCTCCTTCGAACTGAAGACAGACAACCGATACGTAGCTGTCGAGCTTCTTGATTGGTTTGTTCTTCCAACTCGCGTTGGATTTTCATGTTCACTCGATCTCGCATCTCCTTAAATTCCGCTGAAACAATGAGCCACTTGGCGTCAAACTTCTCCCGGAGAATCTGCTTCTTGGCTACTGGCTCAAAATCTGCTTTTGAAGCTTTGGAAGCGTCTTTCTTCACTGTTTCGGATTTCTTGGAGGGGTCTAAATTGTCATTTGCAGCAGCGTTTCGAGATAATCTCACTCGGAACTCGTGTTCATCTAACAGTTTCGTGCTGATCGCCTTGACTTGATTCCTACCTTCTTTCGTAGCGAAGAAAAGTTTGGCTTCTCTATCAATTTCCTTAAAACAAGCTCCTTTCGCTTCATCTTGGAGATCGGCAATGTCTTGACGAGTTTTAATCATCACAGCCTCACGCTTTTGCAATTCCAGATCGACAACACTCGCCACTTCCACTTCGTTTTGCAGCAAACCATCCACGTAAAACCTCAGGATCGTTCCGTCATACGTCCCGACTAAATGCACCCACTTCCCAATGACCACTTGCGCTCCAAATACGAGGATATCAATACTCTTGACGTTGATACTGAATGCCCATACGTTCGACTTCAAGGCGCTGATACAAAAACGTCCTAGAGTCATCACCACTCTCCTGGTACTTTCGTGTCCGTCACAGCGACACCAAACCTCCAAAGACACGTAAGAATCTACATTCTCTGGGTAAAATCGCATATCGTACGGGAATAGGACGCAACTACGTGAAGCTTTCCGAAGAATTAACGACCGATTCAAATCTGCATTCTTGATTGGACCTTCGCCTTCAAGTGTGCAACCGGGGAGGTATTTCCCTCGGAATTCAAGACCCAATGAACCGAGATTTATCGGTTCAAGCGTTCCTCGACGGTCACAAAGCGGCCAATAGCCACTAGGTCCGTCTGACTGTAGTAGTTGTTTATATGACGTGGCTTGTTTCACTGTCGCTTGCAGCAGAAGCAGAGATGCCATGGAGAAATACAACATAGAAACGTTGTGTTTAATACGATAAAAGTCCCCTGAAGACTGGATATCATCAAGAACAAAAGTATAGCAATCTGGGAATTGAGCAACACGTTCCAAACAGAGGCTAGTGATCGGGATTGCCATCATATCAGTCACGCGCTGTACAATGTACTCCAGTCTTGGTAGCAGATGTCTTCGTAAATTTTGCTTGTCCACTTCTGACACAGCTCTCAGTCCAAAACGAGCACGGATTCCTTCGTAAATATGTGTTTTCCAAAGAATCTCACTTCCGCTTCGACTGCCACTGAGCAGGTTTAGCGACTCAATCACAATATGTTTGTGTAGCATTGGGGTGAGGCCTGTGGAATTCGTCTTGGCAGCTTGCCGCATGAAATGCCGCACTATATTCTTGAACGTTCGTGCAACCATTTCAGCAAGTAGAAGACATCGGATAGTAGACGCTCTCTCTCGACATTCCCATCGGCCTCCATAAACTACAACGTTCTGGATCGAATCTCCCATATGAGGAGTCGTTAGGGTGATACATGTTGCGTCAAAGCGATGGCTCCGGTCTCGACTTACAGCACTTGTTTTCCCATTAATATAGACAGGAGATCCTCTATCCAATTCCCTCGTAAAATCTTGAGAAGTTTGGATTTCCGCAGTTGCATACTGAAGTGTAGCCGTTCCCGAGATTTGGAATAGAAATTGGGAACGTAACAGACCGAGATGACGCATATTAATTCCATGTCTGTGTAATTCCTTCACGAATTCGAACTCTGGAGAATCGAAATAATCCGCTTTAGTCGATAACTTGACGGCAAAAAGCGGTATAACCTCTTTAACCAGGTATTTCGTCGCTCCTTCCACATCAAGTGCCTGCATTTGCCAATCTGGAGTTCGATACGTTAATGACGAGAGTGCGTCAGGGGACAGAGGAGTCCTGAAGCTTCGTACCAGCTCTGGTCGAAGTTGCCGCCACATAATACTCATACCTCGAGTGGATTGAACCAAATGACGCGTAACATCCGGGTCTTCGGGAGGCATTGCGCGTGCAAAATTGAGAACCACAAGCTGTTTCTCTCCGTTGAGGTAGCCGAGCATGTCTCCTGCAGCGTGGACACTCTTAGACGTGAGATCCTGGTATCCCCTGACACTGTGACGGCTGAGATTGAGTCGTTCTGCTACATTAGCGAAAGCTTCGTCCAGTTCTTTACTCTGGAAAGTCACAGTTTTGCCTCGGTTGTCACTTCCGTGTACGAGTTGCTTTGAGGTACGTTGAATATCTCCAGATTCAGTCCAAGTGACGACTTCAATGGGGATTTTCGACGAGCAAAGGACACGGAAACCCTGGAAATCGACTGTACATTGCAGGGGAACTCGAATATTGTCGGAACTACTTAGTTCTCGCAGATAAATAGCTGAATTCCTCACTTCGTGACCTCCAGCTTTCGCTGCGTTCTCATGGGAGCTCTCGAATCGGCCATGGTCGTCCGTACAGAATTTAAACAGGATGTCATGGGCTTCATATTTCAAGCGAGAAGTGGTCCGGATATCGTCTTTCCGTCCATCTATCGAGGATTCTTTGGTAGGGAGAATTGATTTGTCTCGTAACGGAAGATAATACTCTCGTACGAGCACTAACGCGACTGCAGTCGCAGTTTCAATAAAATCCTGGCAAATCTGCAGTATTTCAGTATATTTCGCCTGGATCTGGTCAGCATTTCCTTCACTGAGACGTAAAGCGTTCTGGAATCGTTCACTCCATTGTGTACGATGCGCCGGTAGTACAGGATAAGTAGAATTTAAGCGTAATTGGTTCTTTTTGGCCTCTTGCAGAGCCCATTCTGCTTCTTTCCAAGCTTTCATGGCTTCAACAAGCCGCTGATGGGCTTCTTGTGCTTTTCGGTTTCTCTGGTCCAGTGTATGTCTCTCCTTCTGTAAGAATAAACTGGTAGGATCAATAAGTTGTTGGTTAGTTTCTCCATCCGGTAAACGTTCTTCATTTTCATGATCAAGTTCACTTTTGTATCCCATACGAATTAACTTCTTCGCCATCCTTCGAGCATTTTCATTCGCCACTTTGTCACTCTCAATTGTCACCATTTGAGTCAAAAGTTCTTCTTTTTCCGCTTGGATCGAATGTAGAAGTTTCTGTGTCAAACCAAAGTCCAAGTCGCTTTCTGCAATATTCACCAAAGCAGCAGCAAGTTCTGTAGATCCACGAACCATTCGGAAATGCTCATACAGATCTGTATCCATCGCACTCACGTCGTAAGATCCATCATGACAACGAAATGCAGCTACGTAGTCGCAAATATGACGTTTGGATGGCAATTCCTGCAGAAATTCGGCCAGTTTAAAGTCCGTCATGCCCACACAAACTTGTTTCAGACGATCTTTGAGCTGAAGCAGCGGTGGGTCTGGGAATGAAAGATTCATATGAAGATAAAGTTCATCGATAGTAAAACCAGTAGCATATAACTCGGGCGGGAAGCGACCATGAATCATATTTTCTTTCCGCGCGTTCGTTCGAAACTCTTGAGCTGCTGCAGTGTCTTTATCAACGAAATGTTTTTCAATTTCTTCATTTACATCAGTTTCCGGTACTTCCAAAGGCGGATTTTCACTAGTTCCGTCTCGTTTACGTTTCTTGGATTCAGCCATTTGACGAGCTTTTTCTTCAGTAGCAGCAATTGATTCCAACATATTCCCAACGGAAGGAGATTCTTGCTTTGCATGGACTAGTTGAGTCACTAAACCTTTAGCAATCTCTGGTTGTAGGTACTGGATATCAGTATGTGGTAGTTGCAGAGCTTCTTGATGTTTCAGATAACCCAATTCTTCTTCCATTTCTCGAAAACGATTCTCCACTTCTTTTTGAGCAATTTGAACTGCTTCCTCTGTCATTAGCGATAGAACTTGGTCTCGAGTGAAATTGTTCCCTTTCGTGCGAAGTTTTACCTGTTTCATGCGGATTTTCGCTTCAAACTTCATTTTATCCACACTATGAGCAGGTTTAGCGTCTCGATCGCTCCATTCCTTCTCCACTGCTTGCCGAGCTTCCTCTAAAGCCAAACCTCGAGCATGATAGAACGCCTGCTTTTCAGCTGCCAATCGAGCCACTTGTCTCCCTTTCCTAGCGCGCCAACTTGTCTGTAACTTAACAGCAGAGCGTACTATCACTTCCATTCGATAGTGAAGTAAATTACGATACCCTCCATGATCCAGAGGCACAACATTGGACAACATTTTGGCCCTGCGCTTCGGAAGATACTTGGAGTAATCGGTTTTAAGCGGATCGTTCTCCCCCATGGCCAAGGCTCGTTCATGAATAACTGCTTTCTTCCAGTGGGTTAATTCCTCTCGTGGCTGCATCAACTGACGAGCGAAAGCGTATTTCAAGTCGTTGATGTTGATCAAACCCAGTCTGTACTGGTGAATTGCGCTCATATGCTGCACCACAAAGCGACTCAGTTGCTGGTACCTCCATGGAATTCCTAGTACTTCACAGAGATACTTGGAACTCTGGATAGCCTCAAAACAATACTGGGTAAATTCATGCAACGTCATTCCTTGGTTCTCCTTAGCCAAAACATCATCAGGTGATAAACTATTCATTTTTAGGAACTCTCTCTCCACAAATTTCACGAGAAATTCTCTTGTTAAAGCTCGTGGAGGGTGGATTTCTCCTATTCGTGACAGAACACTAAGAACTACACGGATGATTTCAGCCAGAGATTCAGGTGTTAAAACTCGAAATTGTCCGCTTTTCCTAGCAAAAACATCGAAAAGAAACTCGATCTTTTGATCCACAGAACTGCTCCCAGCACCCAACACTAACGTGACCGCAAGTTCCATCAGCTGAAACGTGAAAATATCATCGGTGGTAGTAGAAATGGCCGCATTCCCCGTATTTAACCGGTTAAATAGCGGCACAAAGAGTTTTTCTCTGTCGAAAACCTCCTGAGCGCGCTCGAAAAGAAACTGTTCGTTCTCGTGCAGAAGACAAATACGCTCTAGTTCATTTTCCCGTGACTTAATTTGATCTTCAGCATACAAAACTTGGGATCGGAGTTTCGCTTCTTGGCCAGGAGCTCGAAGTTTTGACGTTGTTAAAGCTGCATATTCCTCCTGGGCGGTCGCTAGAGCGCTTTTGGCCCCGTTCACTTCTCCTTCGTACCTCTCCAGCTCTTCTCCATGGAATTTCAAGCGTAAATCACCCAGTGGTCCATCAATAGAGCGCACAGCAGCCACCTGCTCCATAAACTCTCCAAATTCTTTTTCTGCTGCTTTCGTTCTCGATGCAGCGTTTTGTTTCTGTCGTTTTAACTCTGCGTCTTCACTTGCTTCTTGATCTCGTGTCTTTTTATCCTGAGCTTCTTGTGTGCGGAAGAAGACGTCATTTGGGTCGAGTTCTTTCTTAGCACGATCAAAATCAGCTTGGCGTTTTGTCCAAAGCCTTTCACGCTTCACCTGCAGATCGCTTTCTTTTTGAGTGAGTGCTTGGAGTTTTCCCTTTTCTGACACCAACGTAGCCTCCAGTTTGTCCTTCTGGTACTTGATTTTCATGTCAAAGATGGAGTTTTCCTTCGTTTTCGCTGCATGTTCACTTTCGAGAGCTTCATCCACTCGGTTTTTCTGCTTTTCGTAAGTATAGCCGAAGAATATCGGACTGCGCGTGGAGGGATCGAATTGGTCAGGAAGAGAACGCTTGATAACGCGGGGTTTCTTCAGTATAGCTTCAATCTTCACTCGACCATTGGGTATCTGGTCAAGATCTTCTGTGGTGTGCTCAGCTAACGTTTCCTCCGTTAAAGGTAAGTTATTACCATCTCCATCGTCCCTCGGTTCTGTTTTTATCGGATGAACAAGCTCTTCACTGTCACTTTCTCCTTCCTCTTCACTCTCATCGGCGTCTTCTTCTTCATCTTCCACAGCTTTAGGGTGTTCTTGAGTAGTACCAGACACTTCTTGATCAGAATCATCCTTCTCTTCTTCTTCTACTTCACTTTCATCTCCACTGGCTGCTGAACTACTTGCACTATCATCCGTATGACCATCCAGCTCGTGTTTTGCTGGAGGGGGTAGCAAAATATCCCATTTATTAAATTCATCAAGCATCCGTTGAGCTCGTGCTTCACGTTTCATCGCGAATCCTGCACAAACTGGATGCCATTGAGCACTGGACAGAATGTTTGAACGTACAGTATCCTGGAAATGAACGTGAGTTACAGCTTTGATAAACAGCGGCCACTTGACAATTTCTCGGAGTTCAACACCTTCAATAGATCCAAGAAGATGCAGCTGGAGCTCGCGTAAAATAGAGTTTTTCTCCCTCAATTCACTTTCAGCCTTGCTCTTTCTAACCAAAAGTTCCTCTACAGGCTCAACAGCGTCTTCATCGACTATTTCCTCCTCTTCAAAGCCTTCCAGAGGCTCAAAACGGGGAACTTCTACCTCAATTTTCTCCACTGCAACACTCTCAATCTCAACTTCCAATTGTGTTAATAACCCCTCCAGAACTGCAATTTCCCTTGAAAGTTTTTCAGCTTGAACACGTGCCTCAGACGTATCAGCTAACACTACTTCCTCAGTATTATCTGTTTGTTTTTTCTGAACGTTAACTAGGTCCGTGTACCAACGTAGAAACTCGGTGACTCGAACGATATCCCAATGTTGACAGAACGTGAATATCTGGGACCGATGGGCGATATCTTCACTTGTACGTCGCACACTGGAGCTTCCAGTCGGTACCAACTGATTCTCCAGTAGAACACCATTGTCACTTAGAAGCGCATCCTCTTCTAGGAATTTCGAGATTTCGGCGCCCATTTCCCACCCACAAAAGCAGAGAGAGAACGTCACCAATGGGTCTACAATAACATGAAAACTATAGCTCCAGGTGCATGACAAGATGGCCGAGGAGACCTGGTTGCGTCCTTTTGAAAGGATACTTTCTCGGTGATCGACGCTACCGGTACCAAAACTTAGCACAGAACGCACGCTTCGTGGCACCAAACGTCGCGAATGCGTTTGAATATTGCGTGACGTTGACAATCAAACTCTGAATCTCTAGGCTCTGGTGACCAGGCTGGTCCTAAAATGAAGGTCCTTCCTTGCCCGAGTGAATTTCACAGACGAGCATACGACTGCGACAGCTCCTGCAGGAAACATTATTCAGGCTTAAAAGTCTACAGTTGCGTAATTGACGCTGTCAGCTCTCGTTTACATTTACACAGCTTTGGATAGGTAGGTTGGGTGCGAGCGAAATGCCATTCCTCATTTTCGACGGTAGACTCCACTCCACGTCATGTTCTCGATCCGCGCCCTCTTCATTGCCGCAACTGCAGCATTTGTAGGATCTGCTGCTGCCAATGAGGCTGCAGAGGCTGCTAAGCTCCCTGTCTTCTTCTTCCACGGTGCGACAGGCAACAAGACTAACGCTGCTGTGATCGAAAAGAACTTGACTGCCGAAGGACGTACGTACGTAGCCCTCGACTTTTGCTCGAAAGCGTGTTCGGTCCGTACGGCACTCTCGGATCAAGTGCAGATGGCCATCAAGCAGATCAACGAAGTGATCGCCAAGGACACTGCAGCCTACGCGAATGGATACCATTTCCTCGCTCACTCGCAGGGTGGGTCTGTTGCACGCGGTGTTATCGAAGAAATGGACGACCACAACGTACACTCGTTTATCAGCTTGGCTGGCGACGGCAATGGAAACTTCTTTGGTCCACAAGCTTCAGATGCCGTCCCACTCCAAGTGATGCTGAAGCCTCTGGGCCCGTACGCCATTGACGCCACGGACTTCAACTTTACCAAGTACGAGACCGACCCGACATCGTGGAACGGCAAGTTCCAGCGCGACTGGATAGAGCTTGTCACCACCAATGAGGCTCTGCAAGGTAAGAGCTCCATCGCCAACATCATGATGCCGCCGCTCACTGACGCGGCGTTGGTGAACTGGCTAAAGATCAACCCGTTCCTTCCCAAGGTGAATAACCTTGAGGACTGCGGAACGGATGCGACCTGCGCGGACAACCAGAAACGCCGCAAGGCCAACTTTGTCAAATTGAAAGCTGCGCATTTCCTCGCCTCACCCCAGGACGACCTCCAGTCGCCGTGGCAGAGTTGTCTGCTGGGCAAATACTCCACCGTCGCTACACTCGACGAGGTGGAGACCAAGTTCGCGGACTTTACTATTGTCGGGATGAAGGACACCGTCGAGTACACGGACGACCTGTACGGTTTGAAGACTCTCGACACTGCTGGTGGACTCCACATCCACGAGGTTGCTGATGTCCCTCACAACTGCTGGTTGTTCGACTACACTTCTCTCGCTACGGACGTCACGTGTAAGCACGCTCCTGTGTACGACACCGAGATCTACCCACTGCTTGTGTAAGGCTGAAGAAATTAGCAGAAGTTGGAATTGATCTTGAGTCACGAAGGCATTACCACAGATTTGGTGGCGGACATTAATACTTTGATTCTCTCGTTGCCACTTGGAAAGTAACATCTCGGCTGAAGAAGACATGGTTACTTACAGGGTGACTGCCAGCACAACCGTGGCGGGTTAAACGCAGGAAGGGTACATCTTGCTTAGACCTTGCACTGGTATTATTGCTGCTGTCAATCGGGGAAACGACCGACAGTGGCCATTGCCTCGTTGTCCAATAGACAAAACACGGGAGGTAATACATTTCATGTGTATTCTGCTGAAACTTTCAACTTGAAAGGATCCAACATTCCAGCATTCGAGATACTTGAAGCAACATTTCTTCCACCAGTTGAGGATGCTGTTCTGAAAACCCCCCATGATCATGACCAACGATTGTCGAAGATCCTTCACTCCGATGTGCTGGTTGAAGAGCCTGTCATCGAGCCGGGCCAAACGTGATCTGTATCCTTTGCCAACAGCTTTGGTGCTCACCAGAAAATTGACCGTGGACTTGAGGCGAATCTCGTTTCGGTCACCT
The DNA here is from genome assembly GCA_018806915.1 of Phytophthora colocasiae. Lineage (NCBI taxonomy): Eukaryota > Oomycota > Peronosporomycetes > Peronosporales > Peronosporaceae > Phytophthora > Phytophthora colocasiae. The sequence continues at coordinate 164,501 of JAGKQI010000051.1, read as the reverse complement.
GCATACACTGTATGGCATGCAGTGTTTGAAGGTGTTCTCCAAAGCGACATCCAAAATTCAGTATCCAAGGAGTACTTTATCTCGTTGGATCCTTCAGTGAAGCTGTTAATGCTCACCTGAAGCTGTTAATGCTCGCCTGGTGAATTTCACAGACGAGCATCAACAGCAGGACACTTCGGTTGTCTACAGCTGTCCCGTTCAACTTGTGGCACGCGCAGTTCCAGCTGGAGATGGCATTTCAGGATTAGAGCGTGTTGCCGACGCTGCGAGGAACCGGCGGAAGAGGTCATGCTTGACCTGTTCAGCTTTGAAACCGTACGACTGCTGCGACAGCTTCGGCAGGAAATCCTCAGCCTGAGGATTTCCTGCCTGAGGCTCAGGCTCCCGTTGTGGGCGTAAACGCTAAAGCTTCCGGTTCGGTGGGTGCGAGCGAAATGCCATTCCTCATTTTCGACGGTAGACTCCACTTCACGTCATGTTTTCGATCCGCGCCCTCTTCATTGCCGCCACCACCGCACTGGTAGGATCTGCTGCTGCCAATGAAGCTGCAGAGGCTGCTAAACTCCCTGTCTTCTTCTTCCACGGTGCCACGGGTAACACGACCAATGGTGCTGTGATCGAGAAGAACCTGACTGCTGAAGGAAGAGTGTACACTGCCCTTGACTTCTGCTCGAACGCGTGCTCGGTTCGTACGGCACTCTCGGAACAAGTGCAAATGGCCATCAAGCAGATCAACGAAGTGATCGCCAAGGATACTGCAGCCTACGCGAACGGCTACCACTTCCTCGCTCACTCGCAAGGTGGCTCAGTGGCTCGTGGTGTTATCGAAGAAATGGATGACCACAACGTACACTCGTTCATCAGTATGGCTGGCGACGGCAACGGGAACTTCTTCGGTCCTCAAGCCTCGGACGCCGTGCCGCTCCAGGTTCTGCTGCAGGCTCTGGGTCCGTACGCCATCGACAAGGCTGACTTCGACTTCGCTAAATATGAATCTGACTTGGCCTCATGGAAGGGCAAGTTCCAGCGCGACCTGATCGAGTTGATTACCACCAATGATGCTCTGCAGGGCAAGAGCTCCATCGCCAACATCGTCACACCTCCACTTGAGAAAGAGGCGTTGGCGAACTGGCTAAAGATCAACCCGTTCCTTCCCAAGGTGAATAACCTTGAGGATTGCGGAACGGATGCGACCTGCGCGGATAACCAGAAACGCCGCAAGGCCAACTTTGTCAAATTGAAAGCTGCGCATTTCCTCGCCTCACCTCAGGATGACATCCAGGCGCCGTGGCAGAGTTGTCTGCTGGGCAAATACTCCACCGTCGCTACACTCGACGAGGTGGAGACCAAGTTCGCGGACTTTACTATTGTCGGGATGAAGGACACGGTCGAGTACACGGACGACCTGTACGGTTTGAAGACTCTCGACACTGCTGGTGGACTCCACATCCACGAGGTTGCTGACGTCCCTCACAACTGCTGGTTGTTCGACTACACTTCTCTCGCTACGGACGTCGCGTGTAAGCACGCTCCTGTGTACGACACCGAGATCTACCCGCTACTCGTGTAAATAGCAACCATTTCTATGAAACCAATAAAGGAAGATCGAGCAAGATGCTATGAGTGAAGTTGTCATTATCCTTGTTACTAGTACATGCAGCCAAACTATGGGCGAAGAAGCAGCAATTTGGGCAAGCTCATAATACGGGGCATGCCTACTCCTTGAAATTCCAAGGATTTCAATGCCAACACGTTGTTGGAATGCAATCACTGATGGCGAGGGAAGGACACGACCCAGATCCTGGGACCCAGTCTGGGCAAGACCGACTGGATGATCACGTTTCGAGATCGGGTCGTTCGGCCTCGCAATCCGATCGCACCCCAATGCACTCGCAACCTTAATCTACCGATGCAAGCTGAAAGTCGCTGTAAACGCTGAATCCGCGTTGCCAACATTCCCAAATAGGGATTCCCCACAGTAGTGCAGCTTCTCATTTTGCATTTCGCTCCGAGATCGCACGCCAATGGTTTCCTTCCGTTCTCTCTTGGTTGCTACTGTGGTCGCGCTCGGCTGCACCTCCGAGGCTGCTACCTCCAAACTGCCGGTGTTCTTCTTCCACGGTGCTACAGGCAACAAGACTAACGCTGCTGTGATCGAAAAGAACTTGACTGCCGAAGGACGTACGTACGTAGCCCTCGACTTTTGCTCGAAAGCGTGTTCGGTTCGCACGCACTCTCGGAACAAGTGCAGATGGCCATCAAACAGATCAACGAAGTGATCGCCAAAGACACCGCAGCCTACGCGAATGGCTACCACTTCCTTGCTCACTCGCAGGGTGGTTCGGTGGCACGCGGTGTTATCGAAGAGATGGATGACCACAACGTACACTCGTTTATCAGCTTGGCCGGAGGCGGCAATGGAAACTTCTATGGCCCCCAGGCTGCGGACGCCATGCCACTCCAGGTTCTGCTGAAAACTCTAGGCCCGTACGCCATTGATGCCACGGACTTCAACTTCACAAAATACGCGGTCGACTCGACATCGTGGAACGGCAACTTCCAGCTCGACCTCATCCAGACCGTGACAACAAACAAGGCTCTTCAGAGCAAGAGCTCCATCGCCAACATCATGATGCCGCCGCTCACTGACACGGCGTTGGCGAACTGGCTAAAGATCAACCCGTTCCTTCCCAAGGTGAATAACCTTGAGGACTGCGGAGCGGATGCAACTTGTGCGGACAACCAGAAGCGCCGCAAGGCCAACTTTGTCAAGTTGAAAGCTGCGCATTTCCTCGCCTCGCCCCAGGATGACATCCAGGCGCCGTGGCAGAGTTGTCTGCTGGGCAAATACTCCACCGTCGCTACACTCGACGAGGTGGAGACCAAGTTCGCAGACTTTACTATTGTCGGGATGAAGGACACCGTCGAGTACACGGACGACCTGTACGGTTTGAAGACTCTCGACACTGCTGGTGGACTCCACATCCACGAGGTTGCTGATGTCCCTCACAACTGCTGGTTGTTCGACTACACTTCTCTCGCTACGGACGTCGCGTGTAAGCACGCTCCTGTGTACGACACCGAGATCTACCCACTGCTTGTGTAAGGCTGAAGAAATTAAACAATCGAGAAATGCTCAAGAAGCTGCATGTCGACCCTGGATTCAAATTGGAGTTTCACGCACCAGGATAGTTCAATCACAAGGCCCAGTCTGTGCGAATAACGAAGTATAAATACAAAATACGAAACTCGGGCACATCCATTTTGTAGGTGTGTCGATCCAAGAACCGGGGCCCACTTCGATGGAAACCATATCCTGCCTCGAATCGCGCTCCCCTATTTATTTTTTTCTTCGGGCACTGTGGCTGTGAACTTATACTCTCCATGCCATGATCTCGTGGAAAAAATACCTCGAAGACAGCGAGCTTTGAAACGTTTTCGCCTGCATGTTGCAGGCTGCAACGCCCACCTCAGCTCAAAGCCCATAGGACACGACCGTTGTCTACATACCGAGCACTTCAACGTGGTGCACGCAGAGTGTGCGTGATCTTCCGGAAGATCACGTTTCGAGATCGGGTCGTGTCGCCGAACGCTCGCAATCTGCAAGAGACCGGCGTCGTGGAACGGCAAGTTCCAGAGCGACCTGATCCAGACTGTGACTACCAACAAGGCACTACAGGCCAAGAGTTCCATCGCCAACATCATCACGCCGCCTCTTGCTGACGCGGCGTTGACAACGTGGAAGAGCATCGACCCGTTCCTTCCTAAGGTCAACAACCTCGAGAACTGCGGTGCGGACGCCAAGTGCAAGGCCAACCAGGCCCGTCGCAAGGTGAATTTCTCCAAGCTCAAGGCTGCTCACTTCTTCGCGTCGCCCCAGGACGACATTCAGGCCCCGTGGCAGAGCTGTATCCTCGGCAAGTACACGACCGTTGCGTCCGTGGCCGAGGTGAACTCCAAGTTCAGCTCTTTGAAGATCGTCGACATGAAGCAGACCGTCGAGTACACGCAGGACCTGTACGGTCTCAAGACCCTCGACACATCTGGCCGCTTGCACATCCACCAGGTGCCCAATGTGCCGCACAACTGCTGGTTGATGGACTACACGTCGTTAGCCACCAAGGTGCCGTGTAAGCACCAGCCCGTGTACGAAGCCCAGATCCGCCCCGTGCTGGTGTAAGTCGGTCTCTAATCGAGAATCGTCAATCTAACTCGGTACTGTTAGATACGAAGTAGCTGTTAATTAAGCACTCTTACGGCTTCTTCATCTTGTTTTCTTTCATGGCAGATCGTGATAGTTTTATTGCTCAAACTCTGGATATCGAGCTACAGTACATGTACGATACCATGAACTGGTTGTTTTGAATTCAATTTTCTCCGAGCTGGTTCAAGGTACGAAGTACCTGACAGATAAAGCGAGTTGTTTTTATTATTATGCAAGAAATCGTTGGAATCATCGGATCAAGCACAGAGTACTGATAGCGTTTTTTTGAGAGTAAATCGTAAATCTCTAATCCACATTAGAAAGTTCTCTCTCGTCCCAAGGCCAACACCTTTCCCAACACCAGTATGAGCTTCATCGCTGGAGGTCCAACGACATCATCCCAGTCGAGATCGTCTCCTGTCCAAGCGACAGCGGCTGCAATCTCACCTCGAGCTGCTGCAGTTGGAACAGCAGTTGCTGTGGCATCGCCAGCAATCATGGCTGCCAGCATCGATCGCATCAACGCAGCCCTGGAAGATGCAGTAGCCAAGCCGCCACCAGGGACTGGTACATTGCGTGTGTGCCATGCAACGGGAGATGAATGGGACGCGTTTGTCGGCAGCGAAGGACAAATCGTTAAACCCAATTTTCTGGAATGGTTTGCTAGCACTGGAGAGATCCACATCATCGAGTTTGCCCGCACACCCCATGGAAAGTATATTCCTCACTTTGCTCGTACTGCGTTTACTGAGCGGAATATTTCTCGATGGCTTCAAGTATATGTAGAGACCTACAATTCCCAGGGAAGACAATGGTGCCCAGATCTCAGCTATGGACCAATTCAAAGAACACCAGGATCGGTGCTACCTCCAGTCATTCCAGTATTTGACGACTTTCAGACGATCAAAGTTGAGGTTGGAGTCTCGCAGCTGTGGGGCATGGCTCCAGGACAGCTAGACCACAAGGCGATATCGATATGGGCCACGGTGCCAGGCGTCGAGTACGTGCTGTGTGTGAAGTTTGATCCCGACTTCACGAATGCGGAATACAAGCTGTACGACGTTCAGGCAAACCCGTTGGTGGAGCTGGATCCGGTTCCAATTGTCGCACCAAGAACCGAAGTCCAATTTGACGGGCGTCGGGCCCTCGGTATTCCGCAAGGAATCAGTTGGCTTCCCGGAAATGCTAACAGTGGATTTGTACTACCCATTGGTAATGGCAAGTCGTTGATCGGGAGTAGCCGCCCACTGCCATTTATATATAGTTTGATGACTAGAACAGGTCGAGTAGATTTCATCAGCGTGCATCGACTACTACAGGATCTAACCTACACAGTGACAGCTTAGAACGTGAAGCTGGTGTAGCCAAGTACTAGTACTACCTACACTACTACTTCAGAAGTAGTATAGCAGTAGCAGCACTGGTGCTTTGCGATCTTGCCAATGGTTTAGTTCCGCAGATGGACAATCTTCCAATAGATAGTAGCGAACTAAATTCAAAGCTCAACATCGTTCGTTTTGACTATTCTCGAACGAAACTAACTCACAGCATGAGCACTGGTAGTGTCTCTAGTGTAGCCCGTCGCTCTGTTCGAGCTGAAGCCAAGAAAGCGCCTTCAAATGCGTAAGTTCTTGCTGCTACAGCACTTTCGTTACTGCTTGTTCATTTTGTTTTCTCTCTTGGCTCAGCGTGGCGGACCGTCTACGGGCAACGGAAGTACGTTTAGAGAATTTCAATATTCTTGAAACCAGCTTTCTTACTATGGCAATTTATGACAACAGGAGGCTCTACGAGCTGCACAAGCGACCATCGCTCGTCAGGAGAAGCGAGAGGAGGAGTTGCGCCGCCTTGTTGTATCTCATGGTATCGCCCAAGATACCACAGATGGAAATCCAGTAGTAGAAGGTAACTTTTGGGCTGAGGTAGCAATGAAATCGTCTACTAACTCGCCTGTTTTGCAGCTAAAGTGGGTGCTCTCAAAGCTGTGCATGACCAAAAGGTGCGATTATTGATGCAGTCGATCAACCAGCTTCAGCGTCAAGTCAAAGGACTGAAAGCTCAGGAGACGGAGCACAGAAGATCTGCTTTAATCCAAGATCTTCGCGAGCAACAGCAAGAACAGGAGCTTATCATTGACGTCTTGAAGCAGACTCTACTGGAGAAACTCCCTGAGTTTCAGGACTCTCCTACACTCATAAACGACTTAGTACTCAAGAAAACTACTGGGAATTCCATGAAATTCCGTCCGAAATCGAGGGAGGAGCTTGAGAACGAGCTTCATGCGCTTGGGAAGAATTTCCAGCGAACAGTGGAGAAACTCAAGCAGGAACAACGTAATGCTGCATTAAAAGAGGAGAAACAGACTGAAGAAAAAGAGGATATGAAGGAAGAGAAGGAAAACTCGGATAACGATCCTGCTACTGCAGTACCGGATGAATCTTTGTACGAGGAACTGGAGCAGCTTCGAGCGCAGTTAGCGTCCAAGTCAGTCACTATCCATGCTCAAGCGGAAGAAATGGCGGAGGTCTACGCGGAATTAGACAAATTGAGAGTGTACGTGGCTGCATTTCTTGTTTTATTACCAAATCCTGACCTGAGTGCTAGTGTCGAGGACCAAATCGTTCGAAAGAAGCACAAAATCGCTTTGTTACGAGACCAACTGGAGCGTCGACAAGCGGAGAATGTCGAATTGGTCCAGGAAAAGGAAGATCTGGCGGAGAAATACCTGCAGCTTCAAGAGGAGACACAATTTCTGCGGGATATTAGTATGGAAGATGCCGGTGCGAAAGACGAGGAACGACTACAGCAACTTGAACTCATTCAGAGCTTGCGTTCTCGAGAATTGGAACTCCAGGATGAGCTGGAACATCAACAGAAGAAATGGGCAACCGACCGGGACACGATGCACCAGCGCCTTCGTCTATTGGAAAAGGAGAAAAAACTTGCAGAAGATGAAGTTGCTCGAGGTGGAGAAGAGCTGACACAACTGCAACAGAAGAAAGGTAAGTGCTTTGTAAAAGACTTCAATTTCAACCTTCTCTTACTGTCGGTTTGGAACTTTAGGTGTTTTACAACAGGAAATACACGAATTGAAGATGGCAGTTCAAGAAGAGAAAGACCAGAAGCTACTTCTAGCTAGCAGAATTGAGGTGGGTCTAAAACGAAAGAGCTATGTGTCTTTCACACCTCACCTTGACGATAAATGCTGTTTCATTTTTTTTTTTCAGGAACTTGAAGCAAAACTACTTCAGCTTGAGACTCTTTCACAAGAAGAGAGAGAAGCGAACGCACGGGCAACGACTGAAAAGCTTGCGGCAATGGAAACTTTACTCGAAGAAAAATCCATATCCATGAAAAAGGCAGACCGGCAACTCAATGCTGCCAAACTCCTAGCTCGTCAAGCCAAAAAGGAGAAAGAGAGCCTTATGTTTCGTGTATCCAAACTAGAGGCAGATTTACAGGCTACACAGAATACTGCTAAAGTTTGAGAACACAAATGATACGTTTTTTTTTTTTCAACTAATGATAAATGAAGTTACTTTCCAACAAATTCGCTTATGTTTCTGACAACATGGCCGTCTCATCTCGATGTCGTTGCTCTTCGCGCTCCGCGTACTTGTGTTCCAGGAACGTGTGCCATCGATTCCGCCCGCCGCGATAGTTGTACCAGGACATAACGCAAATAACGACCAAGGCACCAAGCCCCGAAAACACATATCCCACAGCCATTTTGCTCGCAGTGCAAAGCTGTTCCAAGCCAAGCAACATACCAGGAATAACTAAGTAGACCATAAAGATGAAGACAATACCCGCCCGTGTCCACGAGGCACTGAAATACGCGATAGACCGAGCCCAACTCATTATCGGTCGCCTCATAAAAGGAATCGGATAAAAGAGCACAATGCCGAAGACGTTAAACCACAAGTGTGCGAGTGCTACAGCCACCGCTTGCCTGTCCCCAACGACAAGAGACGCTAGTAAAGCTGTTCCACAAGTACCGAGGTTAGCGCCAACGATCAGCGGATACACTTGATCAAGGGTGAAGACTCCGAGACCAGCCATGGGCGTAAGAGTACAGGTCACAACCGTCGATGACTGCACCACGAAAGTGATAATTGTTCCCGCGATGACGTTCACATATCCATTGAAAGCGAGCATCCGAGAGACCAACACCTTAGTGGGGCCCAAGAAAACCTTCGCGAGCATCTGGATGAACCAGATCAACGAAGCTGCGAGCATCAAGAAGCCAATCACCACTACGATCGCACCAATTTGACTGTCACTCAATGAACTGCCTTTGAATGCGCCCCCAGAGAGTAACGATACGTCACTTGTACATTGTTTTCTTCCCGAAGTGATGTCCACAATCAACTGGGTGTCAACTCGGATCAACAGACTGGAAAAAGGTTTAACCACTGCATCCACAGGACTGGTAAAGCTCCCACCTGAGGCCTTCGCATCGGACATGAGCACTGAGAGACGCTCTAACGGGTGGAAAAGAACCTCCAGAGGGAACATAATTAAAACCGACCACACATTGAGGGCCTGTTCTGCAGACACGTATTATGGCTGATCGGGCCTCTTTCAGATGGTATTATTGGTTTGGCTGATTTTCCGATAATCTGTCGTGTTCTGCATGCACCAGACATCTAAATACATGCCCTCATTTGGATTATCTCACCAGCCCGAATTCCGGCGTATAGATGATCAGCCAAACTGGTTGTCAGTGGTCACCTTTAAAAGCAAATTCATTGATGGGTCATTGATGGGGAATGGTTTTGGACCTAGCTAGATAACTACCTCACCGTGGCGCTCCGCCAACTCCATCAAGTAGTCTCGCCACATGTCTTCCGCGATTTTGTCTCGCGAGCCCAAGTGCACCAGCTCACGCGAGCTGACACTGCCATCAAAAAGTTTATTAGCCAGTTTGGCTCTGTGCTTGATACCGAAGACCGGGTGCACTTCTGTCGGGTGCTAGCAACCAGGGAAGAAGTTGCCACCGTGTTTTGCGGATTGGATGATGAAGGCCGAGCCTTCCTGGTTCGAGAGTACTTCACTGAAGAAGACGAGGATATGCCATCCGAAGTAAATGCCCCTGACTCGTGAGAGCTGTCGTTGAAGATGTACACCATCTTTACAAGTCCATGGCCTGAGGCATCTTGGCAAGCACAGCGTAACGCTTTTGTTGTCTGGTAGCCAACTTCATAATTGAATATACTGCTTTGATTTTATGTGATGCGCACTATAACACCTGGCAGTGCGCTTTAGATTACAGCTGATCGTCCGCTAGACGTGTTCTGCAGCAGAAACAGATTATGCAAAAATCAGCCAAACGGTTCTGCTTGTGATTATTTTGCCATCAGCCTTATTGATAAGGCTGATCTGCAGAACAGGCCCTGAACATGGTGTGAACTGTAGCTGCCTCCATAGCTCTTTGGAATCGCGATCGGGTCTGGACCTGACCGAACGCCACCATAATACACGTGACACAAGTGCCGATGTTTGCCCCCATGACAATGAAAACCCCTTGACGAATTGTCAGTCCTTGAGTCGCAACTAGCGTCACTGTGATAGACGTAATAGTACTGGAGCTGTGTAGTAGTGCCGTGGACACGAGACCGATAGCGAGACCTGCCAAAGGGTTATTGGCAATGGTGAAAGCTCCTTTCGCGTCACAACCCAGAGCTACAGTGAATCCAGACTCGATGAACTTGACTGCGATCATAAAGAAGTACAATGCGGCCAGCATCGCCACAGTGTAGAACAGCCCCAAGAGGATCTTGTAGAGTAAAGAGTGTCCTGCGTACACAGTATCGTCGTCGTCATCGTCGTATTCGTAGAGTCCTTTGCTGTATGCGTAGTGCGGACTACCTGTATCTTGGTTGTGTTCGTAGGGACTTGCTACATCACTGGAATTGGCACTGAAGACGGAAGTTTGCAACTTGTTGCAGGTGTCGGGGGATATCAATACTACAGCTGCCATCGCTGGGCCAACTTGTGGGTCTCAGTTGGCAGATTCTGTCTGCACTGAGACTTCGAAACGAGGTCTCTATTCGGTCAGTTCAGTGACGAAAGTTGATCCTTACCCCCACCGAGATGCGTTTGTTTGGTACAGAGCAAACGCATTGACATGCGTCGGCAATTCATGCTAACATTGGTACACTTGGCTAACAACAGCCATTTCCGGACGGAAAAGCGCGCGTACTTGAGAAGTACACATTTTCCACGAGAATCTCGACGAGATGCGTACTACCGTCTTCCCCCGCACACTGCGACTATGCGCTATGTCCAAAATCGGGAATTGTCGAATTCACACACAAATGTTCGAATAGAGCACATAGCAGAATAGAACGCCTACTTCCTTGTTAGCAATAGTGCGTGCTTTGAAATTAGCCCTTAAACCACAGACGGAAGGGATTGTTGGCCAACAGAGCTCGACATCAATCTCTCTTTGTTTGCACAGACCGCATTTCAAGCGCCATGGGCAAAAGCAAACGTCGAAACTACACTATCATAGGAGGGTCGGGCCTACACCACCACAGCAAAGTGAACCCTGAATCTCGCCCGACAAACATTGCACTTTTGTTCGTTGTACGTATAACGCCTAGGCGTTTAAACCGAATATTTGCTTAACATAGTAATCTCTTCATTATAGCGCCTAGTCGCAGTGTGCGGGGGAAGACGGTAGGAAAGTACACAACTTTTTACTTTTGACCTGAGTACACTGAATCTAGATGGTCACGAAGCTGCACCCTATTGCTGGCCTCTTGAGTTGACTAATGTCAATAACAGAACAGAACTTGATGAAGAGAAGAGGGAAGATAGACTCTATCTTCGAGTGACTCGCGAAGAAGAAAAACATATTTTATCTTCTCTTATCTAGTCTATTAGCCAATCACAAGACTGCGCATCACTGTCTTCTTCCTGCGTCAATGTCTTCACCCGTCATCGTCATAGACAACCTCCGGGAGGACGAAGTGCTCTCATATCCGTTAGTTCTTCTAGAAGGACATATTACCAACCTTCATTCAAATGGAGATCTCTTCCTAGACGCACGTTTGGACGATGTGCGTTTGTCTCTTTGGCCGATCTCCCCCACTGGCCACTTCAAAGCGTTCGTGTTGCTCCCGTCACCTGGTCAATTCGCCATCACTTTGCAGCTTAACGGTGTCTCCCACCGCATCTTTTGCGTTGAATACCGAGTCCCCGTCGTGGTCAAATTCCACTACCAGATCTGCTCGGACGCTGATGCACGCGACGGATTCGACGCTCCTCCTGGTGTTGACAATTCCAATGCTGCAGCCATTGCCAAAGTTCGGTTCAATGCTTTGATACTACAAACAGCCACTGCCGAGCTCATGCACGCTGCGGGGCTCCCACGACAGACTTTTGCCGTTCAATTAGCTCCGGACGGACTCCCTCAAGTGAATCTGCTCCGTTGTAGCTTTACCAATGCTCATGCGCGGTCGATGGGCGGTCAAGAGCTCATCAAGTTCGTTCGGGAAGATATCGAAGCTGCAGGACTTGATAATCATCCAGAGTTGGAGTTTAAACATGCTGTGGTGTTAGGCTGCTCCAGATACAACACACAAACGAGAAAAGCTGAGGGACATACAGCACTTGGAGGGGGGAAAGTCGGTGTCTTCGGCTCTTGTGGACTGCATACGTGGCCGTCGCATCTGGGAGAAATATCCACGTGCTGCTTGAATAATATGCGCATCGATCAGAGATACTTGCTGGACGATAGCTGCTACAGAGGCACATTTTGGGCCAATTTCTCCACTGGACTCGGCGCGATGCTGCATGAGATCGGCCAGACGTTCGGCCTTGGACACTCGACTAGTGGCATCATGGCTCGTGGCTTTGACGATATGAATCGCCTTCTCTCTGTGTACGAACCTGTCCCTCGCTCGACTGAAACGAGTTTCAATCGGTCAAGTGCTCAAGGCTGGATCGAGTTGAATCACGCAGCGGTGTATGAAGTTACTAGCCGTGCAGGAGCCCACTGGAACTCAGCCTCAGCCCAGCTACTTCGAAACTGTCCTTGGATCTCAGGGTATGCCAAGCCATCACTCGTAGGCCTACCGTGAACTGGGACAACTCGGTTCTTGGGCCTGTAGGCCTGGGCACCTATAATGGTAAACAAACTGAACTTCCAGAGCAAAACCTGTCGACTTCTGCAGATGATGAGATTGGCGCCGTCGTGCTGGATGCTGATAAGTACGTTGATCATCTGGAGACCTATACCCGCTCTCAAGTTCGAGAAATGGAGGAATTACGTGCAGCTGGCACCAAACACTGCTTCGTTCTTGCGGATGGAGAATATATCGCTCGTGTGGATATCCGTGCCATGGCTTGGATCGATGGTTTACAGCTGCACACAAATTTGCGCTCTTCACGTTGGTATGGCGGAACTGGTGGTGATTTCCATGCGTTAAAGGCCTCGGATGGGTGGCGCGTCAGCTCGTTCTTCGGATCTAGAGGTGACTCACATGTTGGAACTCTAGGTGTTCGCTGTGTGCCAATGTCATCCATATCCTCTCGTTGCTCACTCGAGTCGAACGGAACAACCAGTGCTGTTCTATCCACCCCTCCAGCAGGAAAAGCTTTGGAAGGAGGACGCAAAACGCCATTTTCCTTCACTCTCCCATCGATTGGAGCTATCGTCATCCAGTGTGGGAGGTTCGTTGAGTCTGTGAAGATACTGTCTCCTGAGGAAGCCGAGGCAGGTACGAGAGATCCGAAGTTCTACCGCTCAAATGAGCACGTCTTCCAGCTTTGTCGAGGTGAAAAGTTGCTCAAACTGGAGGTGTGGAGTGACCATTGGGTCGATTGCATCCGATTCACCACTACATTGCGTGTCGGACCTTGGTTTGGCGGAGGAAGAGGTCCCAATAACACCGTAATGGAAATTCCAGCAGGCCATCACATCTGCGGTCTTCATGGAGTTCGTGGCAAGCAGTACGTGGGTTCGGTGGGACCTCTCTACTGCGCAGATCACAAGGCAATGCCTCTTTTTACGGGGCCCGTGCAGGAACTCATAAAGCCACGTCACTTCTGGGTGATAAAAACTGTCCCAATCTCGAACCAAGTGGCAGACCATGTTTCGAGATCACCTCTAGGGATTTTAGTTGCAGTTCAACACGACTTGGTGACGTCGGTGCAGTCCTTCGACAGTATGGAGAGATTCGACGAATTGGTCAACCAACTCCACTCCTCTCTTCTCCTGGTTAACGCCCCGTATCAAGTGCACTGCGTCTCACTGGCACCTGGAGAAAATCTCGTTCAAATCGATGTGAGCTTCCGTGCTAACGATCCCTACCAGGCAATTAACGGTGTCTGCTTCCACACCACCTCGCACTGTTCGACCTGGTTTGGCAAGTACTGCGAGTCAAATCTGCGCTTCTTCATGGCTCCAGTTGGAACGAGCATCACTCAACTTGCAGGGACTTACACTGACAATATCCTGACAGATCTTATCGGTGTGGTAGGCAGCACCTCTATCAATTCGACTCCATTCACCCCGGACGCTCGTGTGCTTCCTGACGCTGGCTCTTACGACATCCGACTAGAAGCAGCCACTCCTGAATTCGGCATCGAAACAGTGCTGTTAGTCAAGAAAAACAAAGGCGACAACCTAGACAAACATGCGTGGACGTGGAAGCAACCGGGGGTGCGTTATCCACGTGTCTAACGTGTGCCTATGAAAATGTTGGAAGACCAAATTCAAGACAAAGACGCCAAGCGCGCGTTATTTGACGAGTACCTTGTTGGAGCCGTCAATTCTGGCGGAACTTACACCAAGACAGCAGCTCCAGCTGGACAACGATATGATCCGAACAACAAGCCGTGAGATAGTCTGGTTTGCTATTGCGATGACCGCAGGTCCACACCGTAGTCTTTATCTCTCTAATTGTCACAGGTACTTTTTTGTTGCGCTTATTCTTGATCTGACTCAGGTGGAATCACTGAAGTCGGCATACTTTCAACGAACGCCAGAGATACAGCGCTCTCTCGGAAGCCATGCAGCAAGTCCCGGCACTGATCCTGGTCCAGCGCATGGTACACGCCGTAATTATCGTCGGCCACAACATCAGCAACCTCGATGGATTTCTCTAGCAGCGGCCGTGCAAGCACCACCTTGGCATCCTCCGGGTAGTGGGTCAATCGCATGATCGTTTTAGCAGACTCGAGCTGGATAAAGTGCAAGTTGAACACTAGTGTCGGCAGGCAACGCTCCCGGATGGCAGCGTCCTCTGTGGCGTCATTAGAGCAGCCAATAAGCCACCCGTGCTCGAAGTGCAGCACCTCCAGTGTGGCTGCAACCGATCGTGACACGTGGAACATCAACTCTGCCAGGTAGTCCTTCTCCTCGCTATACAGTGACAGTGCCTCTGCACCGGGACTGTTTAGGCAGTTTCTCCACTGATCGTACTGAAAGCATGCCACAATGTATGCACGCCAGCACAGAAGCTCGCGCATGGCCCTCTCAATCTCGTCGTTCTCGCGCAGCATCTGGACATCCCGATTCAAGTCGAGGAGGGCAATCGAATCCTCCGGCAAGCTTTCCTCAACGAGCTCTCTGACTGCAGCAAACTTCCCCTCAAGAAGAAACTGTCGTGTTAACATATTTGCACAAACCAGAGCTTCTGCACGGTGCTGCGGGTAAAAGCACAAAAATTCGATCGTTCGGATCCGCCTCCTGTCGATTGTTGTCGTGGGCACATCGGAGGACACTGGCTGGCCCTTCTTCTGCTGTTCTTCTTGTGCCACCAAGCGATACTCTTCACACAGATTCTGCACGACAGCCTGTAGCACCGTTGACAGCACGTCCATGCCAGCATACTCCAAAATCCGCTTAATGCAAAGTTCGCGCTCTAAGCTATCTTCAACTGTAGACAGCATTTGCACGTAGATCTCGATTGCCCCAGGTGTAGGCAGCCGAGAGGCGTAAACCGGAACGAACTGCAGCTGCCTGTGCTTCACCAAATGTCGGATGTATAGTTTCAAAATCATATGACCAGCCTGCTCGTCGAAGTGTTCACCAGTGAAGCCAGCGAACATAATGAAGTGAGCAGCAAAACGCAGGAAAAGAGAAGAGGTCTCGTCAGACTGGACGGTGGTGTTGAGCTGCAGATCCCAGTTGTACGAGTCATCCTCTGGGTTGAACAGTAACGTGTCCAAAATGCTCGACACGATGAACTGAAACTTGGCCGTCACCAACTTGGCCTGAATCTGACGGTGCGGCTGGCTGGCTTGTGTACGGACGAGCTCACTTTGACTGCCACGGAGCTCGTCAAACAGCGAGTCGAGATCCACTTGATAGCGCTTTAGGTACTTGGTTTTGTCTAGCAAACTTGAATAGTGGCGTAGATAGAGGGCATTGTTGCCAACAATCAGCTGCGATGACTGAGCCTTCACCTTCAGTAGTTTGAACAGGATCTCGTCGACTTGCTGCTCCGTAATACCCTGCAGATAAGCCCAACAGTGGTCCTCCCAGCTCTCGCACAGCGAGCTCTTCGTAATTACGTGAATGTTGCCACTCAAGGCAGCATAAATTAGCTCCTCATACTTCTTCGCAAGCAAACTGTTGCTCTTGGACAGTTTTCCATTGGCATCTTGCTCCGACAAGCGCCAGCACATCGTCTTCCATAACGCCCGGAATGGGTTTCCCCAACGTTCCACAGACAAATCTTCGCGCTCGTTGGTTTCACTGGCGCCAACAGGATTGCCTCCCGACAGACTTGCCGCTCTCCACGACTGGCCCAAGCGAATGCACAGATCGATTGCGTCGTCCATTCGTCCCGCACGGACATATAACCATAGAGACTTCATCAACTCAGCTTCGTCTTCCAAGTCATCAGGCAAGATATTGTTATCTCCATCACGTACGATGGCATCAGGGTCCATACGGACTTCTTCTCCGGGGAAAATATGCTTCTTCATCATTCTCAGCGTGCGTGATCCACTAGCGTCGCGTTTCTCGCTCAGTTTAATGGTGTTCTCGAGTGCCATGCTCTCCAGCCACGTCTTCACAGCCCGCTGAATCTTAAACGTTTCGTTACGAGTCTCTAGCAGACGCACAGCGTCGTCCTCCAGCATCTCGAATCGCAGCTCCTCGGCCTCAGCACCCAGTAGCATCAAGCTGTCCTCACCATCCGCCAGCTCTTTGTTCGAGTGGCACACTTGCCGCAGCTCAAACAATAGTCTCCACGTATTGCGTTCGTCTCTCAGCTCCTTAATGTCATCCCGCAGCCGCATCTGTGCGACTGTGGATGTTCCACGAGCCTTACTGCTACCTGATAGTGAGGCCTCCATCTTCTCCAGCCTGTTCTGTAACACTCCAATGTATCCACTCAGCAACTTCTCGCAGTACAGATCCGAGTCCTCCACATCCTTTAAATTCTCGTAAAAGTCTGCTGCCATCTCTGCAAAAGAAGCTTCCTCTGGTCGTACATGCCTTGTGAACAGGTCTCCCCTACCTGACGGGATGGTAGTCAGAGACAGAGACTTGTTGAACGTAGCCAACTGGTTCATAACATGATCGTTAGAAGTAGCTAATTGCTCCACTGTCAACGGTTGTCCTTGAGGAGCTGCGTACACCGACGAAATGGAGGAAATAGACAGCTTCGGGTCTGTTCTTTGCGCTTTCCTGCCGTCAAACAGACCACCTCCTCTGCCTAGGAAACTGGAATCCACTGCAGCTGCCTTGACAATATGAATGGCGCCTTCAAAGCCCATTCCACAGTCCACAACGAGCCACGCGTCCTCCACCACTTGACCACCAAACATGACACGTGCATCCCTCGCAGAGAAGCCCAAGTCCTGAATAGAGTCACGTTTCTCACACAGAGCAAGCTTGAGGTCTGCAATAGTAGTTAGACGTGGATCTACGTCCACAAACTCCGTCGATTGGTCCGGGAAGACGCCCTTGACGTGTAGGAGCCCCTGACGGACGGAAGAGCTGACTACAGGCTCCAATAGCCGTGTATCTTCATCCTGTTCATCTACTTCCACGTCCATACCGTCATCAACCCCGAATTTAGCGCTAGAGGCGGACGAAAAGTGGAAACTATCAGAGCTCAACGCGACGGAGCTGTCTGCGCCGAAGCCCGCACTCCGAGGAGGTCCTGGCGCGGGTGCGTCACCTAGAGACGCTAGAAGACTCAATGATTGGTCTGCACTATCGATCAGACGCTGTACAGCTGCGCTACGCCGTGCGCCGCCGCCGCTAGAAGAGGAACGTCCCGCCATCGGATTTCCAGAGTGAGGGAACCATTCGGCGGCTCTGTATACACTTATAATCGCTACAGACAGATACCTTGAGAGTAGATAGTTTTTTAAATCAAATTATAGAGATATGGCATTAACATCTCTTTATCTTCGGATCCGCGCAAAGGCATCACACTCCATGCAGAGCGAGCTCAGTCCTAAAACTTGGGATATATACAGAGAACTGATTGGAGCAGCTTGTGACGTGTTTGCAAGGCGCTGCCTAGCGTGCACGACGCACAAGGGCGAATTATCTGCTTACGCTTATGCGCGAAAACGGCTGCCACGTTATCGACTGCGCGGATCCGCGCAATGTGTATACAGACTTTTATCCGGATATACGAACTGTTACAAACCTTAAGGTAATGTATAAGAGTTAACCTGATCTTTTCTTGTCGTGTGGTACATGAGTGTACCCATTTCTCGGTACGGAATCAGCTCTTATCTGATGGACGTCATTAGGCCAATTGATCTCTTGACCCGTGACCTCCAAGCTCCCTCCTACGATGCAGCTCCTGATTGGCAAGAAGCCAAGCGACGAGGAGCTCAAGTGTTTCCTAGCGCTGTCTGTTACTGGTACTGAGTTCACTGTAGGTGCTGCGGACAAGAAATACTCGAGTTGTGGCCCTCAATTGGCTGTTAAACCTGATGCTGAGGTGATCTTCTCGGCCAACGCAGTGTGCCGCTTCGTGGCTGCTAACGCCAATCAACTGCAGAGTGAAGACCTGGCAGTGGACGAATGGCTGGAGTGGGAAGCCAACACGCTCGCCCCGTGGCTGCGTGTGGCCAAGGCGGCCAGTAACAAGGACGGTGTGCTCGCTGGACAGCTGACTGCCATTCTGGAGGCCAAGGAAGAGGCGCGCCCCAAGAACAGCGGAGACTTGCAGTTCATCTTTGGACAGGAACTCTCTCTGGCCGACATTGTGGCTGGCGTCACGCTGCGTGCAGCTTTTAAGATTGTCAAGGAGGAGAAGGAGGAAGCTGCTGTGCTCCAGACTTTCCGCAAGTATGTGACGCAGCTTTTCGCCCGTGAGGACATTGCCAAGGGTGTTGCTAGCATGAAGAATGCTGGAAAGTCTGCTAAGAAGGGCAAGGGAGCTCCTGGTGCTGCCTCTGGGGCCCCGGCTGTGGCTGTTAAGGACGTCAAGCGATCCACTTTCAAGCTTGATGACAAGCTGGAGCAGGGACTGACATATCACAACGTTCTGGAGGTGGTGGAGTCTCTCTTCGACGCTGCCATTAAGGCTGCGTACCCTGGCCTGGACATCCCGCCGGTTGAAGTCGCGCGCACGAACGTCAAGAACGCCAAGTTCGGCGACTACCAGTGCAACTCTGCTATGTCCATCTTCACGGCTCTTAAGGGCACGCCTAACGCTGCTCGTTCACCGCGTGACGTTGCTAGCACCATCATTGCAGCCATGCCTGAGACCCGCTTGCTGGACCGTCTGAGTATTGCTGGCGCAGGCTTCATTAACGCCTTCCTGACCAAGGAGTTCGTAGCCGCGCGTCTAACAAATGTATTGGCCAACGGAGTGCAGCCCGCCCCGCAGAAGAAGCAGACGGTTGTGGTTGACTTTTCGTCGCCAAACATCGCCAAGGACATGCACGTCGGTCACTTGCGTTCCACGATCATCGGTGACACGATGTCCCGCATTCTCGAGTTCCAGGACTTTGACGTCAAGCGCATCAACCACGTTGGCGACTGGGGAACCCAGTTCGGTATGCTGATCTGTCACTTAACCGAGACGTTCCCGACCTGGGAAACTGAGATGCCCGACGTGACGGACCTGACCAAGCTGTATAAGGCTGCCAAGGAGCGTTTCGACGCTGATGAGGCCTTCCATGAGCGCTCCAAGGCGCAGGTGGTGCTACTGCAGTCCGGTGATGAGAACTCCCGCAAGGTCTGGGAGACGCTGTGCGAGATCAGTCGTCGTGAATTCCAGAAGGTGTACGACCGTCTTGGCGTGTCACTTAACGAAATGGGCGAATCGTTCTACAACCCGATCATCCCGAGCGTCCTGGACCAGCTGCGTGCTAAGGGCCTTGTCGAAAAGAGCAACGGTGCTGAGGTAGTGTTCACCAAGGCGTTCAAGCAGCCATTCATGCTGGTAAAGAGTGACGGCTCGTACCTGTATGACACGACGGATATTGCTGCTCTATGGTACCGACTTCACGAAATGAAGGCTGACCGCGTTATCTACTACACAGACTACACGCAGAAGGATCACTTCAGCCTGCTTTTCGAAGTCGGTAAGATGTCGGGCATTTACGACCCCTCCAAACAGCGCGCAGACCACGTGGGCTTTGGTACGGTGAACGACGAGTCCGGTAAGCGCTTCAAGACGCGTTCAGGTGAGACCGTGCGCTTGGTGGAGCTGCTGGACGAGGCCAAGGTGCGCATGAAGGCGCAGCTCGTGGAACGTATTGAGGCTGGTCAGACGTCACTTCCCATGGACCAGGTGGATGCCGCTGCCGAGAAGCTTGGCTACGGTGCCGTCAAGTACTTTGACCTGCGTCAGAGCCCGACGTCCAACTACATCTTCAGCTTCGACCGCATGCTGTCCACCAACGGCGACACGGCTGTGTACCTCATGTTTGCGTACGCCCGTCTGTCCTCGATCATCCGCAAGTCGGGCGTTGACATGGCTGCACTCGTGGCACAGCAGCAAAAGGAAGGCAATGTGCTCAAGCCTGAGCATCTGACGGAACAGGCTCTGGTCATCGAGCTGCTGCAGCTGCAGGACGTGATCGTGTTCATTAACAAGGATCTGAGCTCCAACCGACTGTGCAGCTACTTGTACACGATCTCGGAGAAGGTGCAGACGTTCGTCACGGCTTGCCGTGTGCTGGGAAGTGAGGAACAGAGCAGCCGTCTACTGCTGTGTGACGCTACGCTCAAGGTCATGAAGACGTGCTTCTCGCTGCTGGGCATCGACCCGCTGGACCAGATCTAAGTTGTCCGTTGTCGACGCATGGTATGGGTCAGTCAAGTGGGAAGTGTTTCGTTCCGCTCGAGAAACTAGGTAAAGTGGCGAGGTGATGAACGAAATGAAGCTCAGTATTTGATTAGGGAAATTCTAACTTGCAGACATTTCTCCAGGACTTGCTGGTGGTCGTGTGAAGGCTCTATATCTAACATGCAGACTTGGGTTCGTAGTTGTTGAACATGCAGGCAAAAGTACATCGTGGATCTCTATGCGGTGGTGCTGTATTGGAGACCCGTGTCGGTCTCCAGTACTGTGCAGTCGGACAGGATGAAGCGCAGTGAGTACGCAGACAAACGCTGCTCACTGGATGACTCGACCGCATCGTCCACGTCTTCATCCTCCTCCTGGCCAGCATCGTCGTCGGAAGCAGCAGCCAGTACAGCCGGGTCCATGGGATTGTCGGCCTTGTAGCTTGGCGGCGGCAGTGTCGGTACGTCAGCGGGTGTGAGTTGCAGCTCGGACGGCACCTGGCCGCCGACGAGCTCCAGGTATTCCTGTGTGAGCTGCTTGATCTTCTGCTGGATGCGAGCCTTCTGCTCGGCGTCAGATACGTGGGCCATGTACTTGCACAGGTGCTGGATCTTGATGAGCTTGGACGACACCTGACGGTAGGGCCACCTCTGGATCTGCTTTCGGCGGCATACGCGCTTGACGACGGCCTCGCAACTGCCGAGGCGACGGGCAGCTTCCCGTAGTGGCAAGTGGTAGTACTTCTGCAGTTCGGACAGCTCAAAGTCGGCGCTGGTGCTGGTCATGTTGGTTGGTGTGTGTTGGTGTGAATGGAGTTAGTTGAGCTACTGTAGTTGTGACTGGAGCGGTGGTGGTGCTGCTGTCAGCCGTGGACGAGTACTGTGCTGTGGTGGATCGGAGACGTTGACGCGCTTTGAAGCAACTTGCGAAATGAAGACACACTCGGAGATGGTGGTGGCGTGCAGCTCTCGAGCAGGTGGGTGAAGCGTGTGCCGTGGAGCGGCCACGCTGAAGGCGCAGAAAGTGCGTCGCCATGAACGCGGAGCGAGAGGAGCGCCGCGCGTAGAGTACGTACCGTTCGCGCGATGACGAGAAATTGAATTACGGGCTCCGCTAACTTAGCGGCGCTAAGTTTCGCGTGCCAATCGATAAAGAGCAACAGTTGCAGGACGACGGGATGGATTCTCGGGACGACGACGTTGTGCGACGGCGGCGGAATTGCAAGTACATGTACGCCGTCGTGCAAGTGCATTCGAGTTACCGATGAATCATCGGTACGTGCACATGTATCGGTGATGATCAACAGACATACAGCGCTGGGCTGCTGGGTAGCCATCCGCGACAAGCTGCGCTGGTCGCTGCAATTGAACTGATCGTGGCGTACGATCCTGCTGCAGGATTCCTGCTCCAGCCTATCTGACCGAGAGCTACAGTACATGCCGCGGGGTGCTCCTTGGAGCCTCCAAGCGCCACATGCGAGCCGCTCGCGACTTGCACAGCAGCTCTGCAAAATCCACCGGTGGCGGCGTCGCCGCCGTAAGCATGGTCCTGCCATGATTGTTGTGGATACGATGCGCGCGCAGTTTGAGCTGCACTATGCGATGTTGTGCGATCGAGCCTTCAAGTGTATCGGTAGAACACGAACGGCAGGTCGCGGAGAGCGACAGGCACGGCAAGTGGACATCACTGCAACTTGCACCAAGCCTGCGAGCCACGAGCTTCTCGATGCGTACGAAGCTGTCTATAAGCTCCATGCCCCGCGATGCCACGTGTATCTATTGGCGAGTCCATTCAACATGGATATCCAAGACCAGATGCTGGCAATGTATTGTACCATGCTTGATGCATGTCAGGAGGACGGTCTCGCCTGCGACAAGCGCACCGACCGTTTCGGGCGCTCGTCTTCACTTCAAAGATCGTTCCAACTTCAGAGAGCTGGTTCGGGTCGTCTTTCTGGCTCGGGGCCAGCCACTTTTGAAGAACCGATGCAGATAGCCTTGCAAAGGGTGCCTGACCCAGAGAAACCCGGAGCCGTACGACTCCACCGAGCTGCTCCGGCCGTGGAGCTGCGCTCTTTAATGCAGATCCGATCGCGGTCGCCAATTGACGTGTTGCTCAGTCGCGCACACAACGAAGCGGTGCCGGCAACCCCAGCCACAGATCACTGGACAGCTGGACACGAGTTGTGTAGGTTCGCGATAGCTCTCGTGGCGATCGGCCGCCGGTTCAACCAGAGCACGCGCTTCCACACCGGCGTCACACCTGCATGTACGCCACTCGCACGTGCTGACGGTTGATGTTGCAGTGGAGTCGCCGCTGTGTATGTCAGTTCGACGGTGTTGTAGCGACTTCATCCCGGTGCAGCACATTTTACTGCCGATCTTCTGCCCCGTCCTGCGTGCACTGCACCAAGCCCAGCTGCCCAAGATCTCTTCGTAGACGCCGTGAAACTCGAGGCAGCCGGCGACTAGGCTATCCGTTTAGCTGCATGCGCATGTAACGACCAAGCGACTACCAAAAGAACACAAAGCGTTCGTTGAGTTGAGCTCTGGTTTCGATGGCGAGCGAACAAGCAACCGATTGCTCGAATCCAGCCATCCGTCGAGCTGCCAGCGACGGGGTAGGGACGAGCTACGTGCACGTTGCTGTTGCTGCGTCGAGCCTAAAAATTCGCTGCGCATCCGAGTCGAACCGCTGGCGTGCTGCTGTCAGCGCGATCCACCAAAGTGCCACACGCACGCATTCGTTTCCACAGCCGTTGTTTGGATGCGGCCGTCAAACGACAAGGCGACTACCAGTATTATTGAGAGACCGAGCAGGAAGCGCATCGCGATAAAAAGGTCTAGCGGTCAATCCGTTCGCGTCGCAGGCAGACACGGCGGGCGTTCAGCATGCATTTCGAGCTTTGCCTTGCCTGCGACGCCGTCTTGGTGTGTTCTTTCTTGGCAAGAACTTCTTGCTGCCTGCTCAGCCGTGAGACGTGCCGTCGCCAAGTTGACGCTGTGGAGACTGTAGCCATCTTGCGTCGTGTTGTCGACACTTGAGCTGAATAAGATCGGGCCAAGATTCATTGACGAGCCATCATGCAGGACAAGCCCGCAGCATACTTCAAGTATCGCACAGTCTCCGCTACTGCAGACAAAAAGCAACAATGACTTGGCAAGCCATTTCGCGAAACTATCAGATGGCGCTGGCGTTTCTCCACGGCAAATCCGCGTCGCGTTGAAGAGCATGCGCGGCCACCAAAATTGGCGACAGCTAGCTAACCATGTACCTCCGCGACGCTTCCTCCAGCTCTACCGATCCCGTCCTGGAAGAAGTTTCTGCTGCAGCGATGTGTAGCAATGAATGGTCAAGCCGACGTGAACGAGGACCAAAGATTCCTGGCGGGAAGGTCCCTTTCGGGGCATGATCCTCCTGTCACATCCCACAAGATAATTTATGACTAAACGATGATCGCTGCTTCCCGCTTGGATTACTAGTAACTGACCGAGAACACGTTCGGGGATTTTGCGCTACTGCCTTGCGACGGATGGCGGTTGTCGTTAGCTTGATGACGGCAAACTGTGCTGTACATGAAGCGAGTGAGATCGTGGGGTGCTGTCGTAAACGAGTGCAGAGCAAAAGTAGCTATTATCCGTGGGTGACAGCGAAGTGGTCACACCACCGAAATCTCCATACAAACATCAAGTATACGTCTTGGCAGTTCCAGATTTGCATACCAGAGCCCTCCAACCTGCATACAAAAACCAAGTAGTTGTAAAGTGACCACTTGCGTGGTCACAGTAAATCAGGTCTCGACCCATTCTATAGTTAACTCAAGTAAAAAAAGAGTGAACTTGTCTGACACGGATAGACTCCGCCAGACCATGAAATAAGTTACGTTTTTTACATGCAGTCGATAACAATGTGGTCATACATGTATCATGCCTTAGAATCCGCATCCCTACACTTGGCCAAGGAAATATACTAACCAGAACAATTTCGGTGGTATGGTGATGACTCAATGTTGAAGTGAAATGAGTCACATACACGAAAGAGTTTCATTTTGGAACAGCTTACTCGCCCTCAACAACCAGCAAGTCTTGGAGATTAAACTTTGTAACGAAGTCAGAAGCAGCTCCTCGCTCCTACACACACACACACACACACAAGTAGAGTCAACCCGGGACAATGAACTATTCAGAGCTAACAAACGCACCTTGCATTTGAAAGTGGCCTGGAAGAACCTGCGTGCGAAAAGCAGTACGAACTCACACAAGAAGTAGGTGTCAGTGCCGTACTGTGAACCGTAGAAGTACACCTGTAGCGCACTGTCCTTCTGCTCCGCAGCCACGACATGGAAGCCATTTGCCTGCAGATGTATCTCCAAGTCCGTTCGGGATGGCTGATTCGCAAATGCACACGAGAAGGAGCCACTGTTGGAAATACAGAACACCCACATTAGTAAGAGTTTGAAGTTCATTCTGCTATGACTCGTACGTTGTATCGGTTTGTTTCCAGAGTTGCCAGAAGTTGGAAGCAGGTAGATTTGCGTCCGGATTCATCACGAAAACCGGTGAAGCGAATGGAATTTCGTGGTAGCTCTGAGATTCTACCCGTGGAGACGTAGTTACAGTCTCGTGAGTAGCTGCAGCTGAGATTCGCGGTGAAACTGGACGTGCACTTGGCTGTCGACGAGCTGAGCGAGGGGCGTCATCATCTCCTTCCATTGCTAGTTGCAATTGTGACATGGTGGCGTTGGCCTCTGCATTGAAAAGGTTCTTCCGACTAGAACCAGTTTTGACACTCTCTTGGCGTCGGATCTTCCTCTGAGATACAGCCCTGCTTGGAGAAGTTGGAACCGGCTGAACAGCGGCTGCACTTGTACCTGTATCATCGTCGGAGCTGCTTGCCTCGTCATCGTAGTCACCATTCTTCTTACGAGGACGACGAATATCCGAAAGGAACTCTGCACTACAAGGTAAACAAAAACTGATGGATAATACCCACATAACCCCAGGAAACTAAAGCCCAATGTACCCGAAGAATTCGTCTGCCTGCGATCCCTTGCGGTGAATTGTACGCAGTAGCCAGGGGGAAGTTACGAGATGCACCTTTAACAAATATTAGGATAATACTTCAAAGTGCCCAGCAAGCTGACGTACCGTGACCATAACAAGAGTAGTAAGGTAAATGAGGTTGGGACTGGATGATGCGATATACTGTACTTCCACTAGTCCAAAGGAGGATAATGTTGCGATCCCGAGCCACAGAGCTGGACGCACGCAGTGAGTTAACATACTTCAGGGTTATCTCGATAGAATACCAACCTATCGCCCATGACCCAACTCCAAGGAAGAAAAATGCCCGTACGTGCAATATCAAATGGTTCCCGTCCTGTTGAAGTTTGCGCCACTTGCCGTCGATGTAGAAGCCGTCGAAACTGAAGGCCAGTGACACTGCTGCGTAGATGAAGTACAAGTTGGCCAGAGTCACGTGGCCCGAGACTTTGTAGAACTTGTGAATGTTCGAGTAGTATCCTCGAATGACCTAGAACGCAGACCATTTGAAGTTAAACAGCAAAACAACTAACTAGCTCAAATGAAGTTGTGAACTCACTCCACCAAGGATGAAAGCGACGATCGACAGAAGGCCAACGATCACTCCAAGAATCACCAGACGACGACGAATCTTCTTTAGAATGGACTTCTTGGTGCGTTCGTATTCTTCTCTACGGATCTCCACCACCTGTGCACCACGCATATCGTGGCGGAAGTTCTACAGCAACAATGTTACAGGAGTTCATGACCTCAAAAGAAAAAGGATATCGTACGCTAGGTCGCATCACAGACCCCGTGGCCATCTTGACAGCTTTGAGCAGTGACAACCACGGAAATGCTCGAGCGATGAGTGTTTTAACAGCACACAGGTCCCTATTTATACGGCTCAGATGAGTTTGGACAGCAATATCGTGTGAATGAAGAAAATGTTTTCCATAGTCTATCTACAGGCCAGAAGCCCTTGATTTCTTTGCAAGAACGAGCGCAAGTCACTTATTTCTTGGCCTCGATAATCTTCACCTTGGCCTTGCGCGTCTTCTTGGGTCGTCCAATCTGGATTTGGTTGCGCTTGTGCAGACTGTCGAAACGATCCAGAAGAGGGTTTCCCTTGGGCTTGAGCGTCCGGAAGTTACCTGTGAGTTCCTCCGAGAACGACACTGGTGTATCACGCTCCAGTTTGCTGCGTAGTGCAAAAGGAGACAATTAGAACAATTTT
This sequence comes from Phytophthora colocasiae, assembly GCA_018806915.1. Lineage (NCBI taxonomy): Eukaryota > Oomycota > Peronosporomycetes > Peronosporales > Peronosporaceae > Phytophthora > Phytophthora colocasiae. The sequence continues at coordinate 137,810 of JAGKQI010000051.1, read as the reverse complement.
AAAAAAAACTCGTATCACAAGCCCACTTACGTATACTTTCCAGCCACACGGACGAGCGGTTCCTCCTGCAGCTTTTGCTCCAGCTGGAGCTTCTTCAGCTCCTGCTTCTTGGCCGCCTGCTTCTCACTCTTGACGATATCCTGAAGAATGTGGTTGGAACTGCATCATCAATAAAAATACACGCGTAGTTAGTGCCAGACATCCAAAACACACTCAGTGCAAGAGATTCGACGTACGCGTTGATCTGCTTGATAATAGCCTTCTCACCACGACGCAAGTGGTGCTCCAGCTCCATCTGCTTGTGTCGCGAGCGCTTGTTGCGCTGCGCACGCGTCACCTTCTCCGGCAGCTTACGAGTCTTCTTAACCGAGCCGTCTTCATTCTCCGAGTCACTGGACTCTTCCTCCGAGTCAGACGAGTCCTGCTTGATGTACTGCAACGTCTCCTCCGACATTCCCTTACTCACAGGCTCATGCATCTGAGCTTTCTTCTCCTGTTTCTCAAGCTCACGAGCCACAGCTTCAGCCATGACGTCTTGATGCGAGTCGAAGTCCGGATGATACGACTGACCGGCAGCCGCCACCTCCACAGTAGCCACCTTGTTCTTAGTAGAAGCCAGCAATTTGCGTCGTTTGGTCTTCTTAATCACCACCGGAGCTACATACTCGTCCACATGCTGGTTCTGCTCGTCCTCTTTGACGCTACCATCTTGTCCCCAAAGTCCTTTAACCTTGTTCTTCTTCTTCTTAGGCTGTTGAACAGGTTGTTGCGTCTCCTGAAGCTTTTTAACAGCCAAAATCTCTGTCTTGTGGGCTTTTGAAGCGTCAAATTTGCGCGAACTGGCCAGCAACGGGTCCTTTTGGAGTTTTTCAAGCTTCTGCTTCTTGGTCAAAGGTGCAGGCTCATCTCCGCCCTTACTGTCCACCTGGAAGAGCTGCTGCGCCTCCACATGCTTGAGCTTCTTGTCCTCCGCGTCCTGTCGGATACTCTCCTCCACCTGCTGGCCAATGGCCTTAACGCGCTGCTGACGACGACGTTTGCTTCCTCCCATGGTCCAAGTGTGTCAATGTCTCTTCACAACCAGTGGAGCTCGGCTATCAGTTAGATTGTGGCCAAACAAGTAATATTTGTACAATGAAGCTAGTGACACTCATTGCAATTTATATTAAACATTTAACAGTTATGTTAAATTCGGTGACTTTAGTCATATGATAGTACACTTGTCGTCACCGTCCATTGACATCACCTGAGTTACGGAGAAAGAAGGCGATGGCGTTGTCTCCGCGGTACGCGCGCGTGGGGGCGGAGGAGAGCCGCGACGACCTGGCGCTGGTGCGTCACGGCAGCGGCAAGTTCTCTCCTAGCGATTTACCACGTTCACAGGCGACACAACGCAGTTTTACGACCGAAGATCTGCCCAGCGCCAAGTCTTTAGTGGCTTTGTCGGATGCTGCAGTGGAAACCAAGAAACGCTCGGGTTCTGACATCTTCGAGAGCAGTCGGATGGCTATTATCAAGGGAATTCAAGGCGTGGGACTGGATAAAATGGTGAATACAATGCAGAACGCGTTTACACCGGACGATTCCGAACGTGTTCTGCGAGCCGAGTGGCTGGTAGTGGAGACGGAGGAAGAACAGCTCCAGCAGCTCCAAGAAGTCGTCCACAAGCTGCAGAAGGCTTTCAAGTTCTCTAATAGACTCCGTACACTGGTTAAACTGGCCAATAGCACATTGGCGAAGTGTGACGAGCTGGTGGAGCGCAGTCAAATCCATTTGGAGCAGTGCAACCTCATGTTCGCCCAATGTTTCAATGAGATCGCGACCTTGACAGACTATTTGAGTAAGTTAAGAGAGGCTGTGGTCCCCCCACTACAGGCCAAGGACCATAATGAGGAGAAGAAGAACGCTCGACGAGCGGAATGGGCTCTGGCTCGCATGGCACAGAGCGCACAGTCGATGGTGTCAGAAATGAGGGAGAGTCTCGATGAACTGGATGATCTCACGACAGAGTGCACTAAGCTCATGGTGCAGAGTATCACGCTGCTGCATATGAGAGGCAGGTCTGCAGATTTCAGCGGCACGGGCGTGGCAGCAGGAGCTGCTGGTGTTGTGGCTGGAGCCGTCGTGGGTGTTGCTGGAGTCGTTGCTGCTCCTGCGACCAGTGGTCTAAGTGTACCGATCTCACTTGCAGGCAAGAGTTTGTTCCTTTCGGGTATTGCAGCATTGACTCCGTCCAGCATCATGCTCAGTCGTACGTTATTTGGAGGAGATGATTTTATTGAGGTATACAGTTTCTAACTATTTTTTCTGTTGTGCAGGTCAAAGCCAGCAACTTAATGGACTATCCTCGCTGGTAGTGAACCTCAAGTCTTGCCTAGAGATCATGAACCAGAAACGAGAAGAGATGGCAGTAGCGTTCGCTGCTGTAGAGGGTCTCGACCTCGATATCAAGCAAGCGACGGATTTCTGTCAGGATGCGATCGAACTGGAGACTTCCATTTACGTGGGTTTAGCTCTTGGGTGTCTTATGTGGCAGAGAAAACTAACAATGCTCTTTATTTTCTTTGCAGGAGAGTTCGTGGGGATTTATTGAAGACATCAGCGTGAAACTCATGACGCTCAATCAGTCAGTCGAGCTCTTCCAGGCATCACCCAGCATCTGGCACTTTTGCAAGTCCGAAGACGCCATGTACCAGTATCTGCTCGCTGAAGAGGAAGAAAACTGAGCATGCACACGAGGAAACCGTGACAAGGGGCCCTATGTCTATACGCTCAGAGGACATTCGTGGACATTTGTGTCCACCTTGATTTGGTACATGTAATTTCTCAAAATACCCGCTTTTGTCCATGTAAATACCCGTTTTTGTCGATCAACTATTGGTCATTTTCCGATAGAAAATTGCCCTCATGGATCTGTACGCGGACCTGCCGCTGGCCAAAGGCGCCAAGGCGTCCTCAGCCCTCGACGCAGACGGGAAACCCAAGACCTCGTTATCCTCTGTCAGTTCTGGTTCGTTTACTGCTTAACTACACTCCGAACCTGTGTATTCTCTACATAAATTATTCCTCATTTATGAAGAAAAAAACTAACAAAATGCTGCCTTTTTTCATCTTATAGTATGGGCTAGCACACCGCTGATGGTGCCACAGGCAGCCAAGAACAAGGCAAACAATCGACTGCCAGCAGTGACCACCAGCGTGGGTTACTAACCTGAAATCCAGGGAAATCCAATAACTGACGACACTATTTTGTATTAGAGCACGTCGATGTTGCCTGCTGCTTTAGCTGCAGGAAGAGGCAAAAGTCCTGTACGCTCAGCTGTATCATTGGCCTTCAAGCCGGCGTCAGTGGGCAGGAGAACAACAGCCAGTCAAGTATTCCAGAAGCAACAGGAGACCGAACAGAAGAAGGTTCGACCAGCCGGTGGAGGCCTAGGATACGTTGCAGCCACGGAGGTGAAGGTGACGCATGTTCATCAGCATAAACTGCAGGAGAAGGAGGTGGAATTGGAGGTTGAAGCAGCTGGAGGGCATTTTTTCCAGGCGACGTATCGAGACGAGTACCAACCTGCACGACCTAATAGCTATGAGCTTTACTGTAAGGAACGAGAGGAGAGGAAGAAGATGGAGGAAGTGAAGAAGGAGCTGGGTCGACGGCAGAGGGAACAGGAAAGAGAAAGCAAACTAGAACGCGAGCAATTGGCAAAGGATCTGGCTGAAGGTCGAGCTCCAGTCATGAGGTTGCCAGCTCCTGCTGGACGGGGACGAGGCATGACGATGCCGGCGTGGATGCGCAAGAAAATGTTCGTGGTTTTGAAGGATCTACTTGTCTCAATGGGATTGCTAAGTGTCGCTCTGTTTCAGTGAAGAAAATGCTGCAGTTGCAGCGTCACAACCGGAGGATGAAGACGTTGGCCGAGAACATGAGGCTAAAAGCTCGGAGAAGCACGTGAGCTCTACTGAAGGGCAATTCGAGGATGCAAAGGAGCCACAGGGTCTGGGTTTCTCGAGAAAAGGTATCGGGCAAACTTTATCCCCAGGTGCTTCTTCTGTAGTTTCGCAGTCTCGTGTAAGGAACAGTGGCCATCAAGACACCCGGGATAACCCTCCAACGCCAACGCTGGACGAGTTCGGAAGAGAAATACGTCAGATACGGCAAGAGCCCAAGCGGAAGCATGAGGACAAGCGATACGACGATCGTAGACTGATCGCGAGCAGCGTGGACAAGAATCGGCATGAGACTAGCGAAAGCCGTCCTTCCACTGAGAAGAGACGTCGAACGAGTGGCTGGGATAGAAGGTCGCCACCTAAAGCCTCACTTACTAGCCGGGTTGTGCTACTACAGGTACGAGGCGTTTGCTGAGGTTATTCCAGTCGCCCCCACTCATTATTTTTTGTTTTGTGTTAGAATATGGTTGGTCCAGGCGAAGTGGACGATGAATTGCAAGAGGAAGTAAAAGGCGAATGCTCTGCAACGTACGGTCCTGTGACGAAGTGTACAATCTACGAGGTGACTGGAAGGGTCCCGCCTGAAGAAGCAGTTCGGATTTTTGTCCAGTTCAAGAACGCAGAAGACGCTACGAAAGGTACAGCTTGATGACGCTCTTTCTTTACTAGTGCAACTTATAGATAAATTTTTGCTGCAGCGTTGACAGGCTTAAATGGGAGATTTTTTGGAGGTCGCAAGGTCAAAGCAGTGTACTACGATGAAGGCAAGTTCGGCCGAATGGATCTCATTAGCCAGTAGAGAATGGCGAAGGTATTCCCAACACCAAAATGATGTTGCAGTTTTTCAGAATGTTGCGTACGGTCGGACCCTAACACGTTGTCCGTGTGGAGTGTGGCATGATACCTGTCGACTTGCAGCGGTGAGCTACGTGTAGCTGAAATTTGTCTTTGTTGATGCAATCGAGATTGGGTGATGACAAGAACATTAATGATCTGCCCCCAATTTGTGATCACCGCCATGCGAGCTGTCTATGCGCGTAAATTTCATGAGTTCCAAGGAAGTTTTCTCTCGCATTGGTTGTGGACTCAGTGCTCGAGTTAAAGTTGCTCTCCGTGGACCTTCACTTTAGTGAAATTGTTGTGCCAAGTTCTGCTAAACCACAAATCCAACACTAAAAGTCACGAGCAAACAGCGATCGAACACTTACATTATTCATCAGGGTAATTCAGCACAACAGCTATGGAGATAACAGCAAACGATGCGTACAGCGTCAGCAAGGTGTAGCAAAGCCGCGGGCGGTATCGAAAGCCGTCGCATGACGCGATGCCAATATTCAGCAGCAAACTCAGTAGAAGGTATCCGAAGCTCAAGAACACAAGCGGTGACGGCTCACCCATGGACAGCGGCCCTCGTGAAATAATAGCGAGCGTGAGAGACAGACCAACGCCTACCAGCAAGTTGAACATTGGTCCCGCAAAGCAGCCAGCGAACGCCATAGTAGGAAAACCATCGCGTGCGATGGCCATGTTCGACACTAAATCTCCGATGGAGTTGCCCCACGCCAAAACCTGCCAGTCACTTCCAGTTAAGCTATCACTTCAAACCCCTTTAAAACACACAGTACTTACCGAGACCCCCAGAACGGAACTCGAAATACCAAAGAGTTTTCCCAGTGTCTCCAACACCGCAAGCACCTCATTGGCGATGTTCATGATCCAAATGACGGACATGACAAAGGCCACGCAGATTAAAGGTGCCAATTGCCAGCCTTCTGGTGGTGCGAGCGGTGATGTTGTGTACTCGATAATAGCGCTGCACAGCCCACCAACCAGGACCACCGTCATCAGGAACACGGGGTCTTCAATGCTGAATGAAAACACCGACACACCGAATAGAAGCATCGCGAACGGTGGACATACTACGACGAGATTTTTGTTCCAGGTGTCTTCATCGACCAAAGGGATCGTAAGTCGTCGAAGAAACACTGTGAAAACCTCAATTGGATTCCAGATGCACCTCTCGAAAAACCAATAGAGACCTCGTCCAGTTCGAACAGCCATTCGCCTCCATCGCTTTACTTGGACTTTCACCCGATCGAAAAACGACACAGCCAAGCTGGCTTCCATAGCGAGTTGTTCATCTTCTTCAGCTTGTTCTTTCGCTTCCAAATCTTTTCGATTCGTCTCCTCCTCAGATGAATCGAAGTCCCCATTTTCAGTTTCCACGTCTCCTGTCTCAGCTGAAGGGGAGAACTCTTCAATATCGCTAAGTGTGTGATACCCACGAGTCCAGCGTCTCGCTGAAGCTCCAAACTGCGCGCTCGTTTCCAACGACTCCCACGCAGATTTACGTCGACGTCTTTGCCGCCTCATCCGACGTAGCGATTCCTGCATCGACCCCACACACATCGACATGGGGCGTTTTAAATGTACATCCGTGACTTCTAGCAGCGACTGACCCTCAAGTGGATCAAGATCATCACTAATATGAGGCTGAGATCGCGGTGTCGGCACGGAGCTTTTACGATACAACAAACGGTCCAAGAAGCGTGGAGACGGCTCCGACTGCTCTGAATCCGAGAAAATATGTGAGCGGTTAAAAGTGTCGTATACAGGAATCGTCTGGCTCTTCATATACGGTCGACGTTTCTGCTGTTCCTTCGACTGCTCTGCACGCAACGGGAACAACGGGCTCTCTGCAGGACTCTTTTCACCCGCCGACGAATAGTACAGATCCTCCTCATCATCCAGCACAGCATATACCGAATCTTCTGTGTGGATCCTCGACGGTAAGCACCAGACAGCCAAGTATTTGTCCGAAAACACCACCACCACGTAGACCAAGTAAATACACAGGAAACCCACAGCTTCCAGCAACTCCACTTTGCCGTCGAAAAACACCAGTCCAAGATACAGCACTGCAACGAAGTAGAATACTACGTCTCGAAGGAACGTGCGTGGGATCAACTGTTCTTGTCCATCTGAGACCAGCCCCACGCACGCCGTGATCACTGTCGTCACTAATAAACCACCACCGAGAATGGACGTTACGCCAATAGACGGCGTAGGTGTTGAGAAAGCCGCAATATTGGAGAACACATCGGGCGAGCCATTGCCGAAGCTCAGGAACGTGACGCCCGCAACGTGCGGCAGGATTCGGTACTTCTCGACAATGGCCTGCAGTACCGGACAGAAGAACTCGTCGGCCGTGGAGCTCAGTAGATACAATAGCAACACGAGACACAGCACAAGTGCAGCCTTTCCCAGTGCAGGCGCATTCTGTAGTACTGGCGAGCAGTGTACGAGATGGTCGTAGTCGATGAAGCTGTCGCCCGTGCTGGACGGACCTGAGCAGTCGTACGCGTCGACGTCATTCTCTTTGTCTTGAGTATCGGCGCCCAACGCTATTGCAGCGAGCAAGGCCAGCAGCACCAGTAGTCGCGGCCACTTGAGCATGGCGACGGCTATAAATTAGTGGAGCCGTTGGTCGGTTGGGCCACGAAACAGGAATGAGCAGGAACGTACGGAGGAATACTAAGTTGTACGCACTCGCACTTGATGGTGCTGTTTGTGGAGGGAATCGACTAAAGGGCGACCCAACTGATTCACAACGCGTGACAAGAGACGGGAGCGAGAAAGTATCCATTTTAGCTGAGATCTCGGATACAAGCGCACCGTATGTGATAGGTATTGGCCTTGACGCCCCTCAGCCTGAGGCTCAGGCTCTGGCGAAAAGGACAAGTTGCCCGCCCGACTATCCAGAGGCTCAGTTCTGCACATGCGCATGAAGCATTTACTTTAATACATGTACTGGTAATCTAGTTGTGGATTTTGCTTAGAAAGCATGCAAAGATTGCGAAGACGAGCGCATTGTATTTTTGGTGCAGTCACTGGTGTTATTCTAAGCAACTGGCATATCCGCAACCTAACCATGCGGTGCCGGACACAATCTGTCACTCACAAGCGGTGCCAGCGATCAAGTCGCTGCTGCGCAACTGCGAATTTCGCTAGCGGTGAGCATGTTCTTAAAAGCTTTTTTCAGACTGCTGACAGGAGCTGCTAAGGCTTACACCAGACAATGAACAAAGTCCTGAAGATGGTCGATAGATATAGCATACCGGTATTGTGGGTTCTACTCCAAATTGGATTGAGCGATTCATCAATCGCCCCTGCCCAATCGCCTAGCAAATCGCCCAACTATCTTAACTCATAAGAAATAACATAGGTTGAAGTTCAATCTCGAAGTTGCGTGCGGTTGCACTACCATGGACAGCGCGAACGCTAGCAGATCACACAATGCAACTCACCACTGGCCTGAAGTGCCCCTCTTCTTTCTGCAGTTGTGTCTTTACTTGCAGTTATTTAGCGTCCTCCGCGAAGGCACCGGTAGAGCCTTCTATGCTGGCGCCTTCTGAGCGATGCTAAGTCTAAACAGTTTATTCATAATATACGACAACATGTTAAAGAATACGCCTTTGCTCTCAGGTACCTCCACGGATAACATACTCACACCACGCGCTTGACGAGACTTCCGCACTGGAGCACTTGGAGCAAGTTGGTTTTTTTGACCAATCGCGAGAAGGCGTCGATTGGTTGCTCCAATGTCCAATCGCCCAAGGCATCCAAATTTAGCTGGGATTGACAATACAACAGAACAATACCCCACTACGGTAGGTCACTGAACTTTGTGTACGCCACATCGTATGACACGGGGCTGTCACTTCTGCCTTTCACAATCAACTACCGTCACCGATCAGCGGTACGTTACAACATATACATCCATCAGCACAGACCTATCAGATCGTCGTGCGTAGGCAACTTGATCCTATTCACAACTGGTTTCAACCGGTCAGCGGCAGCTCCTTCTCCGGACGAAGAATTGCAATGGCTCATCGTCGTCATAAGGTCAAGAACCAGTCCGTTGACACGCCCGACCGCACTTTGTCCTTCTCGTTCGCTTGTGGCGGATGGCTCAAAATGTACCTGTTCGGCGTTGCCAAGGCCCTGCAGGAGTTCGAGCTGGAGAAGGATGCAAGGCTCATCGGATGCTCGGCCGGTGCACTGACAGCCACCGGGTTGGCGCTGCACTGCGACTTCGACGCCATCCGTGATCACGTGCTGCACAATGTCGTCCCTCAGGCACACGCGTCACTTGCCGGCTACTTCCGAGTGCGCCCGTACTTACGTGAGACATTGACACGTCATGGCGGCATGCACCAGTTCGAGAAGCTCAATGCAGCGCAGCAGCTTACTGTAGTGTACACATCGCTATCGTCTCTCAAGTCGCGACGATCGACGACCTTCGAGTCCGCGGAGCATTTAACAGAGACTTTGTTGGCCTCGTGCTGCGCCCCACCTATCGCCGGCCTGCCATTCAAGCTCAATGGCGAGTGGGTCATGGACGGCGGCATGTTCGACTTTCAGCCTGTGTATGACAATAAGACGGTGACTATCAGTCCGTTCTACTGCGTCGGTGCTGACATTAAGCCGTCGGTGTACGTGCCCATGTGGTGGGCCTTGATCCCTCCTGGAGTGCGCGACGTCGAGTGGTTGTTCGACTTGGGTTATGAAGACGGGCTAAAGTGGATTGCCAAGAACGGACTAACTCGTGGCAAGAACGTGGTTATCCCCAACAAGAGCACGGAATACGCAGGCGGCTGGAACACGACGGTGGGTCGCGTAGTAGGCTACCGCGGCTGCGAGAGCCACTTCCTCGACGCCCTCTTCATAGGGCTGTTCGTGTGTTTATGGAGGCCGATGGCATTTATATGTTTGTACCTGGAGCTCTACCTGCAGGCTATCGTTTCTGGCAGCAAGGCCGTGGTCTTTGGAGCCGCAGCCAAGCTGCTAATCTCGAACATCATTATGGCCGCGTTAGCGATCGCTTTAGCTACACTGGGTCTGCAGCACACTATGTTGTTCTTGCTGGGGTTGGCAGCCACTGGGTTCTTCCTCGGTGGGATGGTGTTACTGGTTGGAGGCTTGCAGCAGGCAGGTGCAGTGGCGTCTGCGGACTGGCAGAGATGTCGTTCGTACATGCGCAGCATCACGAGTCTTTCCCTCTTCCTGCACAGCATGCCAGTGATCGGACCAAAAGTGCAGATCAAGCGGCATGAGTTTCTGCTGGAGCACTCGCTGGTGTATCGAGTCGCAATGCATTTCGTGTAGCTTCTTCTACCACTATGTAATCTTGCACCAAAGGCAAAATGTACATCTAATAGAGCGCATCCAGGGCAAGCATGGGCATTAAAGGCTCTTGTATCAGTGATACTGCTCTGCTCACTACGTGTGTGGTGGTAATTCTTGTTGGCCATTGCTGGGCAAACGGCTCGCCAGCCGTTTTTACCTGGCGGTTACTTTGCGACCTTTCGACTTGTTGCATAGACAGACGGTTAGGCTCGTGACGTCATAGAGACTAACGCCACCGAACTGTATGACCCATGCAGCACCGCAAGAGGATGTCATCAGAGGAGTTTGACCTCCTCATCATGCTCGAACCTCGACTTGTCGACGAAGACTTTTCGTCGAAGAGCTCCGTTGCAAAGCTCCGCTGCAATGCTCGAGTCGTTCTGAGATCGACAGATTTCATTTCCCAGTCGTGTACACAAAGCTCCAAGGCAATTCACAGCTATGGCTCGTCGTCGCAGCCATGCTACCCCCAAGCCAGCATTCAAGGAAATGTCCTTCTCGTTTGCCTGTGGTGGTTATCTCAAGATGTACCTGTTCGGTGTGGCCAAAGCCCTGCAGGAGTTCGAGTTGGAGAAAAATGCACGACTTATTGGCTGTTCGGCCGGCGCATTGACGGCCACAGGATTGGCGCTGCACTGTGACTTCGACGCCATTCGTGACTACGTGCTAACGCACGTCATTCCTGGTGCACACGAGTTCCCTGGTGGATATTTCCGTGCACGCACATTTCTACTAGACACGCTACGTGCAGAGGGCAAACTACACGAGTTCGAGAAGCTTAATGCCTCGCAGCAGCTAACTGTAGTGTACACGTCACTGTCTGCACTGACATCCCGTCGACTGACGACGTTCGACTCACAGCAGCATCTGACCGACAGTCTCATGGCCTCGTGCTGCGCTACGCCCATTGCTGGAATGCCCTTCAGACTTGGCGGCGAGTGGGTCATGGACGGAGGTATCTTCGACTTCCAGCCAGTCTACGACGAGAAAACGGTGACTGTGAGTCCATTCTACTGCACAGGAGCAGATATTAAACCATCGGTGTACGTGCCCATGTGGTGGGCCATGTTGCCGCCTGGAGTGCGCGATGTCGAATGGCTATTTGACTTGGGGTATGAAGATGGTCTCAAGTGGATCGTCAAAAACGGCCTTACTGGTAACCGCAAAAATGTTGTGATCCCGACCAAAAGCGCGGAGTACGCGAGTGAATGGAGCACAACGATCGGCCGTGTCGTGGGTTATCGCGGATTCGAGAGCCGTGTACTGGACGCGCTCTTCATTGGACTCTTCGTATGTCTTTGGCGTCCACTTGCCTTCTTGTGTCTTTACATGGAGCTGTATTTGCAGGCCATCGTTTCAGGCAGCAAGGCTGTGGTCTTCGGAGCTGCGGCCAAACTCTTCATCTCGAACATTATTATGGTAGTGCTGGTGGTGGCACTCGCCACTCAAAGTTTCCAGCACGCGATGCTTTTCCTGCTGGGTCTGATTGTGGTTGGGCTTTTCTTGGGAGGTATGCTGTTGCTGGTTGGTGGTCTGCAACAGGCAGCGACGGTTGCCTCTGATGACTGGCAACGTTGTCGCTCTTACATGCGCAGTATCACAAGTCTATCGCTATTCCTGCATTGCATGCCCGTTGTGGGGTCTTCCGTACGGATCAAGCGTCACGAATTCCTGCTCCAACACTCACTGGTGTATCGCATCGCAATGTACTGCGTGTAGTCGGCATCTGACTCCAACTATTTTGCTCAGTACCGTAATATCGGTGTCAAGTGTCACCCCCCTGGTGCCAACAAATCTAATGATAGAGATAAACTCAAGGTGCTGTGTAGAGATAAGAGAAACCCGCTGCAGCTGTTTGCAAGTCGTACAACGATGCAACTTCCAAAGCTTCTAGCTCCAGCATTGTACATGTATTGTACTCTGCAGAAGTGAAGACACCGGTAGTTTATTACTAGGAATATTAAAACTACCAGAGATAGAAAATAAGACATGGTAATAATGACGCGCATGCTGCGGGTTTCATACATGCAAAGCGCAGCAGCCTTGAATGCAAAAGTCTCAGACTTTAGCCTTGGTTTCCAACCGTCTCCTCACCATTTCATGTTCAGTGAACAGTGTTTACTTCTCTGCTCTGCGATTGTTCGGACTATGCGACTGGCTTAAAAAAACTGAGGGGTGACACTTGACAAAGCGGAGCAAATCCTACTTGGCTGTTGCGCTATCGAGGTCTGTGATTGGCTAGAATAGGGGGGTGACAGTTAACAAAAGCGGACACTTGACACCGATATTACGGTAGCCTATCTACTCAATAAACATATTCCTGTATTTTCTTTCAGATTGTTCTCAAAGCCATTTTTCTTGAAAACGGGACAATGACATGCAGCAACTCACGTGGTACATGAACGCAAGGTGCTATCGGCGCTGACATCACTTCAGGCTGTGCCCTTCAGTGATGCCACCACATTCGGCCCAGTGATGTAATAGCTCTCCAAATGTTGGGTAACTCGTTATGGCCGGTTTTAGCCTTACACTCGCGAACGCACTTACGCTACTTTCACACCAACCTCACTCTCCGCGCCATGCTCGCAAAATAATATACAGGTACACGACATGCATGAAGCAGTGAGTGACTTCTGCCAATTTGTCATCAGAGGGCGAACTGGTTCGCGTAGACGCCTTGGAAGCCGAATGTGTTCGTGAATCGGGTGACCTGGATTGCGCCTGGCAATAAAGCCGTTGGGTGTGTCTGGTGCTTCGAGAATGGGGCGTCCTCGTCAATCGGATCGCTGACTTGCGGGTCCATGTTAACCTTGCGCAGCGTATTAAGGTCTGTGAACCGCAGTAACTTGAGCTCAAGACGATACATGATCATCATCATGCGCAGAGCTTTGTCCTCGTCGTCAAATGCAGCGATTATCGCCGTTTCCTTCCAGTTGCGACGGCGCCAGGTACGTAGAGCACTGATCCACTGCCCCTGCGTCTCAGGTGTAGACGCGCCCAGTACGATCCTCGTGTGGCGGAACTGCTGGATCGATCGTTCCGTGTCGTGCACTGAGCGAACGGGGATAAGCTCGACGCAGAAGCGATTGGGCTGGAGTCCACCTTCAATGGGCTGCACCGACACTCGATGGCGCGTGAGCGAGAACTGGCCAATCCAACGTCCGTCCTTCTTGTCGTAGTACTGCAGCAAGCCTCCTTCTAGCTCAAAGTAGAGAGGGTCCTGTAGAGAAACACACATACAAGCGCGTCAGATATGCAACGCAGTGTAGTCGAAGAGAACAAGTAGTTTAACGCACCGCCTGTCGACCGTAGTCGTGCAGCAGTAAATAACCTTCGTAGTCGGCCATGGGTTTTCGCTGATAAAGTCGAGAAGGCGTCGCAATGAAGCAAGGGACGGCAGTTAGGCGCGCGCTGTTCGTATTGCCAAGCAATTTCTGTACTGCGGCCCTTTACGTGAGAACTTTCGCGCCGGCCTGTCCTGGAGCACGTCGAGGGCGTTCTGGTCATCACCATCCGACCCGTTATTCGGCTGTTGGCTCTGGATTGATGTTGAAGTCAACTTCAGTTATGCTGAATAAGCGATTAATGATAAATCATAGGTTGATAACCATGCAAAATATTGCAAACCTTGTGAAAAGACTTGAATATATGCTTGTTGTCATTTCTGTATGGTACAGTAGAAGCTGGTGAGCGATAAACCGCGCTGAGCCCAACTGGAATGAACTCGACTATCTCGAGGTGAGTGCTTCGATATCGACCGATACTAGTGGCCGGAGTGCGAACTCGCGTCGTGAATGAGGTGGTAATGGAGCTGACAAATGATATTTCTCGGTGTGTGTGGTGCTGTGAGCGTGTTGTGGTCCGCACCTCCCTGGACAGCGAATGTTTCTCGTCTCTAAAAGGCGGCTTTCCTGCAGCACAGCTTCATCTCAGGATGCGCACACGCTCGCATCGAGCAAGCGGCAGATATATCTGCCACAATGCAATATCATACATACCGTATTTACGGGGTGAGGCGGCTGAACCGCACACCATGGGGATTGGCGTGGTTTACCAAGTGGCAGCGTCTTGTGCCGTTCAAAACACGTTTGCTGGTCATCGCTTGACTTCAAGATGCACCACACAATGCAAAAAATGGCTGCGTGTTCCAGCTGGTGCTTGGGGGTCTCCCTCACCTTCAAGTGCATGCTGATCACTGCGGTCCAGCTGCTGGCTGCGCAAAGCTCTCTCAACATGCTCTGCTCGCCTCGACGACGGCGCTTGATTGTGCTCGACGAGTCAAGGCGGCTTTGTGCAAGCACAATCAAGCAAGCACTCCGACATTTTCAGCCCCTGCTGGTGCAACGGAAGCCGGTGATCGGCACGCGCCACTACTGTAGGCCAAGATAAGAAGTCTGCAATGGCCGAAGGCGGCGACGGGAAGACCAGGACGTGGTCATCGCGGCGGTCGGCATGAGTCATGTGACGTGGAGTTGCAGTTTGAGACAAGGGATCGACTGGATACAGTCGTTTCATACTGAATGGAAATAACCGACGCGGCCGTTGCAGTTGGCGTCCAGTTGCATCAGTCTGCTGTCGCCGCTTGTCTATCAAAGCAGCGAATAGAGCCTTTCGTCGCCAGCTCGCCGCATCATCAAGGCATCGAGAAGAAAGACCGTTGTTGTTTGACAAGAACGAGCACAATCGGCAGCAAACAGGGGAAAGTCGAGAAGGGCGAGCAAGCATTACACACTGCGATCCAGCCAATAGTGCGTCGACAGTTGCTGACCATTTCCTTTATAAACTAATGATGTGGCACACATACACCATATGTCTGCCTATCGTCAGTACTTCTTTCTTTTCTCTCAACCTCTGAGAATCACTACGGAAAAGATTACGCTATTTCTGCATCCAAAACCCGCAATTCGGTGTCAAAGTGAAAATCCCGAGCCAAATTACAAAATGTCTATCACGTAAACCGCCCCGCTTTATCCACGCATAGAAAATCCGCCCATGTCGATCGACACTCTCTTCCTCGTCCTGCGCTCACTATTCAAAGCGCCTCGGGGTCGGAGCTTTACGAGCCTCTATTTAAAGCAAATGTGTGTGCGGCCTCCGAGTGCCGCACGCTCTGCGCGGGCCGAGCGCGCCGCCTCCAAAGCCGTCGCGACCGGCGGCTCGCGCGTCTCCATGAGTCTGCGCCCTCGCTCCTGCTCTAACGTGTCCACAGCCTCCAGCAGCTGGTCCCCCACAGGAATGAATGTCGCCTCGCGCGACACCGTCTCGGGTCGCTGGGTGGAAGACGCGGCCGCGCGCACGTGCGCCAAGTGCGAGCGCGTGTTCTCCCTTGTGAACCGCCGCCACCACTGCCGCGTGTGCGGCGAGATCTTCTGTCACGCCTGTTCGCGTACGCGCATGGTGCTGGCCACGAACCCGGGCGAGATCCCACGTCGTCAACGCGTGTGCGACCCGTGCGCCGCACACGCACATAGTAGTGCCGTGCTGTACGAAGCCGAGGAGACGTCGTTGGGCCCACGTTTCCGTGCCAAGACGGAGATCGCAGAGGGCGCGTCCGTTACGGAGGAACTACTGCTGGCTAAGGAGAAACTGGAGGTACAAACGTTCACGACGCCCAAGAAACATGAAGACAATAGCCTTAGCTTCATGTTGGCGTCGGCTGTAGGCTTTGCTGCCGCCTTCTGGTTCTTGAAGGACGAAGTGACCATGTCCAACCCTGCTATTTGGATCTTGCTGGCTGGGTTTGTGAAGAATGTGTACGAGATTGTACTCAGGATAAATGCCGCCAGACAATTCACGGACGGAGTAGCGGACCTGAAGGATGCAGAGAAGGTGTTCAGTGGCATGGATTTGGACGCCACGGACGATTTGTCGACGGCCCCGACGGCCACGGCCTCGTCCACGTCGGCTGTATCGGAGAAACCGAAGGAGGACAAGTACGCCCAGGTGAAGATCACGGCTGCACAGAGCGACGAACTTATTGCCAGCTCTCAGAAATCGCTGGACAAGGTGCTGGAGTTGGCCAACACGGACGTGACTACTGACTCGGCCTGGACGGAGGAGATCCCGACGACGGAGAACGTGTCGGTCTACTCACGTGACGGTAAGCCGTCACGTATCTACAAGTGTGAGGGTGAGATCCCGCTCTCCCCCGACGAGCTGTTTGACGAACTGTACACGAACTTGGAGACTAGCAATGTGTGGAACGTGACTGCTGCTGAGAGCAACGTGGTCTGCAAACTGGATGAGACAACCGATATTGTGCACTTGATCTCGGCCCCTGCCCTTGGCGGCATGATTTCTAGCCGTGACTTTGTGAATACCCGCACGTGGCGTCGCCAGGATGGAGGCGGCTACGTTATTGCTAACAGCTACGCCGGAAAGAATGTTTTGAAGACTCAAAAGGGAATCACTCGTGGTGAGAATGGCCCGACGGGCTGGGTCATCCTGCCGCACCCCACGTCTCCGTTCAAGAGCCGTCTTATCTGGATTCTCAACATGGACATCAAGGGCTACTTCCCCTCCAGCGTCATCCGCAAGGGCTCCATCAGCGAGGTCTCTTGCTTCGTGCGCAACCTGCGTCAGTACATTGCTCGCAACTCCGCAAGCGACGAACATGCCCCTGAACGTCCATCGACTACCGTGCAGTAAATTCCCATCTACAAATCAAGAAAATCAAGAAAAATCAAGACCATGACGAGTGATTTACAACTGAACTGGATGCTGGGGCAAGCGGATTGAACGCTTATGTCATGCATGTCAGCTCTGACTCTGTCTAGGTTCTGTGTCTCGTGTGTGTTCGTTTCCTTTAGTGGAGCTGTCGCGTTCAACGGAAAATCCGGCCAAATAGCTCCGATCCACCTACAATTCAACCCTTACAAGGCCAAGCGAGGCGACAGAAGACATGAAACCCTGCGACCGCCATCAACTACATCGTGTCGCCCGCGAGCTCAGAGGAATGCAGTCGGGCGGCGTGATACCTGACAATTTTTTTCATTTTCATACTACCTATTTGCTTTCTCATTCTTTTGTTTTGGACGATGATACAATAAAGAATACTACTAACTTCTACTACCTGCTTTCTCACTGTTCATTAAGTTTCTACCCGTCAACACCTACTTTGGCGTTTTTGGTGGCTTTCGTTCCCAAGGCTGGAACAGCAAAAGCGCCGACAACTGAGGCCAAACTGACACTTTTGGGTGGATTCGTGTCGCGAGCAGTATTCACAACTTCAACAGCTTCTTCCTGATCTGTTTCAGAATCTGGTGCAGGATTGCGGCCGGCGTATTTCATTGGAGAAGCCGATCTACTGTTTGCATTCCCTGCTGCAGCATTAAACCTGGCCATTGCTTTTGATACAGCAGCGGCTGAACCAAAGGAAGCAAGAGCTTGCGTACTAGTGTTGAAGCCTGAAGCTGTTGCGGAGACTTCGTTGCGATCCCAGTACCAGCCAAGCACCCGACTAACCGTCCACTCTGGGACTTCATCATCGTCCAGTTCGTCCCAAACCTTGCAGAATGCATTCCTCGTGACTAATTGAGCCCCTTCCAGTTGAATTACCACGTCGATAAGCGCGTCGACGTGATCTTCTTTCATAGCCATAAGGAATAAAGCGTCGGTAAATCCAAGCTCTCTTGAAAATTGATCTCTTTCTTCAGCACGGTCTGCTTCTTGCTCGGAAAGACGTTCCCATGTGGACATAACGATCGCCATGAACACATTGAGCATGAGGATACAGAAGACGACATTGCCTGTGTAGATAAAGATGGCGCTGAAAATCCCTCCCTGATCGTAGATTGGGCCTGGATCATACAGACCAAAGTTGAGCTCAAAGACCCGGAATAATGCGCGCGGGAATGTCGCCCAGTCGGTGAAATTCAATCCGTACAGCATGTGACCAGCAAACGAGTAGCCCACGATGACCGAAAAGTAGATTGGGATAAAGGACATCACTTCGGGCATTGCTCCGTACACACTGCGCATGAGTCGACGACCTCCTTTGGTTACTTGGAAATACTTGAGTGCTCGTGCCGTCAGTAGTAGGATATTGAGGAGGTTAAGTCCCAGTAGTATTCGATCCCAAATCATGAGCGGCAACGGGTTAATATACTCGTCGAAAGTCTCCAGCTTCAGCATTTTCTTCCGGGTTGCGGATTTCTGACTGCAATATCGCCAGATAATGATGGCACAATTCACGAGGATATTCGCCCAGTCTCCGATATTGTTCATCAATCCGTATCGTGCTACATACTGCAACAGTTAGTTAGTCGTTGCCAGTGACGGTAAATCGGTATAAAAGACTTACAATTCTGTAGCTGCCTCCAGAGAGAACGCAAACATCCCAAAGCTCAAGGAGAGTGAAGTAGACGACATGTCCAATGTAAACTGCCTCCAGTATAACCCGAACAATGTTCTTCTTGAAGTGAAAGTCGTAAGGTTCGAGGTTCAAAACAAGCACGTCGGAAGATGGCGTCACACCACCAGCGAGGTTAAAGTCTATGGTCAAGTGTACGATCGACATGATCCGAAGTGTGGGGTTGTATAGCGCCATAACGATTGCCAGTTCCTTGGTTTGTCGATCCACCCAGCCGTACTGTTGCATCAGATTTGCTCTTGCTAACTCCTCAACTCCACCTGTGGTACTACGTAGGAAAAAAGTCTGGAAACCACTAATCTCCGAATCATTGTCAGTGGAGTACGAAAACATTGGAAGTGCCTGGAGCTCAGCTATACTGGCGTTAGATCCGTTCGTGACGCCAAAATCCATTGTCGACTCGTGCTTAGTGGAGAAACACGTCTTGTTCTGTAGCAGTGGCGTATCACTATAACAACTGGTGCCTTTATTCTCAGGATCGCTGAAGTTGAGAGCTGCATAGCGAGTTTGCCACAAATGAAAACCTCCGAGGATAACGGTGTGTGATGCCAATGTGTACGGTTCGACGCCATCACTTCCTGAATATATGATGCTAAGAAATGAGTTCACGAACCAGTCCCAGAAGTCGTTAGTGCTGGCAATTCCACTGAAGACGACACTTGACGATCCATGTGAAGTCGTCAGCAGTTGTGTCTCGACAATATTTTGCACCACAGATCCTGAAAGCAAAAGTGTAGATGAGCGAAGTAAGCGTTGTGATGTGCAACTCACTACTTACGGCCAGAGATATTGCGATCCATGAGTAGAGCTGTCAGATAAATAGAGACGAACGTGATAAATGCCAAGAGCTTCCGTGATAACAAACGAAACTTGCGCTTTTCCTTGAGATCTCGCAGTAAGAATGTCTGTGGGATACCTGTCGGTCGAGGCTTCGGCGGAGCGATAAAGGATTGAGCAAAGCTCGGCAGCGCCTTCATAGCACCTACTTGCCCGAGAAAATCCCGTCACGTTTCACAGCACTGGAACAACTAAAATACAGCTTCAAAATACGTTTGTAGTACTCAACTGCTGTGCTATTCTTGATGCTCGTGTCCACGCTCAAACTTTGTGGAACTTGTCAGCTCTCCAGGCACTAACACACTAAAGAACTAAAAGATTGTGACAGATCCACATCAATTCCGAAAACGCATACCTACATCAGTAGCCTCCGGCTGCTTGGCGCAGTTTGTCAATCCACACATCACGCTCTTGGATATTCTGAGCACGAAGTTTAAAGACACGACCACTGTCTGCAGCCGATGAACGCTTCTTGCTGTTCTTCTCGAATAACCCCCTTTGCAGCTCGAACACATGGGCAGACTTACCAGGGGTGATGTCGAATCCTTCTCCTGCATCACGAGATGGATCTATCTTGCATCTAAAGCAAACCGATGGAAGTATTAGTAAGCATGCGGCCAGCCCAATTGATCGACGTACTCAACGTACCCGGTAAGACATAGCTCTTTGATGATTTTTCCACGTTCGTAATCGTCCTTTGTCTTCGCGTAAATTAAGTTGGCGCCGATGAGAATGAAGTACCGTTGCTTCCAATTCTTCCGGCCAAGGGGATTGAGGACGTTGCCACCACCGCCCTGCTTGACCAGGTACCCCTGCAGCTCAGTGACTTCTTTTTCTTGGGCTGCTTCAATGACTTTTTGTTCGGGAAGTTGGACCTGAATAGCGCGGAACGCTCAATTAGACGTCAGTTCGAAGTACTTGTGAATTCCGGAATTGTATCCACGAACCGAGACAAACGCAGCTTCCTCAAGCAATTCCTTCTGCTTCGTCGCCATTGTGTGCATTCTAGTGAGGTCGTTAATGGCTCCGACAAGCGCTTCTTTCCGCAGCTGCAATACAAGCCAAAGATTTGGTTACAATGATTGTGTACCGACAGGAAAAACTGCACAACTTACCGCTTGGAGTTTTGCTACTTCGACTAGTTGTCTATTGACATCTTCTTGAGCATTCATTGCCTGCTTTTGATACATTTTGTGCTTGGAGTTGAATTCCTCCACTTCTTCCTCTTTCTTCTCAATCATCTCTTCCACTACATCCGCATCATGTTGGCGGATTTTGTCCAGTTTCTCTGAAAACTCAGCCATTTGCGGTCGAATAGTGTTGTGCATGAACTTGGCAAGCTCCTCTTTCTGTTTTGTGAATAATGTCACAGTGATTGAGTAAGCATCGCGAGTTGCATTCAATCAGTAGGAGATAATACCTTCACTGGCCCCTTAGCTTGGTCTGTGAACGCCGCCATCAGCTCAAACAAGTGCGTTTGGTAATGGTGGTAAAAACGCTGTAAAAGAATTGAGCAACAAATTCATCAGTTGGGGTAAATGTTCACGCATAAGTACAAGCATAGCCATACCTTAAATTCTGTAGACTGAAAAGAGTACCCCTCATCATCATCTTGAGGTCCCAGAACCAAGTGCGCATCGACATTTTCTGTCATTTTGGTGTGAAGTGAGGAGAGCAACGACTGGCATAGCTCAGAGGAAATTCGGTTGTTCTCTTCCTGAATTGTGGCAAATACCGACTCCACTAAGTCACTGAATAGTTTCTGCATACAAAAAGTTAGATAAGATGGCAGAATATGCGTAAAGGAGATCGTGCCAAAGAGAACAATACCCTCAACAATGTGCTAAGCTTTCCGGAACGAACTGGCATTGTGCGCAATGTTGACTTCGCTTCACGCTTCGCTGTATCATGTACTCCACGAAGCACTTGGTCTTCGCATGGTAACTACAGAGCACAGATTCCAGGATATGAGAGGTGGGAGTTATCCTTGTTTC
Organism: Phytophthora colocasiae; assembly: GCA_018806915.1. Taxonomy (NCBI): domain Eukaryota; phylum Oomycota; class Peronosporomycetes; order Peronosporales; family Peronosporaceae; genus Phytophthora; species Phytophthora colocasiae. The sequence continues at coordinate 116,471 of JAGKQI010000051.1, read as the reverse complement.
GCTTCCTAGCACTTACCTCAATGTTTTCCTGTTGTCCCTGGGCAGTAGCTAGAGCAGGCCTGAAACCTTTCAGATCTGAAATATCAACAATGTTGCCCAGTCTCTCAGACATGCGGAGTTTGTAGAGCTTGACAGCGTTCTCAACAACATTGAGACAGCAGTTGTGAATTGAATCCTTCCAAACCCGGCCCTTGAAAGCCTGTCAACACAATAGCCACGTTAGAAGTCGGTCACACCAGGTCCTGCTAGAGAACATTGCTCTGTCTAACCTTAAACACGTCGTCGCGATGTGCCAGCATGGAAACCACGATAGATCCGATCAGTGGACCATTCAAAACGACACCTTTCAAATAGCGATTATGGATGGAGTCCGTGAAGACTCGAGAGAGCTTTTCCACGCGTTTTTCAAATGCTTCCGTCCCTCTTGGCGGAATGGCAAAACATCCTTGATCCAGAAACGCAGTCTCGAATAGCTTGCTAAACTCTGCGCCGGGCGAGCCTTCGGGCAATGCAGCTAAAGCATTACACAAATAAGTCTGCTCCACTTCCTGTAATGATAAGCCGCTCTCCTGAACCTGCTCCTTCAACTCTCCAGTAGTGACATTCTGCAGAACCCAAAGCAGCTTCGGTGCCTGCGGAAAAGCTATCACAACACACGAAAAAACTAATTAGTCAAAGCATGAGAAGCCTACAGCCCAGACTATTTTTGCGTACTGTATGCAGGTGGTCCATCAGTTCCTTCAGTGTTCGATGCAAGGAATGCGAATTGATCCACAGCTTCAGGCGTCAACGGACCATCCACGTGATGCACCACCACACTACTTAATCCAGCCAGGATCGAGTACAGTAGCATATCCAACTCCTAGATAACAACAAAATCATAGCATATGTCAACATACATTTGAACTAAAAACATATCCTTCTCACCTTATTATCTCCGAATCCCGGTCTGTCCAGCACCGCTAGGTACTTCGCGTTGGGGAAGTTTGCTCGCTTCACATACAACCACGCACCACTACTACATAACAACAATTTAGTCATACCATAAAATATACACCATATGATATGATGTGACATACTTCTCGTCGATATGTTCGTTCTCATGACCCAGCAGACTCTGAACTAAAGCTGTCTTGCCGCTTCCCTTGGCTCCATGGAAGCTCACAGCCAACACAGGCTCGGCCAGTCGCTGCAAAAATGATATCGCTTCCTTCTGAATCTGCACGTGGTTTGCGCTGGTCTCGTCCGCTGTCACAGCCAGTAGTTGCCCCGAGAAGAGGAGTTCACCTGCCATACTTGTCGAGGAATTGTAGCTAAATGACGTGACCAAATTTGATCATACTTTGGTCATTTTTGGTCCAGATTATAGTCCCGACCTTTCCATAAGATATATTGAAGATGGAGGCGCTCCGGCTGCAGGATGGCGCGTTTGTCCGCGACCGATACGAGGAGCTGCAAGTCGCGAGGCGACAATGGGTACAAGATGGGACTGCAGATGACTGTACTACCGCTGATAGTAAATCTTCCTACGAGCTGTCGGTCGAGGAGCGTCAAGAATTGGAACATCGACGAATTGTGGAGCGAGTGAAGGCGCTGGACGCCAAAGGACCAACGTCACAATTAAGCAAGAAAGTGTTGGTGCTGCAGGACATTTTAGAGAATTTATATGCTGAAAAGGAGACGGATGCGACCGTTGCTTCCCCTTTAAATGGGGCTTTAAAGCGGTTGGATACAGATCCTGCCAACGCTTCTGTCCCGCTTAAGGAATTGCCGACGTCGACACAAGTGGTACTGAAGATGTTCTTTAGGACATGCCAATCACTACGGGACCCATCAAAACTCAGTGCGAATAGCCGACTGTCGGTGCAGATAGCCAGCAAACTACCGAGTATCTTGATGACGATCCCTTCGTGTGTGTTGTCACCAGGCTTAACGGATCAAGTTCCAGTTCAATTGGAAGATGGTGGTAATGTTTTGAGTGTGTTTGATCAATTATTCCAGCTATTTGAAGAATTGCTGGGCTGGAAGAGCAATAGCTCTTGCTTATCGACTGGTGACCGAAGTACAGTGATCGTAGCCTATGTGGCGCTGAGTTTGAAGTGGGGGAGGATGGGATATGTGCTGAAAGGGGTGAAGTTGCTACTGGAGAATGCAAGTGACTTAAACAGGACGAAACTGGAAGCTCTGATACCATTTTTTCGTGAACTTGCAGCCACTTCGGCTGAACGACCGCAGGTTGCGTTTGGAGAGGAGGAACAACCTTGCGGATACCTGATGAGTTTTGGCAAGGGAGATCATGGAAAGCTTGGTCACGGTCAGTGTGTTCATTTAAGTTGCCAGGAAGGAAACTGTACTGAGAACAAGATGGTTCCCACGATCGTTGCCGCTACTGGGGATGTTCTTTTCCGTAAGATTGACTCGCTTTCGACCCACAGCATCGCTATCACAGCCAAAGGCGAAGCAATGGCTTGGGGAAATGGAGATAAATATCGCCTGGGACATGGATCTTCTACGAAGGAGTACACACCACGGACGATTGAATTTCTAAGCATTAAAGGACGAGTACGGGATCTTGCTTGCGGGCTTGGGCATACTCTAGCGCTCATGGAGTCAGGGGAACTGTTTGCTTGGGGCAATGGTTCTAATGGCCGTCTAGGACTCGGTGATACCAACGATCGCTCTAGCCCAACCAAAGTAATTATTCCTACTTGTTTGCAGACAGAAGGAAGAAGCGAAACGCCCGTTTGTTTTCGGCATATTTTCTGTGGAGCTTCACACTCCCTGGGCATTTCTTGGGATGGCCGAGCGTATGCATGGGGGAAAAACAACCAGGGTCAATGTGGACATGGACACACAAATGATCAGTGGACCATCCAGGAGATTGAAAGTTTTCATGACAACAAGGGTGAAGAAGAATGTGTCACTTACGCTGCTGGTGGCTGGGAGCACACACTGTTTTGCACAGCTTCTGGACGCGTCTATTCGTGTGGTTGTGGGTATAAGGACAGTCGTCGTGCTGGTATTCCACCAGTTCTTGGGCACGGTGACTGTGATCGAAGACTCAAACCCAGCCTGGTGCAGGCTTTAGACGATGCCCGAGAGGAAATGACGAGAGTAGCTTGTGGATGGGATCATTCTCTTGCGGTATCGGCTACTGGAAATGTGTATACCTGGGGATCTGGTACCAATGGCAAACTTGGGCACGGTGATGAAGAGAGTTTTGATATTCCCACTCTTGTTCGCAGCATGGAAGGGAAGCGAGTCAAAGATGCGAAAGCTGGATGCGAGCACACGGTCTTTTTGACCTACGATCACGAACTGTGGACTTGTGGACAGGGTGACAGTGGTCGACTGGGGCACGGTGACAGTCAAACACGTAAAAGGCCTACGAAAATTGAGCTTTTCGCAGACTCTGGACTTAAACCTGTGGCCTTAGCGGTTGGGGACAAGTATAACTTAGTTCTGGTCCGAGATAGTGACACTCAATTTGAACAGGAAGGGCTAGCCTCTATTCAAAAGACACCTCAGAGAATTTCTGGCGAACGTGCAAAGCATCACGGGCGACACCGAAAAGGACAACGAAAGAAGAAGGACGACCATCACGAGATAAAATTTGGATCGAACTGGGTTTTGAGCACTGCTATGCAGGCTGACCCGACTGGTACTACTACTATTGACCCAGATTCAGCAAGTAGTGCAGCTTTATTTATCGCTGGGCATGTTGACCGTATAGCTTGCGACTATCTTTCGGACGAGTGTGATGTCTACACAGAAATGCAACAGGAAACAAAGTCGGTGACGACCCTCTCAGTGGCTCAGCAATTAGTTTTGCTTCCGTTTGCCGCTGAAACTTCTCACGACGCTTTGAGTGCGCTACTTGAACTACTACGATGGACTTCATCTACAGAATTGAAGGAGAAGACTGCAAAATCTGAACAGAATGATGATGGAAGTATTCTGGGAAGTCAAGAGCGGATGGCTTTAACGATTTCATGCTTGAGAATTCTGCAGTTGAACTTGAAGAAATCATTGAATGTTTCACAAAGTGGCAATGTGAATTCCCCCAGCATCTCGACAGTTTTGCTTAAGCAGATCCATGAGCTATTGGACAATCTGGCTGGCTTGAAAGAGAGTTCGTATAGTTTAGCTTCTATTGGAAGGGCAATCAGCCACGAAGCGGCCTACGCACTGAAGGTAGGTCCTAATTTTCAAATACTGCTGCTTATAATAATGACTAATAAGTGTTTGCTAGATGGGATTCGGCCTGTTCTACCCGACTGGAAGTTCCCGTTGTAGCGTACTCTGGGAGCTTTTAGGTGAATGCACCTTACATGCCCCTTCAATGAGAACGATTTTCCTCTCGGACCAGTTGTGCAAGGTAATGTGATAGTGTTGATTATGGTATTGTTTCATCTGCCTCAAACTTACTCTTTTGAACCAGGATTCAATCATGACGGAGATATTCCGAAGTTTACCGTCTCGTGGCCTGCTAGCTACTCAAGATGAACTGACTGTCGATGGCCACAAGGAGAGACTCACAGGAAAGGATATGTTTGACATTCAAGATCTGATGATTGCGCTACTAAAACGGAGTAGCGCGGACGCGATGAAGGATCTGGTTAATGATGCATTTGTCGACTTTTCACACGAGCCTGATTGCTTTCTACGACTATTGCATGTGCTGCAAACGCACTATTTCAGTATCGCCCATCAATGTGTGGTGAAAAACGGTGACCGAAAGGATCCAGCAAGCCAATTTATGATGAATTCTCTTCTTAAATATGTGGATGCACTGATGAACGAGTCATTGACAGTGCTAAAGAAACTTCACACAGGAAGTCGCCAGCACGAAGAGATTATTACCTGGCGTTTAAATGGAAGTTTCTTCCATACATTGTTGCCCAGTGCGATAGAGTGTTTATCGATTCTGCTGCAATCAGTGCCGATTCAGAGCAGTGTTGCGTTCTACGCGTCTGACCATTTTCTGTTCGTGGAACGTATTCTACCCAACCTCCATGTTATGCTAAAGATGCTGGACGAAGTGAGCTGGAAAATGTACAGTGCGGCGGATACAGGGAACCAAACGCACGATGGCGCTGTGCCCTCGTATAATCTCACTTGTACAGATAATGGGCACAACTGGTTCATTAATCTTGGAAATGCGTGCGCGATACTCTGTGGGAAACTTTGTTGTGAGCTTTTGCATCCAATGGGACAAGAGTCTGGTGATCTCTCTAAGCGTGAAAGTTACGAATCTCAAGTTTTGTTGGAAGGTCGATTTCTTCAGGAAAATCACGTGTCTTGTGATGCTAGTGCAAGCTCGATTAGCAAAATTCTTGAGTGGGAGCGCATGGGTGTTTTTGAGGTGGAAGACGAACTTGTTGGCTGTGAACGTGATTCTGGCGTTGGAGATTCACGTGTCGAAAATCAACTTTTTCTACTGCAATTGTGCGACGGGGATAATTCGAGCAAGGTTGTATCATTTTGGACATTTGTAGCTGGGAAGTTGTCACCTGGTGCAGAATTTACGACCGAAGAAAAACGACTAATGATGGAGGTGGTATGTGTGGTATCATGGCATCTCGATCTAAGCTTAGAGTTATGCTCTGTGTTCAAACGTTACGACCAAAATGCTACAGCAACTGATCTGATCGAGCTTCCAGGTGTGATTTCGACAATAGTATCCATTCTGATTCACGAGATATCGCGGGTTTACCAATCTCTTGACTCAGAGGCTATGGAGAACGCAACTAAAGCTTCACAGCTGCTACTGAGCTTAGAACCCAATCAAGCTCTTGTGCCAGCAATCCTTCAAGGCGGCCAACACAAAATGTCAACTTGTTCTCTTTCAGATATGCTTGGATTTCTGACTAAACGTCTGGATTTGAGCAATATTCAATGCTCTCTCGATAAGAAAGAGGCGAATGCAGCTTTGTTCCGAGTCGGGATGTGCATTTTACATGATCTCCTAAGGAAGTTGACAACTTCATCAACGAAAAGCTGTCTGTTGGATGAATTTGTCGCTCTTACATGCGCTGTTGATCGATCAAAAATGCCAGGTGCTTCAAAACAAAGGTTTATCCTGAGAGAAATCATCAACCAACGCATCGACAAGGCTGTTGAAAATCTTTTCATTCGATTAACACGCATTGTGTCCAGCGAAGAAGCGTCTTTCGAGCTGAAAAAGAAGGCGTTAATGATATGGACAGTGCCTGTAAGTGCCACGCAACGAAGTGTTTCCAGCGTGGTAGACCTTATTGTCAAGTCTGGGATTATGAACACTCTTGTCGAGTTACTCCTTGATGAAGCAAATGTGCTGGACGCGCACAGTGATATCAACGTTATGCAATTGTTAGAAGCCAGACTACCTACGAAAGCGACCCCAACCAGAGCTCTTTTGTTCGGCCAAACACCTGCTCAGGTAATTAGTGTGTTGGCTTGGGAAGCTTTTTCTGCGATTGCTGTACAGCTTAGCAAGTCGGATCATTTCGTGGAGCACAGACCGAATATACTGTTACGCCTAACCGGGTCCAGTTTTCATGATCGAGAGCCTTTGACACCTCGAAATGCTGCAATGTCCCCACGGAGGCGTTTAACGCTCCCAAAGAAAACTATCATTTCCAGTATTGGCGAGATCATCGAGCAGATGGTAGATGGGCTGTACTTGATGTTGAAAAGCACCAAAGATCGATTAAATGTCCTGGATATCTCATCGCATGAGTATGAAATGCTTGTGAGGTCGGTTGAGAAGAGTGGAAAAACAGACAGTCAAGTGTTTATGTTTGGAAGTCCCATTCAAGCCTCTCATCCAAGCTCACATGACATTGCAGCTCCTAAATCTAACGACGTGGAAAGTGACACCAATCTTGCGTTGATGCTTTGGATTTTTGCTGAACATGCTAGTGCTGTCGCGTCCACAGAAGCTCCTAACGAGAAAGAACCCTCCGTGCGGATTATTGCGTTTGGTAGCCATTCCTCTAATCCGATGGACCCTATCAATACAACCAGGGATGCTTCGTTCAGTGTATTTACTCGTGATGTGTCTCCTGATCACGTGTCAATTGGAATTTCAATGAAATTTGATGGGGATACGAATGAGAGTTGGCGCTCAATTCTTATCGATGAGAAACTTCCACGTGGTAAATGGATTCAACTTGTCTTTGTAGTGCATGAAGAGGGACCAGAGCACCTTCAGATATTTGTGGGGGCTAAACAGTCAACACTCAATAATGGGCAACAGTCACGAGATCTGTGTAAGAGTTTCAGCTTGGAATTCCTCCGGAAAGCAGGGTCCTGGACTCGGATGTCTGTGGGTGGGAATGCTGATGTTGAAACGTTATCGAGTACGCCTGAAACTTCGCGGCTATCCGTTCTACCGAAAAAATCGCCCCACGGGTTTGCTGCCGCGCTGGATGATGTGGTTATAACGCGTGGGGGTGTTACGGATGAAGCCATTGTTCGAATGCAACGAAACGGTCCCGTTCTCTTCCGTTTGAAGCAACAACACATTGCTGAAAGTCACTGTGCCAACATATTACAACTGCTATGTCAACTAGTGGACTCCGATGGCTCCTCGGCCGGTGTTTCACCTGCACTGCTGCCATCTTCTGACCGCTGGATTTCACTATTTACTCATCTCTTGCTAACCTCTTGTCATGGCCACGGACTAGCTCAAGTGTATCTATGCTGTCTCCTTCAAAATCTTCTACCTCGAGCTGCTCCTCCCCCAGGCCTAGATGTCAATGTGCTAGGTCAAAATTTGTTCGGTGTTCACCAGATAAAAACAACAGGCGTGGAGGAGCTTTTCGTTGAATTGAATGGACAAAGTCGCCTGTCGTCCACTTCAACTATACGAAGACAAAACGAATCTTTGTATAAATTAATGGAGCAGGACGGTATGTTGAGTGGAAAACACCGAGGAAGGATTCTGCCCGACAATGGTAAACAATCTGAGGATACGATGATCTTGAAGCGAACGGCCTCTTTGCGTTGTGCTGCTGCCATCCAGCTTTTCCAAAGGCTGTGTAACTCTTCTCTATGGAGAGATCAGATGGACCAATTCATTGGAAGCGCCAGGACTATTTCTCAAAGTGGGGAAACGCTGAAAAGTACTATTCAATCTGGAGAGAACAATAACAATGAAAGATTTCAGATGGCCGCAGTGGTTAGTACACTTGCTGGGTACTCTGAGGACGTTGTGAATGGCCACCGTGCTGCTGTACAGGAAGCAGCAATGCTTCCTACCGCAGGTCAATTGTGTGTGCCTCCTTTTGCATCGGTGATTCATCTTGACGAAAGCAATACCAATCAACTGGCAGCAATTCAGTCTCTCTTTACGACAATGTTGAAAGAAGAAACACAACGGTCGTTATTTCTACCGTCCAGGAAGGAAATTTTGGATAGATTTCACAACGATGTCGCAGCTGTCATTGCCTTTGATTGTCATCTTGGAGATGTGATCCACCAACGTACTCGTATACTTCGGCTTGTGACGACATTTCTACTGCGAGAGAAAGCTACAGCAACTGCCAATAGGTGGCACCATTGGATACTTGGAGATGCTGCTGCTTGCGCTAACTTGCTCCGAATTGCGTCTAGAAATACGAAAGAATGCATCCAATCCGTACTGGGTCCTGACGCAAAAACTGCCATGAAACTTCATCGACTGAGATTTTTCATAAAGAAATTGTTGGGTGGAAGTAAACATGATTACCACGCACCCGTGTCTGTCGCTGAATTGGAGAGTTTACAGTGGAAATTGTGGGAGGAAACAGTAACTGGAGCGTCGTCCACTGTCCGAATTCCTTGGTGGCAAAAAAGCAGCAACAATAAAGGGAAACTCGCACTAGAGGTTGTTGGAGGAGACGTTGAGCTAGTTGATCTTAAAGTCAAAGCTTTGGAGCATTTCCCCACCGTAAGATTGGCTCAAGCGAACATCAGTGCCAACACTGGCTTGTGGTATTTTGAAGTGGTTGTTCTCACTGATGGCCTTATGCAGATTGGATACATTGAAGGAGACTTCATTGCTGATCCTCTTCAAGGTCAAGGTGTCGGTGACCACGCCAATAGCTGGGCATTTGACGGATTTCGATGTAAAAAGTGGAATGTGAGCTCTTACGACTACGGGGAGCAGTGGAAAAATGGTGATGTGGTCGGGGTTTTGCTGGATACAGAGCGCATGGAGATCAGTTACTTCCTCAATGGGAAGAGTTTGGGTGTTGCGTTTTCAGGAATCTCTATCACTGCCACCTCCCGAATGTGTCCTGCAGCCTCGTTGAATATCCAGCAATCTGCAGAATTTAATTTCGGTTCTCTTCCAACGAAATCTTCAATCGAAGAAGCATCAAATATTACTGGTTTTAAACATTTCCCAGCTCTGGGCAATGAAGATCAGACACGCTTACGGCCGATAGTAATGGCACTCCACATAACTGATAGCACTGCAGAGAAAGAGAAGAAGAATGACGCGTCCGAAGATTGGAATAACAGCAGCAGTAACAGCGACACTGATGGCGAAATTATACTTGAAGGATCGGGTAGTTTACCCGGCTTCTCTAGAGATGGACTCGAATCACGTATAGCTGACCCGAAATATGAGGAAAACGAGCAGCGTCGACGGGACCTAGTCGAAGGCTTGACAGGCCTGGGGTTCCCTCTTGACTGGGCAACTCAGTGCGCAACTGAAGCCCGTTTACCTATGGATGAGACTGGTGCAGTTGCTTGGATATTGGAACAAATGGAAAAGGTGGGGCTAGATGGAAGATCATCTAGACTGCCGGGTAGTGTCAGTGTTAATGATGACGGTGCAGAATTATTAAGTTTACCTGTTGCGCTTTTGCGAGCTCGAATGCAGCTACCAAACCTTGTTACCAGTCAATCTACCGATGGCTTATTGGGAGAAATACCTGGTACGGAAGTGAATTTCCAGCTTCCTCCCTCTGCTGAAGCTTTGGGGGATATTCGCGATGATGAACCTCTGAACAACCAAATCTCAACTGTTTCTACAATTTATCAGCCAAGTACTTCACTTCCCGAGCATCAAAATGCAATGATCATTAACCCTTTCATTGAAGCAGATAGAGACGCGCAGCAAAATGATGATACAACCTGTGAGGCCTTCCAACCAGGTCATTATTGGCGGAGGCAGACCAATATTGTAAGTGGCCTTGACGCTTTATCGGATGGTGTGGATGATCTTCTCCCTCTCCGTATCGTTGTGGACACAACGTTGTTTGTTGCATACACCCGTCAGATCTTAATTACACTTTTACTGATGTCATCGAGGAAAGAAGAAGAAGCAGCAGCTTACGAGATTATTCGGCCTTTTCTTGCCAGTGAGGAATCATCCGCTTGTCTTCACCGATTTATCAGGATAGCGATTGGTCTTGAAGCAACTGATGCAGCTTTTTGTATCTACACAAAAATCAATTCTGGACGATCACTAGAACTGCAAAAAGCAGTAGCAGCACTTGTTAGATATGAAGCTCGACTTGAAAGTTGCTCAACGGATGAGGGATCTCCGCTTCTCAGATCTCTTTTCCAGGAGATGATGAGTCAGTGTGAGCGAGGAGTGAATTTTGTCCGCGGTAAAATCGCCGCCAAAAGCGATTCTATGTCTGCTCAGACATCAGCGGCATGGTTCTCGTGGATATCTAGTGTTGTTTTTGGGTTTGCTGAAGAGCAAGTACCGCTTTCTGAAGGGATAGAGACGACTCGACTCCCAGATTTCGTTAACGCTGCCATTTCAAGTACTTCACTTGTAGAGAAAATGGTGGCGATCGCCTCTGCTTCATCCAGCACAAAAGCATGGAAATATGTGGCTTTCAGACTAATCGCGAGACTATTGTGTAGACTTAAAGCAGACGAGAGTGCATCTTCGTTTTACACTTCTGCTCAGCTTCCACACCTGACTGAATTACTTGCTTTACGACTTCGAAGAGAAATGCACAACAGAGTGTTCTTCTCGGATGTGACGACCGCCTTGTTTGCTCTTTTGACGCATTCATCTGCTGCTATTTTGCAGGACTTGCAACGAGAGGAACGACGATATTCAGAGAATCAACAGGCAAATCTTCGGGTAGTCAACTATTCACCGGCACATGTGATGATATCATGGGACCAAACCCCCAAAGCTGGCGATTTAGTTGATGATGTCACAGATTCCACGACCGTGACGGACTCTGCTATTGTGTTCCTTCACGTTACTCGATGTGGCTCTCAATTTCCTGGTTTACAAGACCCCGTCAATGCTGCGGTAAAAGCACTGCCGTTGAAAGGCTCATATACTATTCGGAACTTGCTTCCTGATACGCAGTACCTCATTCGAGTCTCTACTTCTCAATCTGCTGTTGATTCTCCCAGTGCTACGGATACGCTTACCGATGCCAACACCGTACAAGGGCTTCAAATTCTCGTGCAAACGCCTCTTGAGCCAGTATTTGAGCTCGACAAGGATTCCATGGGGAAGAACCTTGTACTTTTGAATCGAAATTTGACTGCCAGAAACACAGCCAACAAGAAATGGCACTCAGTGCGCAGTTCCGTTGCGTTTGAGGAGGGAGTTCATACGTGGCAGGTTCGCCTGGATACTTGTGTTTCGAAGAATATCTTCATTGGTGTGTGTACTGCAGACGCCAGTATGGAAAACTACATTGGCAGTGATGCCTATGGCTACGGATTCCTTGCCAATAAGGCTGTCTGGCATAACAAAGCTAAGCTGCACACGTATGGAGAAATCTTCAAACAAGGCGATATTATCCAGGTCACGCTGGACTGCAACGCTAAAACCCTCGCTTTTAGTCGGAATGGTGAATATCTTGGGATTGCAGCTTCAAGTATGCGTGCGGGGACTAATCGATCATCAGTTAGTACGGCCAATGACGGGAACTGCAAGTGGTATCCGGCATTTTCGATGTACAACAAAGACGACAAGGTTACACTGATCCCCCCATCCACGACATCCACGTTCGCTACGAAGGATGATCGCTCTCAGAACGCATCGATAATTGAGTATATCGAGGCAATGCAGGATGTATTGGCGTATCAAAGCCATTTAACCAGTGGAAGTGAACATCTGAAACTTTTTGAAGCGGCATTTAAGGAGTTTGACGGCTGGAGGCGTGGACAGATTCTATTCCGTGAAATCTCTGTTGGCCAAGTGATCGGGATTGATAAAAGTAATTCTGCCACAGATAAGTACGGGTTGGCGTACGGTGACTCGGTGTTTACTTCAAAAGGACAATGCAATGTCCTTGGTGAGTACCGACATGAGTTGTGGTATGAAGTCGACGAAGCAGGAAGTCCGTCTCTCTTTGGGATACCTACTTTGCAGCTGGCTTCTTGGAGTTTAAGTACTTGTCGAGATATGGTGGATTCTCCGGATGAATATCCCATTCATCGTTACCACAAAAATAAGCTTGAAGTGGATATGGAGAACCACTTTATCACTGATGCTGATCCCTTCCAGGAGCTCCAAACTGCAGCTGCGATCCCGAGTGATGACGAAGTGTTTTCGTTTAATTTATTCGTAAATGCTCAAACTCAATGGAGTTCAAACAACACTAACATCGCAGAGGCTGACATGAGATTAATTACTGACCTTGACGCGACTGCAGCAGCACAGGCTTCCAATGCTTTGTTGCTTTCGTTCGCAGACATTTCAACGACACTGCTCCTGCAGAAAAATTATCAAGTCAATGATAATGGGTCGAATCAAACACTTGCACGTATTGGACTCCTGCTGTATGTCAACCGGCGTCTCTACAATGTTGTGCGTCTTGCGATGCCAAGAAATCCATTTGCTACATCACTGGAAATGCCTGAAAGCCACGAACCGAAGAAATTATATTCAAGCAGGAAAACGAGTAATTCGGAACACCACCAAGTATCCCCCGTCGCAGCTTTATTGAACTCGCCACATTGGGCACTTGATGACCCCTCAGCCTTCTCATGGGTGCCGTCCTTGGCAGCTCGAATGCTGTTCTCTTCACAGAAAGAGACGCTTATTGAAGAAGAGTTACAGCTGACCAAAACAGAAAGTCGAATGTTTGATACTCTACAAGAAGCCAGTGATACCGACGAGGTAGACACGGATCTCCCAGTAATAAAGGTCAAATATCCATCGCTGAGACCCGTTCCGTTCTGGGAGTGCAGCTCTCCATCGCGACAGAAAAAGAAAGCTGATCGTCTACCTCTTTCGAAAAACTCATCAGTATTTGCGCAGCTTTCTAAGCAATTAGCTGACCAAGACAGTCGCCAATGGAGACGCGAAACCTCTCAGCCATTCGAAGCGATCCCTATTTCGCAAGCTTTTCAAGTTCAAATCGAAAAACCATTAACTGATTCAACTGGAAATGGTAAGAGTGAGAAAAATACCCAACAAGTTGATGAAGATGACGAAGACCAGCAACTTGAGCAACCATCTGCCAACCAGACTACGAATTACTTAAAGATCTTCGAAAATGTCGTGCGAGAGATCCAGTCGCCTGTGTTTCCGCTGTTTGCACCTGTGAATTATCCTGATGAGGTGGGAAAAGGTGACGACCAGCGGTTGCTTCAGCTTGATGTCAACCTCGAATTGTTTTCACCGTCTGCTCTCGCTTATTCTCGAGTACAGAGCTCTCAGTTATTACTGTGGTACTTTTCCTTTGGCCAAGTGATGGGGATTGCGTGGCGAAGTAAACTTTTGTTGCCGTTGCAGTATATCTCGGAGCTGTTCTGGGAAGAATTGGTATCTCCTGCATCAGATAAACGCTTTGGCAGTAGAGAAACTGCTATTCGTGCCGTTCGCGACGGATTATTCTCCATTGTTCCCAGTCGATGTGTTGCGCTTTTGAGTGGGAAAAATCCAAGTCTTCGAGAGCGTCTTTCAGACTTGGATGTCAGCTACGTTACCAGACTAGAGCTCCACGTTACGTACTCTGGTTCACACCAACGTCACCATGATCTCTTCTGGTCGGTTGTAAAAAATTTCACGGCAGTCGAACGGCGTATGCTGGAGCAATTCGTGAATCCTGAACGACGAGATAGCACGAAGCAAGTTGAAGTGGCAGACAATCCTTCAAGCTTCGTGCTCGAAATTTCAGACGTGTTGGCTGACGGCCGAGATCATCCGGACTCGTGTTACCCTGTAGTCGTTGCCATTGGGCCGCTCTCTAGTAGACTTCACCTGCCAGCGTACTCTTCGGCCCAGACACTACGCCACAAGTTGCTGTTGGCCATGACCAACATCCCGTTCATGTAAAGAAAGGAGTAGCCTTGTACTTCGAAGTAGTAATTCCTTTGATTTATCCGGTGTTCTTCTGAACTAAATACATGTTACAGCAACGAATGGTGCTTCGTAGAGCCAAATAAGCGCCAAATTTCGAGTCGACTTGTTTCCGAGCGCAACTTTTGGCCACTTCACAACGCTTTGCCAAGCTCTTAAGATCGAGTGATCCAAGCGGGCAATCAAGGGACTGACTACCCATCTACGCAGCAGCACGTTCTAGAGGTGGCGACGTCTCTCCGTTGGCACTGTAACGAGCTTCAAGCACAGCAGGGTTGTCCATTGGGTCCTCGTCGTCGACCGATAGAGCACGCGAACGACCACTAGGAACGCTGAGAACCCATCCATGGCGATAGTCCTCAAAGATCAGGAACAGAGCCAAAAACAGCACCAGCACTGCCATGCCCAGGAGCATCATCATAACATCTCGATAGCTGCCAGTCTCATCGCGCAAGAATCCCACCAGCAGGTTGCCGAACGTCGCGCCAATGGCATCAGTGATCTCTACGATGCCAAAAGCCGTACCGAAGCTCTTGCGACTCACCGAGTTGGGAATCGCAGCCATCAAGACCGTCGGCGTGAACGACAGACAGATGGAGATCAGCAGCATCGACACCACCGGGTTGATTTCCGTGAAAATCATAAACACGTACGCCAAGACGGACAAAATGGCAGCAAGGATGATGAACAGAATGCGTCCACCAAACTGGTCGATGCCAAGTCCAATGAACGGCGCAAATATCACGAATAGGTGCGAGACGCTGCTCACCACACCAGCCTTCACGATGGAGTAGTCGTACCGCTGGAAGAGGTAACTGGCACTGATGTTCTGGAACAGGTGGAAGACGTTGATGAAGTTGACGTGCAGCAAGGCAATAACCCAGAACATCCGCGAGAAATTCTGCACGCTCTCACACGACATCTGCTTGGCATGCGAGTGCGACTTGCGCCAACGGTGTTTGCGGCGCTTCTTCTCGGCGTAGTCCGCGAGCCAATGGAGACTGGGGTCTAGGGCCTCCTCGCTGACAACACGGCTCTTGACAATGCGCTTGAGGTTCAACGTGTAGCGGCACACCAGGACGCCAACTAGAGCTGAGGCGATGCACACAGCCACGCCATACCACAGAGCCTGCACGTATCCGCCGAAGTATAAAGCAATGGGTGCGACGGTAGCCTTCGCCAGCATCTTCGAGACGTTCGTCACGGCCACACTGACGCCCATGGCGAACGTGAGCTCCTTGTTTCTAAACCACGAGGCAATGAAGACACGAGCACCGACCACAACACTGCCTTCTCCAACACCGAAAAAGACACGGCCAAACAGTGCCAACCAGTAGAGTTTCATCTGCATGCCCAAAGCAAAAATCGCCTGGCCGATGCAGATCCAAACCAGGAAGAAGCGGATACTGCGATGACCGCTCTTATCCATGAGCCGACCGCCCAGCAGCGGAATGAACATATTCGGCACGGACACAGCAGACAGCAGTGCACCATACATGGTGTTCGAAATCGGGAAATCCTCGTCATCCAGCATCATCTGCTCCAGTGACGACATACCATTCTGTACAGATAAAACCCACAAATGGTCAGTGATATGTCCAATACACCTCAAAACGTAGTCAAAAATACAACCAACCTTAACGAAATGACCGCCGAACGGGATGCAACTCATGAGGATCAGCAGGTAAAAACGATGTGGAGGAGACGTCGTGCGCCAGAATTGCCACGCCGGAGCGCTATGCAATGGCGAGCGTGGCGGAGTGAGGCCACCGCCATCTCCGTGATCACTGGGCGATGGTGCGTCATAGACCAGCGGCGTGAGCTCAGATGGCGAATTCTTCTTGGGGCCCATTGAGATTGACTTGCTAGATATGTCGGCACTCTGTGTGATGCAGCAAATTCGCAAGTGACGTCTGGGTGGGAGAGACCGGAAAAGCTTATGTTGCGCAATCGACCAACGCCTGTGACGTGGTCGGCGGCACCTTGAATGCAGACAGTGGCTAAAGTTGGAAGCTGCGCTTGCCACTGGCAAGATGAGTGTGGCAGACTGCCACTGGCGGTTATGGTATCTTGCTGCTGGCGGCGACTGGCCGCCGCCACGCGCCGTCACGGCGATCAGCGACCAGGAGTTGCCTCAGGATCGGTATTGACCACCGTGGGGCTTTTTCGAACGTACTGTAGCTGACATGCTATTGTGCAGGTGGTGGATAACAGCATTAGTATGATCATGCCAGGTGGATATTTTACTAAGTCTCGGAATCGCACTAAAGTTGCTCATGGCCGTCGACCAATGCTGCGAAAGGTCACATTGGAGCCGTCCGAGCCACGCGCCAAACGCCAATCAGATCACTCCGACGGCGGTTTCTGCACCACCGACTAGTGTATCAATTGGTGACGCAACGCACTGCGGCCACACTCTGCTGTGTAAGCCCCGGATTCCGATGGTGTAGGGAGATTGAAGCTGCAGACAGCAAAGGCACGTGGCCGCCACGCTCTCAACGACAGTCGACAGCACCGCGTTGCGGTCCGACAGCAGATTAATGCTGCAAACCCAGCGGCACGCGCCTTGACGAGAGGGCGCGATAACGCTCGGTCTGTTCACCCCACCAAAACCTCTGCCGTCGTCGGAAACCATTGACATTGCTGCACCTGCAGCTGCAGGTGCGAGTATCTTCTCTACCGTTGAAGTCGCTGCGAGCTCCACTCTGACAGCGGCCTGGTCCATTGCATCACGGGCGCGTGCCGGCAACCAGTCAACGTCGCAGCTAATGAAGGTGGTCCGGTCCTTGCTGGCACTCTTCCTGGGATTCATTGGCTCTGCGGAGCCGATCCAGGTGAGCGCAGACATGATTTGGTGGTGGTCATCCGATAGATGGCCACGAGTTGACGCTACAGTACTGTACAACACAGTACTGCATGTACCGGTACTGCAATTGTAGCATTGACACAAGCTACTTGTAGAGCATCTGCAGCTTGTAGGTGCTCTAGTCATGCAATCAAAACTGGGCCAACCGATCAAGCTGCAGTGAAGCATAGCTTCCGCTGGGGTGGTGCAAATCGTCGGTTTGTTCACTTCGCCGTCGGCATGTCAACTTGACTGTCAAGCTTCTGCTCGAAGTGGACACGTGCCGGGGATCAATCACGCCTCGTGATCCCTCAAGTCAATTCACTTCACACTATGCAGGTGGCTAAGAACAGCTATGTTAGTAGCTGGCCTTGCAGTGTTACATGCACGTACCGGTAGTGTGGTGCTTGGTGCAGACGCCTGATCCGAAATGACTTTAAAAATTTATCTTGCATCTCCGCGCGGGAGTCTCGATGTGCTTGCAGACGTCGACAAGGTGGCCTGCCGTTGGCCGAAAGTAGATGAGCGAAATCTTCAGTCGACCGCTTGGTGTCAGCAACTTGGCGGACACCGCGGATGAGTTTAGTTCAGGTTTGGTTGGTTTGCCAGTTCCCCCACGTCATGATTGTTACATAACATGACATGTTGTACAGTATCAATACATAGTTGTATTAATAGAAGTAACCATGTAATAAATACAACGTAGTACAAGTTAAAACTTACCACGCAGCAATTAGTAGTATAACAGCTTCAGTCTGTAGGAGTGATAGTAGTTCGATAGTATCTAGATAGTACCAGAGTGAATTACTACACCTTTGCCCGTCCAATCTGGGAATAGTCTCAAGCAAAGTGGTACCGTCATATTTACCTTATCGCAAATATCACACTACTACTCGCTAAACATCAATGAATCAGGGAATGCTTGCAGTCAAGCAGGGACTCGCAAGGTGTCTGGCTTGTGCATCGCCTACGCGCCGTAGACCATGTCTTTCATCACCTCCGCCGCGTTCACTGCGTCACGGGCGTGAAGCTCCATCTTGGTGACCAACGTTGGCGTGATGAACTTCATGCTGGCATGAGCAGCTCGCTCCAGGAAGCGCATCGTGCGCTCCTTGATGGTCAGGGGGTTGCCATCCTCGTCCACCATGTTACTGCGGTCACAAATCTCGGCACGATCCAAAGCCAAACGCTCCTTAATGTGAGCCTTCAGTGAATACGGGGCGAGGCGTAGCAAAACGAGATCATTCAGGCGCGAAGGCGGCAGGTTTGGGCGCGAAGGCGGGCTCCTTCGGGCGTGGCAAGCAGGCAGCAAGTTTTGACCGGCAGCTCATCACCTTGCGAGTCCCTGCTTGACTGCAAGCATTCCCTGATTCATTGATGTTTAGCGAGTAGTAGTGTGATATTTGCGATAAGGTAAATATGACGGTACCACTTTGCTTGAGACTATTCCCAGATTGGACGGGCAAAGGTGTAGTTCTTGCGAAATAGTTGAATCAGAACGGTTGGAAGTACCAAATAGTACTACTATAGTAACATGATACTATAGTACCGTAGCTACTTATTTCTATAAAGTGCCCATTTCGCGTTGAAGCATGGCGACCAAAGTTGGCGAGCGCCTGAAGGAGCTGGCGGCCTTCCTAGCGCACGCTCAGGCTGTGAGTAGCGTGGAAGAGCTGTTAGATCATCTACAGACGGATATTACCGATGCTATGGCACGCTCGCGAGCCTCGGCGCAGCAGTGCACCATCCTCTTGTTCCAGAGCGAGGAACCACCCAGTTTGCTGCACTTCCTGAACGCCAGCGCTGACTTTGCGGACGATGCGCGCAAGCGTGAGATATCAGCAGCCAGAGGTTTGGTGTTGGAGCTTCTTGGAGTACTTCTCAAGACCTATGGGGCGCACAGGTCGCTAACCAAACAGCACGTTGTGGATTTGTACAAGGCCTGCCAGCAGATAGCGCGAACTGATCCATTTAACCGCGTCAAGGGGCATGCTTTGACTGTACGGAGCTTTACTATTGTTGAGATATGGCTGTTTTGTATTAATGTTTGTGTTGCTGTGGTAGGTGGTGGTCAACGTTCTCAAGTACGCAAAAAGTCGCTTGGCAAGCGACGATATTGAGCCCCGAGCTTACGTGGAGAAGCTGTTTTATGATATTAAGTTTTCTAAGGCGACGCAGACAGCAAAGGGGCAAATGTTGGAGGTAATTGGTTATTTAGTGGAGGCATTTCCACAAGAGGTGGAAGAGCATGTGGCAATGTTACTGAGTTGGATTGAAAACGAGTTGGACAAGCAGTTCTCGAGTAATTCGCCGGAGATGATGCTGGTTAATGGATTACTGTTTGCACTGGCTCGGTTGTTGGAGTGTGATTCAGAAAGATACAAGAGTAATGATACCCTGCGCAAGAAAATCTACTCGTGAGTTGGTGAATGAATCTTGCGGATGAGAAGCCTACTAATAATGTTTTGCCTTTTTGTGCTGCAGTTACGTGTTCACAGTATTTGCAACCACAGTCAGTGGTAATCTCTCGCGCTACCAAGTGACGAACACGTCTGAAATATTTTTGGTTAAACATGCGGAGATGTTCCAGCAAGAAATCGGTTCAAACGGGCATACGTGGTTTTCGTACATGAAGTTCTGCTGCTTGAGCGAAAACAAAACGGTAAGTTTCAAAGTCTTCTATTGTTTCAAGAATGACTGTTAAAGTTTTCTGCTGTGTTTGTCCTCAGATTCACGAGCATGCATTTGCATGCTCCAATTCTATCTTTCAGGCGCTCAATTCGTATCTGGTAGAAGCTAAGGACGATGCGCGGAAGAAATGCCTGAACAAAGTTTTAAAGGAAGTTCTTCCGACTGTGAGCGATTCTACCGCTTCTACCTCGCCGATGGCATTCGCTGTACAATGCCTTGGCTGGCTTGCCCCGTCAATTTACACTTATCTCGGGGCGAAAGGCTACCGTAAGATTGAAGATAAGCTGAAAACATTCGGTGAATCACTTTTAGCACTGGATACGAAAGCGACCGCATGGAGATGGTCCCTTGTTTCCCAGTTCGTGCAATGCATCGGACAGTTTGTGAAAGAGGTACGCCTAGGCAGGGTGCTGCTACTACGCTAGTCGGTTGTATTATTAACATTGTGTCTGTGCCGCTGATTTTAAGCGCCGAGATGTTCCACTAGACCAAGGCTACGTCCAATTTCTGGGTGATGTGCTCTGTCATCTAATGGCAGCTTATCCTCAGTGTCTTTGGAAATCAAAAACGGTGGTGCACAAGTCGGTTTCCGCGGTATTTGCTGCTGTAGCGAATTGGACAGTGCTAGATCCTCTCGTTGATCGTTTTGTACTTCATACCCTGATGCTGAGCATTTCAAATGTCACTGATGCGGACCAACCGGTAAGAATTACGAAGTGAAGTGCGTTGTGAGTCGTTTCAACGAGTTTGACACTCATATATTTACAACAGGCTATCTACCACCCAGACACAGGAGAGCTAGTGACAAACCTTTTGTACGACTACGAAGGCTTTTGGTTGGCTTTACTCCGCTGTCGCACAGATGTCATTGTGGAGTCTACACCAGTACTGGTGGGTCCTACATCTGGCGATGTTGATATGAAAGAGCCCACTGAAGTGGAAAGAACCCTTCAAGCAGTCATCTTTGACTCTACTGTCAAGCATGCCCTCGGTATCATCCGTCAGCTCAACCTTTCGTATCAGTTCGATCTGCAAACTACCAACAACGGGAAGAATGCGACAGGATACTCGGTAAGGCACATCATGTACTTGCATCTGTCTGTATAGCCGTCATTTCTGTTTAGCTGACATTATTGTTCTTGACAACCCAAGCCAACTGTACCTCGTGACCATTCGATCATGCTAAACCTGACAGAATTCATTGAGAGGGTCATCAGTAAAGTGCCAAGATCATTGCTGCGTCCATGGGTACGTTGGTATGGCAGTATATGTATTGATCAAATATCGATAATAACGTTCTGTGCAATATCTTGGTACAGATCCCTTTGCTTATGCACAGCATTATTTCTTTTGCGTCCAAATTGCCATTGGTTTCCAGCTTTTATCGAATTGGAACAGTGCTGGCCACGGCAATGGATGACTTGAAATACTTTGACGAAACACTGAGCAGCGATGCGTACGGCGGGAGATTACACCTCCATGATGACTTAGCTGTATTCGTCCAACGAGTTTGTGCTCAGGCACGCTTCTATCAGGATGAACTGCTTTTGACTTCCTCTGAGTTTATATTGTCAGCCCCGATAGGACTGGTGGCCATCCAAAACATGGCTGGCACTGTGCGGTCAATCTTGGAACTTGGTCGATCCTTCCTTCCTGCTGCCATCATTGCTATGACAGCATTGGAACGTTGGCAACTGCAGTGCCCACACGAGATCGAAAACGTGATCTCTGAACTCACACCATTACTGTCGGAATATCTTGCCCAAGAGGGGTTCAGTGAAGGCAATTCACCGGTGAAGAATTCTGGAAAATATAAGGCGAATGTGGTTTCTAACGAATCCGACCTCGCACAGCTGCAGCGACGTATACTATTGCTACTTGGAAAATGTGACGGGAAAATCTCACTGTCAATGAGCGAGCCTCCCCTGATAGTTAACGCACATGGTAGCATGGGGAGCATTTCGTCGCCTTTCTTCCGGCTAGAGCTTCAGCTGAGTGAGGTGTCGATATCATTGGCGATGGATCCAATGTTATCGCATCTTGGACATTTGGCGTCTAGCAGTTCTGTTCGACGTGTGAAATCTAACGCAAGTGAAGGATATCATGCGTTGGTATGCTATTTGTGCGGAAAGACAATGACACATCCTCATCAAGCTGGAAAGAAAACTGAATTTTACGATTTGTGGTGTGGAGTATTTGCGCGTGTTGTGCGCTTAGCTACAGACCCGGAGAAGATCTGCAGAGCTCTTTTTGAACCATTACTCTTTCAACTTCTTCGTTGGTTTGCTACGAATAGCGACACGTTTCCGTTTGAATATGCAAGTATGTTGGACGAGCTCACACGTAGCTTGTCGGATCCGGAGACTGCTGTTCGCTCAATGTCAGCTCGATGTATCGCGGCGCTTCTTTCACTTGCGCTTGAAACTTCGACGACACGAATAAACGTTGACGACATTTTTGAAAGGATTTTCTCGCTGTGTCGCCATCCTGGAGCTGTTCAGCGCAGTGGAGCTGCAGCTTGCATCAGTTACTTCCTTCGATCCGTTAGCGAAGAGGATGGGGCTGTTTTGGCGAAATTCGCCGTGCCGTGCATGAAGAACCTTCTTTATGCTTTGCGTTTGTGTGATGGTGATACTCGAAACAAGGTCGGTGGAGTTGATATCTCGCGCGATGTGCTTTCAAAAGCTGTGATGAAGATTGAACGTGGAGTTTGCCGCTTTCCACAGCTTTTCCTGATAGGAAGTACTAGCGGTCGCAAGACCGACGGTGATGACATTTTACAGGAAGCTACAATTTGGCTATTTCAGCAGACTGGGGCACGTGAGGTCTTATTTCGTCGTCTTTGTCGACGCGTCTTCATGACTTTTAGTACCCTGGTGAGTAAGTCGAGTTCCGAATGGTTCCAACAATATGCGTCTACTCATGATAGCGAATCGATTACTCGTGTGCTTGTACCGATGGGCCCGCTTGCGCTAACGATTCCGGACATTACCGTTGAGTGGATGGAGCAACTGTCTGCCTCTATCGAAAGTTACGTTTGGTGCGTCGAAGTTGTTGGTGATAAGGCACGGAGCATTTTTGAGCTCAACCCACAGAATTCTCGCCAAGAAAGTACAAAACGAACACATACTTCTGAGCTGACTGATCCAACGCAACGCGGTAATCAGCACATACTCGAGTGGTCTATTGCAAATATTTTGAAGAGCAAGGGTCCATGGGAGGATTCGTCAAAACAGTCGCGATGGGTTGAAGCGTATCTGTCTGCTTTGGTGTCATTGTGTAACTCTGTCAAATCGTATATGAACAGTGGCAATGTGGTGCTTCGCGATGTTACCGGCATGGATAATGAATCGTTTCGGGCTGCTTTAGTGAACAAGCTTCTATTGACGCTGGTCCACCAGACTAATATGCGGATACCTGATGCAAGTTTATTTGATGAAATTAAAAGTTTCTGTGCCAGCATCTCCGTTAAAAGCCAAGATTGGGCTGACCAAATTCAGGACACGGTAGACCTATTGCTCTCAAGTATGCCTGTGTGTCTCGCTGATGTCAGTAGCTCAGAAACCTTTGAGAAGCACTCAAGAACCATCGAATCGCTCTCTATGTTCGGAAGCACGGTAAATAATGTTTTATCGCTTGTAAGGAGCGTATTGATATTAACTAATGTTTCTTTTCCTCGCAGATTATAAGTGCAGGAATAATCAGTTCTCCTGTGTCAGACAAATATGCGGAAATGTTCGCTCTAGCAGCAAGCAAAACAATCAAGTATGGACGCGGCTCACCTCACGACCGCTTTGTTACTGTTGTTGCACTGAAAGCTGCAGCTGCGTGTGGATGGAGGATTGCAGATATATTTGCGAATGCTGTTGATCAACACGTGTATGCACCAGTTTATAGTGATGTGATCCACTTTTTACCAACCCTTGCGGTATGGCAGAGATGTGCCCATGATTTGATGGCGCTGTCTTTGAAAAATGACTTTGCCCTCAACGTGTTGGTTGAAGGACTTCGTCAAGTGACCAGCTTTAAAGTTTACACGGCCAGATCGGCCGATTGGGACGCGTTTACCGATACTCTCGTGGATAACATTAAACAGTTTGTCAAGAATGTGGAAGTTGCTAAGTTTGATACCCAGCGAGCTCTTTCGCTCTTGCAAGTTCTTGTGTGCTTTTTGGAGCTATGCCAGCAATGTTCTGAAAAGATGGTTGCGGCTCTACGTTTGAAGCCTATTGCGGATATCCAACGTGCCATTATTGACTTGCTCAAGCAGCGTGGATGCAGTTATTTGGTGAAAGCTGAAATTTTGCGAATGTTGGCATTGCTGGGACCTACTTCAATTTTAACTGCTGAGCAAAGCGCAACCAATCCGACGCTGGACGCTCTGACAGGCTTCGTTTTTGATGAATTTCCGATCCTTTCGGTTGATGTCGCGCGTGGTTCGAAGGAGTTTGATGTGTTCCATTTGCTACTGTCGGAATTACTGGGTGTTATTGAGAAGAGCAGATCAATTAAATACTTGAAGATCATTTATCCAAGTTTGAAAGAAGCAGATAAACATTTTTTTGAAGCTGAAATTAAGCAAGCACTCAGAAGATTTTCGATCGCGCTTGGTAGTGACGCGCAGTCCGGAAATTCACAAAATCGTGAAAGGGTATGTCGTCAGTTGGCAGAACTATTAGACGTGCTACTGGATCCTTCGCTAGAACTTACAATTCGTAAAACGCTTTTGGAAGACGTATTTACGCCCTTGATTGAGCGTCAAACGGGGGAAACGTTGCTACAGTTCTACTTGATGCAGAGCCTCACGAAAAAGTCATCCATCATCAGTTTAGTGGCGACCTTAATTTCAACTTCAGCTGAGGTTTCATCCGGAGGAAGTCGAATTGGTGTATTTGTGGCATATTCGTTGGTGGAAATCTTGTATCGCCTGATCGACCCAGAGGTTATTCGAACTGATATCAACACAGCTTTTCTGGGCCATAAGAATGGCAAGGGCCGGGAGTTTACAATGTTGGTGTGCAAGTGCGCGAGTAAGGTGGTGACAAAGACATATGGAGATACTGATGGACTTGTTCGTTTAGCATGCTGTGCAGCTTACAATTGTCTTCTCACTGCTGTTTCCCGGACACAAAAACAGGAAAAGTTTTATGATCAGATTTTATTCCAGCCAGCCCTTTGGAGCAACATTGTGGATTTCTCAGTAGAGTATGAGCTTCGTGCCGAAACAGCCGCCTTTGCTACCATTCCGTTATCAAGCTTGTCTGCTGTTTCTCTTCAAACGAGACTTGACACGAAGGCTAAGGCAAATCCGACATCCAAGCGGAACGAGTCTTCTGCACTTCAATTTTTCACGGCAAGCAGCTTAAGTATGGATACGGATTCTTTGGTGGCTTCAACATTGAGCGTGCCTTTAGATGTCGACCAAATGAGCTCAACTTACCAACATCTCGAGATCGAACTAGACGAGTTCAATCAGCACCCGTGCATGATTCCTTTGCTCCGCGTACTAGTGCAGATGAAAGCTGACTTCGGTGGCAGTTGGAACATTAACTCAATGCCTGGCTGGATGAAAAAGATCTTTGACGTGATCGTAGACCCGTTCACAAACTTGAATGTGCGATTGTTCTTGGCGAAAGTGGTGCTGAATGTTCCGGACGTGTTCACGATGTATTCATCGTCTTGGCTGTGTGCTGTGATGGACTCACTTCTTGACGCAACTGTAGCACAAAAGCTTCCTGAGTTCAGCTACATATTGCGTGACTGCTGTAACCTTGTGCTGAATTCTTGGAAAGATGCGCCAGTGTCGTCTCTCGACTCAGCAAGTCGATTTGTCAATGAACTCATCAAACTTTGCCCGGAGCGGAATAATGTGATTCGGAACAGCAACGTGCTGATGGTAACCGAGTTAATAGCGCTTTGGAAGGATTCTGTGGATATTGATGTGGATGTCCTGATTACATACATAAACTCTGACGACGACAATACGAAGATGAAATCTGCCAAACAGTTTACAGCTCTCCAAGTTGTCAGTGCGATGCTGAGCACCGGAGTAAATGTTGAAAACTATGGGCAAACTCTAGAAGATGGGATGCTGCTGGTTATGACGAACAGACTTTCTTCCTTGTACACTCTAGCAGCGGAAGTTGGTGGACTGTATCTACAGACTAACCATTTGAAAAGCGAAGAATTTTTGATCAAACTGCAGAATTTGATCATTAGTTCGTACAACGACGAAGACTATGGGCGTTTTCTTGCTCTGCTCCGTAATGCTTCGATGCATCAGCCAGAGATTATTGATTCGATGATGCTACAACGTCTTGCGTTTGTGCTGCCGAAAGCTGTTTCGGTAGACGCCTGGGCTTTGCTTGCCGCCGATTCCCTGGGGTGTGCAGCTCAAAATGTCAGTGTGGTGAAGGATATATTTGCTCATGCGCAGTCGGTTCTTGATCGATTCATTTCACACCGGCATGCTGGTGTACAGCTAAGTACTCTTCGAGCGATATCAAAATTTTTGGATCGGTTGACCTCGTCAGAGCTGAGTCGCCTGGTAGTGGGACTCGGTGTTCTTGACAATTATGAAGCTCATGAACTTTCTGAATGTCGAGGTTTGCTATTTGGCGTGGCACAACAACTATACGATAAAGATTTATTGGACCCAGTGAAAGCAAGAGTGCGGTCTTCGCTCCTTCGTGGATTATGTGACCCGGATGACCAACGGAGAAAGGAAGCATTTGAATACTGGAACACTTCTACGACGATGATGAATTCCTGCAGTGATCGGCTTATTTCAATCTTCGGTCCATTGTACTCAGCAAGGTTTGCTGATAAATGGGTGCTTTATGCTACCAATTTGATTTTTGGGATGTCAAAGGAGAACAGTGTCTTTCAGCAACCTCTGTTTTCGAGTGCATTGGGCGGCGGGGAATTTACCGAAACGCACATTGACGCGACTTGGGAGGCGAAAACTCAATCGATGGCACCGCTATTTTCTGTTGAAGCTGATTTGTTCAGTGCACGCCAAGAACCAACCCAGCAATCTGTCGGCCTTACGCACACTGCTTCGTCACAAGCTGATGCATCTTTTCCCAGCACGATGGCATCTCAATTGTTTCCTTCCGTTGGGACATTGCCAAACTACAGCCAGGCGATCGGAGAATCGGATCCTTTACCGAATCGGCAGGGTCGACAGCGATTTTCCAAATTGCGTAGTACTACAGATAACACAGGGGTAAAAGATCGGTCGGATTACGACAGGAAATCGTCCAAACGCTTTTTCCAGCATCAATATGCGCTGCTGAGGAAAAAGCAAGAGGCCCAGATAACCCGAGAACAAAAGCAGCGTCAGGGGAACGTTTCGATGAAAAGGACCTATCGCTCTGGCGAGTTTCCAGATATTCAGATTTCACAACAAGATATTGTGGAGCCTATCATGGCGTTGTGTGAGATGCATAGTGAGACGTCAAGTCTGGTGTTCGGAGCAATGTTTTCCTCGATTGTGGCTACTCCACAATTCGAGAAGTCGGGAAATATGGCCGATTTGTCTGCAAGGCTCGAGGAGACGTTGACACTTTCGAAGGAGTCTTCCTCATACGTTAGCTGCATTGCTTCAGCGTATTTTGCTAGTATTGTCGGCAACCCTCGTCTGTGCGAAGCCCTCCCGTTGCATCCAGTTGCGATTGGTGAGGCTGGCTTATCCAGTGGAACCTACAACCTCAGTGAGCTGGTACTCGAGGAGCAATTGATTTATAAACTACAACACATGGAATCAAACCTGAAGTTCGCCTCTGACGAGATATTAGCAACTTGCTGGGATCTGTTACACAAGGTGTTGAGCACGGTGCAAAAACGGAATTTTCTGATAGCTTTGTCGATGACAAGCAGTACCACCGAAGAGTTCAAACTGGCACTTCAAGCACAGCTTTCCGGCGACCTCCCACTTGCTGTCGCCTCATATAAGAAGGCGGAAAGTATCCTGGACTCCCAAAAAGAACTCCTCGACAATGGCAATTCGTTCTCCACTAAGGCGGTCACTATGCGATGTCGGTGGCAACGACTAAACTGCTTAGAGACATTAAACAACTGGGAAGCGCTGAAGAGCGAGATCACAGATGTAACCGAGAAGGACGACGAGTCTACGTGGAAGCAACGTCCACCGTATCTGGAGCAAGGAGTGGGTCATTACTTGCGCTCGTGCTTAGGCTTGTCCTTGGCTACACAGGAGGACAGTCATTTGACAAGTCTGCTGAGCTTTATCGAGAGTGCAACACGTGATCCGGCAAAACAGGAGCTTATTCAGTCAAGATTTCCCGTTGAGGTGTGTTTATCGTACCTATCATCAGACGACAAAACCCAAACGCGTGTTTGCGTGGAAAACTTCTATAGTGATTTTCTGAAAATGTGGAGACAGACCAGCCCAATGGCATCATCCTCCCGTATGCAATTATTGCAGTCGCTGTCGTCGATAGTGGAAATCGATGAGGCCCTGTCTTGCTTCGGCCACGATTTCTCAGGTATTTGCAAGAAGGAGCAATGGGGTGTTACAGGTTTCATCGACAGATGGAAAAGAATACCTCCCGTAACAGGTGAGGATGGCATGATGTTATGGTCGCAGCACACTATGGTACAGGACGCTATTACCGGATTTCTGCTGAAGTTTGCAAAAGACCAGGGGATACTTTCCTCTGAAACACGTTTGGATATCCTGGGACAAAAAAGCAGCACAATGCTACAGTATGCAAATGCAGCAATATCTTGCAATATTCTAGCTTTGGCATCCAAAAAGCTGAAGAGCTACCGTGAGCTGTGCAATACCCACCAGCTGCCAAAGTTGAGTGTGGAGATGGTTGAAGTTTTCGTATCACACGTGCTGAAGCTGATCGACCGCCAAGAGCATCAATCTGAAAGGAGTGGCCTCAGCTCCAACGCAATTAAACTCATCACACGCTACTACGAGACGGCCACAAAAATGTTTGATAATGTGGAGATTATGACAATGATGGAGACGGCTGAAGGAAACGATCAAGTGGCAATGGGTTATTTGGAGGCGAAGACATTTGCAAGTGCAGCTGCATTTTATGCGTTCAATGATGTTGATGACAGCTTGAAAGAGGAATACTTCTCACGATCGCTTGATGTGTTCAAGATGTCATGCCAACGCATCGATGGTTTTTCGAGCAAAATCGCAGAGGATGCAGCATCTTCTACTTTCTTGAGATGCCGGTTAACTTTCATCGAATTTCTCAACGACTTGCTTTTTAAGAGGAAACTGGAGAAGCTAGGCAAGCTCGCTGATCGCAAAGTGTTGACAAAGCTGCTGGCTGATAATGTATTGGGAGGCATGGCTGCTGGAGATCGTGAATGCGCCCACTACTTCCCCCAGATATGTGACGTGGTTTCATCGTACCCGGACATTGCTGCCGAATTCGAACAGTATCTTTTGAAGAATGTCCCGTTGTGGACGTGTCTGCAGTGGTCGGCTCAGTTGATGGCACTGCTAAACGGGCCTATCGGCAAAACGATAGTTGTGATCCTGGAAAAGGTTCGCTGCTACTGGTAATTGTTTCTAGCGGTATTAATTTCTATTAACTTCTGTGCTTCTTTCCGAATGCAGCTGGCCGAGAAATACCCAGTAGCACTCTTCTACGACTTCATGGTTACGTGCCGGTCTTCGTTGGACAAATTCAAAGTTGACTTGCAACGACTCCAAGTGTTATTGGCAAATCCAGTAATGGAAAAGTTCGTCACTGCTTTAGGATTGTACGTATCTTCGAAGCATGAACCAAATAGTGTGGACTACTTACTAACGAGAGCTTCTTGCCTTGTACAGAATTCATCATCCAGAGCTCCGATTGAAAGAGGGATTGAGAGAAGTGGCGAAGCTTATAGAAGACAATCGCATGTCCGACGCACGTCAAAAGGTTGAAAGTGTATGGAAGGATTGTTTTTCCCCTGATCGTCCGCTTCTTGGAACTCAGATTGGCCGGTACAACCGTGACTGGAGCCGAAAAGCTAAAAGGGACGTGGAGAAAATTATGGGCAAAGATGGCTCAAAGATGACCGCGAAAACGGTCAATTCTGCCCGCGAGTGGATCATGAATCACTTCGGCGTCACACCAGGCAAATTTGGCATTACTAGAGACATGAAGGCACATCTGGGAGACTTTGCAGATTGGCTTGAGGAATTCGATCATTCGAGCTGCTCGTTGGAACTCCCTGGGCAGTACACGTCATGTAAGTTGCACATATTTGTTGCATTTAGTAATATTTCCTTACTTGATGTACAATTGTTTTTGGCTTTGTACAGATTGGGGTCCACCAAATCCAACCACGCACGTCCGGATCTTAAGTTTTGACTCGATGCTTGGAGTGCTAGCGTCGAAACAGCTGCCCAAGAGATTGACAGTGCATTGCAGTGATGAGAAGGATTACACTTTCCTTGTAAAAGGAGGTGAAGATTTGCGTCTCGATCAACGAATTGAACAACTTTTCAGCGTGATGAATCAAATTCTAGAAGCAGATCCACGGTGCCGAGATGAGAAACTTTCTCTCGTCACTTACGACGTGATCCCAATGACGCAGGAAATCGGTATTCTCGAATGGGTTGGTGGTACCTCGACGCTGAAAGGAGTAATTGAAGCACAGCTACAGATCGACGAACGCTGCACTGATCTCAAGAGCAATAAGAGGCAGAAGCTGGAACTGTTCAATACGACAGCAGCGAAGACTTACGAGTCATTCCTGATGAAACAGCGTGGCTCGAGCTATAGCGCGAAGGTAGTTGCGCCACGCTCGAGAGAAGTGGTTGATCAATTCGCGAAAGTCCAGGCAATGATCCCGGCCGATTTACTGCGACGCCAACTGCTTGGTCTGGGTTCAAATTACGAGGCATTTCTGCTAGTTCGAGATCACTTTCTCAAGTCGTTGGCTGTATTTAGTGCCTGCTCCTACGTATTGGGCATTGGAGATCGCCATCTGGACAATTTCCTCTTCGATCTTGCGAGCGGCCAAGTTATCGGAATCGATTTTGGCGTGAGCTTTGGCGCTGGCGCAAGTGTTTTACCGGTTCCAGAGCTGATTCCTTTCCGGTACACTAGACAAATGGATTTTGTTTTCCAGCCGTACGATGGCGCTAACCTCCTCGCACAGGAGATGCAGGCAGTGTTTGACGCGCTGCGATCGAAGCGACAAGTTGTCGAAAGTGTGATGAACGTCTTTTTGCACGAACCGCTGTTGGATTGGCAGCAGTCCACCACAACGCACCAGAAGGTTTTGTTTGAAGAGGCAGAAGACGATGATCGGTCCACGTTACCGGATAGTG
Source organism: Phytophthora colocasiae (assembly GCA_018806915.1). Taxonomy (NCBI): domain Eukaryota; phylum Oomycota; class Peronosporomycetes; order Peronosporales; family Peronosporaceae; genus Phytophthora; species Phytophthora colocasiae. The sequence continues at coordinate 85,352 of JAGKQI010000051.1, read as the reverse complement.
ATGTGGAGATGGAGGACGTGGAGGAGGTTGAGCACATCCGTGCGTCTCGATCGAGCTCGAAAGCGACTGCATCTCCAGGTAAAGGTGGTGCAACGAGTGCGTGGTTGCCCGATGTCAAGATTGCCATCGCACGTAGGAAGTTGGAGGGCGTGTCACCTGCATTGCTGCTGAAGGAGGAGCTGTCCCAGAACCCCAATCTGAGGCAGCACATAAAAAAATTCCATGCACTAGTCGATGGTGCGAGCACCGGCGAGGAAGGCGCCAACGAGATGATCACAATGAGCTCACTAGCACAGGCCCAGGAGTTATTAGCCATGGCAACGGCGCCAGATCTTCTTGGGCGTACATTTCAAGGGTGGATGCCGTGGCTGTAGGCACTTCAACATGATGAGCCTGACTCTAACCTGACTTAATGTAGGTCACAAACTAGGACTAAAATTTAGTCCATTTAATGCTCTGCCTAAAAATCACTCTGTCATTCTATGTGGTACACATAAAACTCCGTCCAAAACCGCCGCCTTTTCCCCACCATTCCCCGTTCCGCCCCCTTCTTCGTATTCTTCACCCGCCCCACGCGCGCGTGTACCCCTGTATCACCCTCTTTCTCGCGGAAGAACCCCTCCCCACATCTCTTAGACTATAATGGACATCTCAGCTGCTCTCCTCAACACCCAGAGCCCTGGTACGCTTTACTATCAGCTCTTTTTAGTAGTGGGTACTTGCTTTCACTAACAGTATCTTTTTAGACGTGGCACTGCGTAAGCAGGCAGAAGAGTTCCTCAACAATGCATTGCAGCAGCAGATGGGCCAATTCATGGTGACGCTTGTGCAAGCCCTAGCTTCCGAGGAGTTCGCCGTGGTGGGCCGCCAAGCCGCCGGTTTGTACCTTAAGAACGTGCTAGACGCTAAGGATGACGCGCTGCAGCAGCAGAAGATCAACGCCTGGATGGCCATGGACCCGTCCCTGCGCACTCAGATCAAGGACGGCTCGATCGGCGTGCTCCAGTCAAACGACCCCGTCGCGCGGCACACCAGCGCTCAGCTGGTGGCTAAGATCGGCAGTATCGAGCTGCCTGCGAAAGAGTGGCCGGCACTGCTCGAATCCCTGCTACACAATGTGACCAGCGGTAACGAGGGATGCATCCACGCCACTCTCGAATGCCTCGGCTACCTCTGTGACGAGCTAGAGGAAGGAGCCATTGATGAGCAGGACACAAACCGTATCCTTACGGCTATCGTGGATGGCATCCGCTCCGACCGACCGCCGGCCATTCGCCTTGCGGCTGTTACGGCTCTCCGTAATAGTCTGGAGTTTGTCAGTGAGAACTTCAAGCGCAAACAGGAGCGCGACCACCTCATGCAGAAGATCTGTGAAGCTACCCAGTCCCCGGACCTCCGCACCCGTGTGGTGGCCTACGAATGCATTGCTGCTATCGCTACGATGTACTACGAGTACCTTGCTGAGTACATGGAGACGCTGTGTAAACTGACGTTCGGTGCCATCACCTCCGACCAGGACGAGGTGGGCCTGCAGTCGCTCGAGTTCTGGTCGTCCATGTGCGACGTGGAGCTCGATCTGATCGAGGAAATGAACTACGCCGAGTTGGAGGGACGCACAGACTTCATCCCGTGCAACTACTACGTGCAGACCGTGCTGAATAATCTCATCCCTCTGCTGACCGAGACGTTGAAGAAACAGGAGGAAGACCAGGACGAGGATTCATGGAACCTTTCCATGGCAGCTGCTACGTGCCTAGCCCTCGTGGCTCAGGTGGTTGGTGACGCCTGCGTCGACCTTACCATGGCCTTCATTACGCAGAACATTGAAAGCAATGAGTGGCGTCAGAAGGAGGCCGCTATCATGGCATTCGGCTCGATTCTGGATGGGCCCGAATCGGCTAAGATCGCCCCGCTTGTGCGCCAGGCTCTTGGCTTCCTCATGGGCTGCATGAAATTCGACAATATTCTGGTGCGTGACACTACTGCTTGGACGCTGGGCCGTATTTGTGAATTGCATTACGGATGCATTAGCGGTGAGATGCTGCCGGGTCTGATGGAGCTGCTGCTTGAGGGATTGGACCAGGAGCCTCGGGTATCACACAACGTTTGCTACGCTATTCACAACATTGTGAAGGCCTTTGAGGAGTCGGAGGCTTCGGCACACATGCTGACCCCTTACTTCAACACATTGTTTGACAAACTACTCGAGACCAGCAACCGCCCAAACGCTACGGAAAGCAACTTGCGTGGATCAGCCTACGAAGCCTTGAATGTGCTGGTGCAGGCTGGAGCTGACGAAGTGAACGAGCACATTATGCTACGCCTCCCTGTCGTGTTGGAGCGCCTAGAGCAGAGCATTAAAGCGCTTATTGAGAACCCGGATAGCCTGCACGACGACCAGGCTGGTCTCCAGGCGTTGCTGTGCGGCGTTCTGATTGCTGCGATTCAGAAGCTGAACACTGACATTGAGCCGCTGGCGGATCGCATCATGCAGGCGCTGCTTCAGGTGTTCTCTACCCGCAATGCTGCGGCTGCTGAGGAGGCATTCATGGCGGCAGGTGCCCTAGCCAATGTTGTTGGACCCAAGTTTGAGGTTTACATGCAGTACTTTGGCCCAGTGGTGCTGATGGGTCTGAAGAACAGTGAAGAGTACATGGTCTGCAGTGTGGCGGTTGGCGTCGTTGGCGACCTTTGCCGTGCTCTGGAGGGCAAGATTCTGCCGCTGTGTGACGAAATCATTACTGCACTGATCGAGATCCTGAAGAACCCGATGCTTAACCGCTCCGTGAAGCCGCCTGTGTTGTCTTGCTTCGGTGACATTGCGCTGGCCATTGAGGGTGACTATGAGCGCTACGCGGCTCCCTCACTTCAAATGATTCTGCAAGCGGCTGGTGCGTGCGGATCTATTGCAACGGATGACGAAGAGGTGGTGGAATACATGAACCAGCTGCGTGAAAGTGTGCTGGAGGCCCTGACGGGAATTGTCCAGGGACTTGGCGCTGCCAACAAGGCTTCTATCCTGATGGAGTGCGCGCAACAGATTGCTGCTTTCTTGGCGACACTGGCGAACGACCTTGCGACGCGATCGGATGCAGTGACAACCGGTGCTGTGGGCTTGATTGGGTACGTTAACATCCATTTCTGTTGCAGCGTTGAGTTTAATATGCTAACTTTTTACATGTTGTGCTGTTTCGAACCTAAAGCGATATGGGTCAGTCGATGGGCAAGGCTGTGGAGACGTTATTCCATCAGCAGTTCGTGGTTCAGCTTGTGAGCGAATGCGCTAACAACACTCAAAATCCTCAGGCTCAGCAACTGGCGGCGTGGACGCAGAAGGTGATCATGGACCTGCAGGCGAACTAAGTTGGTGAAACGGCCTCAGCTTCTCCTGCTCGTCTCTTTCTGTTTGCCTTCTGCAAACACGGAGACGAGAAGTAGTAAGCTTGAGGTTCGTGCGAGCAGACAATTGTTTAGTGACCTCGAGTTTGCTGTCGCGCCCTGCTTTTCTTTTTGCTGATTGCCTTCTGCAATCACGAGAGTTGAGTTTGGTGGGTGCCAAGCTTGTTGGTTGGATGGCGTGCACAAATCGTTTTGCGAGTGCAATAAGGACGACGTTGTGGCATGCTGGCCTCTATTTATTGCGAGTGTTCAGCTAGACAGCGGATGGAGTGCGCTTGTTGACACACCAGCTTGGCTGAGTGTTTTAATGGCTTCCTGTGTGTTGTTCTCCCCTACTGGAAGGACAAGACTCAAAACAGGTCGGTCACTGAACGCTCAGGTGTGAGTCAATAGGAGAACGTAGCTGTCTTATTCCAAGAATTCAATCGCGAGAGCAGGAGACGGACTTGGTTGCATGACGCAGCTAGTTTGATCGAATGCCTTGTTTGATTTTCACCATTTTGTTCGACATGATCATGCATCTTCCTTAACCAGCAAGAATCCTTCTTTAGAAAACAATTAAAATGTGTTTTTATTAAAAAAAAATGTATTTACAAAATTGGAAAGCCAACAATGGCGTCCTCCAGCGGCATGAGCAACGCCGACTTCGCGCGCATGTTCCGCAAGGAAGAACGCCAAGTGAATGCAGATCCGTCTACAGAGACACAACCTGATCCTTCTTCTTCTAACACTAACGACCACGAGTTAAATCCGATGCAGGCAGCGGCCAGACGCCGCCGCCAAGAAATGGACCCAACGGACTCCCATGACGGCCCTGAAGCCGTTCCACGAGTCTCTGGCCTCGGTTTTGGCTCTGGTCATAGAAATCCACTGGTTAATCATTCTGGTATTGGGTCTCAGCCAAATTCTGCGTCTGAAATGGGTCTCAGAGCTGAAGAACGGAACGCAACAACCTCCAAACAGACCAAAACTAAGACTTATGCTTGGGAGAAGCACACAACGGGATTCGGCACCAAGATGTTGGCCAAAATGGGCTTCAAAGGTCGTTTAGGCAAGAAGGAGGACGGTGTGTCTGCCACAATTGAGGTGAAGAAGCGACCAGTTCAGATGGGAATGGGCTATGGAGACTTTATTGAGGCCAGCAACCTCAAGCAGAATCGGAAGCTGCAGAGAGAACTGAAAGGCGAAACTGTGGAGGAGGAGGAGAATGGACAAGCTGCAGTTGAGGAGGACGATTCTTTCTGGAGAAAGAGGAAGGTGGTGGCTACAGGACGTAGGAAACACAAACGAGCAGCAGAGTTGACGCAAGAGGTCCAGGACAAGAAGAAGCAGAAGAGAAGTGATGTTATTGTGGATATGAGAGGGCCTTCTGTCCGAGTGCTGTCTGATGTGATGGATGCGTACGCTGTGGACAAACAGCGAGTTGAAGCTGCCAAACCCAAGTTAGGAGACGAGCTCATTTACAACGTTCGGATGGTGGTGAACCTTGCACAGGGCAAGATTTACGATTTGACGCAGAAGATCGAGACCAACAAGGAAACTATTGTAGCAATGAAGAAGGAGGCTAAGTTGGTCAGGTCGCAACTGGATGTGGATGACGTGAGGCAGCAACACATGCAGGCTATGGTGGAACATTTGAAGGTGCTGGATGGACTACGAGAGAAAGCTCTAGAGATGCAATCGGTGGAGCCTATTTTATCACATCTGCGCGTAGTTCGCCAGGACTTCCCCCTGGAGTTTGACGCCCATAAGCTGCAACAGCTCGTGCCGTCTATTTGTATGCCTCCACTTCGCGCCTTGCTCGTGGAAACAGATTTACTCGACCCCAACGCAATTGATGGCGTGGTGCTTCAATTCCAAATGATTCAAACGTTTTTAACCGAGTTGCCGTCCAATAATGCAGCAAAAGCATCGAACCAATCTGCTACTGTGCTTCCTGTGATTCGTGAGAAGACAATGGTGGAAGGTGACGATCTCTACAATTTTATACTGGAAGAAACGTTGTGGCCAGCAATGGTGCAGTGCGTCAACGTGGATTGGAAAGCGAGGTCTGCTCCTGGTGACTTCGTCGACGTATTTCTGAAGCTTAGACCACGTCTGTCAAGCGAATTTGAGGAGGCATTTCTGATTCAGTTGGTGCTTTCTCGATTGAAGAAAGAGTGCAATTGCTGGGATCCTCGATCAGACACGATCCCAATCCACGAGTGGTTGCTTCCATGGCTACCTTATTTCGGCTCTGCGATGAAATCTCTGTACCCGGATATTCGGTTAGCTATCGGAAAAGCCTTGAATCAGTGGCATCCTTCGGACCTGTCGATCCTTGCAGTTTTGTCTCCGTGGAGAGAGCTTTGGGGCGAACGGGAATACGGCAAGTTTACCCACCGGCATATCGTGCGGAAGCTGATCCGATGTTTGCATCGCGAGTTTGAGATCAACCCAGAAAATCAATCTTTGGAAAGCCTAACGTGGGTGTTGGCATGGAAAGATCACCTCCCTGAACGACAATTTATTGCATTGCTGGAAGGCGAGTTCTTTCCGAAATGGCTTAAGGTGCTACGCAAATGGATGGGTGGAAGTCCAAGTTTGATCGAGTTGAAGAAATGGTATTGCGGGTGGAAGCTGCTGTTCGAAAAGAACAAGCTAGCTACAAACGAGAGGTTGTTGGTCCATTTCCACGGAGCTCTTGTACTTCTTCAGATCGCAGCTGAGACTGTTGACTTGCCGGCTGAAAGCAGACCACCTGTGCCGGAACTGAATGAAAGCGCTGCTACGAATTACCAAGATGCATTAGAGCTGGCTCGAGATGCAAATGTGAAGGAGACACCACTTCGAGAGGGAAAGACGTCGCCGCGAAGTGTATCCTCTCGCAGCGTAAGCCTGAAGGATGTCATTGAAAACATGGCAATCAGCCACAACCTAACATTTTTGCCGAAGGGTTTCCACGATGGACAGCAAGTCTACATGTTCGGGAAGCACCAGATTATCATCGAACAGGGCGTGGTGTTTTTAAAGGAGGACACTAAGAATGCTTTTAAGCCCGTGGACTTGCAAGAGCTTCTGTAAAAATCACGAAATAGACTTCTTCTTCGAAGAAAGGAGCAGTTAAGTTTCTTTGAGACGCAAAACTGAGTGGGATCCCCACTTTGTACATTCAAGCAATCTACGTATGCACATGAAGACATTGCTAGGCAAACCTTACCCAATAATATCTGTGGACATCTTACCTGCCTTCTTCTCGCCCTTCGTCACCTTAGAGCTGCAAGCGCCATCATCCTCCACGATATCTGCATCCGGGTTCTCGCAAGCAGCAATCTTGAGTTCACACGGGTTCGAGTACCAGACTCCGTCAGAACCGCACACGGGCAGCTCAACGTCAGGGCAACCGCTCGCGCACTTCGACTTCTCAGCCTTGTTGTTGCCCTTGACCATTTTCGTCGCCTTACTTCCGTCGTCGCTCTCACTAGCGGATTCATCCTCATCGCTCGCGGACTCATCGCGTGGGGCTCCAAATTCCTTACCGTACAAACGTTTGTACTCATCGAGGACGTTCTCCCTCGGACCCTTGCACTTAGCAGCCTCCATAGAGCACTTGTTCGGGTACTGAACACCGTTCTCATCCCAAACGGGGGAGAACACAGCAGGGCACATGATGTTAGGGCAGTAAGACTTAGGGGTGCCATTATCGGACCCGTCTTCAGAAGCCGATTCCTCCTCGCTTGAGTCCTTCGAGTCGGGAGCACCCTGCAAGATGTTGACTGCACCCGATGAGCTGTCATCTTCTTCGCTGGCAGATTCATCTCCAGCATCGTCATCATCACGCGAGGCGCCGAAAGACTTGCCGTAGAGACGCTTGTACTCCTCTAAAATGTCGACTTTTTCCCCACTGGGTTTACACTTAGCACGGCGCATTTCGCACTCGTTTGAGTAAGAGACTCCGTTCTCATCCACGACGGGACGCATGACGGCAAGACAGGCAAAGTTACAAGAAGTTCTAACGTTTTCCGATTCGTCGACCTCTTTCTTTTTCCCATTCCCCTTGTTGTTGTTGCACTTAGCACGGCGCATTTCGCACTTGCTTTTGTAAGTGACTCCGTTCTCATCCACGACGGGGGGACGGATGACATGGAGAACGTTCTCGGGACAAACAAAGTTGCAATCCGATTCGGCAGATGAACCCGTCGAAGCCGAAGCGGAATCCGACTCAGAGTCACTCGTTAACGACGTCTGCAAGGCTGGGTTGCCAGCACGGACGGTGGAGACGGCGATGGCCGCGATCACGAGACCAGCTGCAAACTTCATTTCCTTGAGTGAGATCTTCCGTCAGCAAAACGAGAAATGATCAAGCCAGCTCTGCAATTCCTCTCGCCAACCAGCAACGAGTTCCCAACGACATTCAATACTGTACCGGTGTACTACACCGGTACAGTATTATCCATTAGTCGATTCACGTACCCAGTCGTCGCAAAATAAACAACAGCGCTGTCGAAGACCAGTATGCACTCCTGAGCGATAGCAGAAGGTGACAAAATAAAGATATTGTAGCGTGCGTCTATTATCTTGCCCGGCACGTTGAGCAAATCGTATAGCTCTTGGCTTCCTTGCGTCCCGTTCACTTCACGAAACTCTCTCGCTGGCCTACAGCAACCACGTGTTGCTGCGCCGGACCCGTAGCTTAGCTGCTAGGCCCTATTTATTAATAGACAATTCTTCTATCGTCTAACACCTCGTCTTTCGACCAAGTCTTCTAGCTCTAGCTCCGTGCAGCTCGTGTAAGCCCGCCGACACCGTCGAGACGTCCAGACAACGCGAAGTAGCGCCCGCAGCTCCCCTGGAAGCACTCACCGAAGTACTGTCCGTTACTGCCGCCTGCTTCTCCGCCGTCCAGCCTCACCCGTTGCCCGCTCAGTACGCGCTACCGTCACCGTCGCTCGAAGCCCTGTCGACCCCGTTCCTCGTTCCGTGTGGCTTGCTTCCAAGCCGTCCAATTCTCAAGCAGCGCCGGGATCCACTTGACCACCAGCCCGCCAGTTCTCAAGTGAGCTCTCTAGCTCTCCGTTCCTTCGCTGGTCCCCGTTCTTCAAGGTCCCGGCGGTATCGTCCATCGTATCCAGTATCCTGCAGCTGACTGGAACCATCCTCGTTCCACTGCCCCATCGCCGACTCATCGGGTGCACTCGTGCACTCGCTCGCTCGAGTACATGTACTCGTAGAAGACCACGGCGTTCATTGGCTCACGCCACGAACGTTCGCCAGTACTTGGACCACTGAGACTTCTCTCACAGGTGCTGCCGCTCTTCGTCCGTACCCTACGGTTCTCCCAGCGTCCTCCCCGTCTGTCCGTCTCGTGAGTGTCCAGCATCTGCGTCCTCCTGTTACACGCCTTCCCCACTTGGAGACTCTTCCACGATTCTCCCCGCACTAAACAACTTCTCGTACTCCTCAATAGAAGCCCAGTACTTCTCGTCATCGTTGGCGTTTGCCGTGTCTCCGTTCCGTAGTCGTCGCCAAACTCGCTCGGGCTGTAATTCGTACTCCAGCACGTACTGTCCAGCGCCGTTCCGTCTTCTTCGCCTTCGGATTTCCACCAGGAGCTCACTCTGTCGTGACCCCTTGTTCGCACTTGGAATTGCTCGTCGACCTCTCTTTTCGCCTCGTGCAGCCGTCGCTGCCTGTATGACCGCTGTCGTTGCGCCCACAGTTTCGCGTGTCGTCGGTTCATCCTCGTATTCAATTTCGCCGTCGATATCTGCTGCTGCTGCCTTTAAGAAGTCTGCCGGGTAGTGGTAAGATACCAAAAAGGAAACGTGTGCAATGATCCTCTCCTTCTTGTCCCCAACGTCTTCTCGTTCTAGCAGAAAATTGTCGTATCCAGCGGGCTCAACTATTCTTAGCGGCCCCATCCACTGATGAACCAGCTTCGTCGCCTTGGCTCCACGCGGCGGATTGTACATCCATACCCGGTCACCTGCCACAAAGTCTCGGCGCCTCCGTACCCGTCGATTGTAATATCTCGCTTGGCGTTCTTGCTCACGCACTCTCGCCAACTCTGCACACTCGTGACTCTCCTTAAGTCTCGCCACCAACTTCTCGTGGTATGCGTTCAGATCTCCGGCCTCGGTTCTTCTGGTCGCTCGCAGTAACTCGTTGGGACTCCTTAACCTTCTCCCCATCATCAGTTCGTTCGGCGACAGCGCTACTGTCGAATGTCGTCCCGCATTATAGGAATAAACCGCAAAGTCCACCCACTGGTCCCAATCGCGCTGATTCTCGTCGTACATGTACGTGGCCACCATATCCTTCCACGTCCGGTTGAATCTCTCAACTAACCCAATCAACTGCGGTCTGTGTGGTACAGCGGTAGTCTGCTCTGCCTGCAGAAGCAACACCAGCTCCTCGATCGCTCGTCCTGCCATCTCAGGGCTCCATCCGTTAGCAACTCACGAAAGGCACCAAACCGGAGTACCACATTCTTCATCAAGAACTTCGCAACATCCTCCGCCGTGTGCTGCTTCACGGTCGCCGCGACAACATACCTCGTAACGTATTCCACGGCGGCCACCACGAACCGGTTGCCTCCATCCGTTGCTGGTAATGGGCCAGCCACATCCAATGCCCATCTGTCGCCAACATCGCCACCTCTCAAGCTTCTCAATGGTGGAATCACCTCCCTCGGCCTCGCCTTCCGACTGCCACACTCCTGGCAACCTCGAACCCATCGTTTTACTGCGTCGCTCAGCCCTGGCCACCAATAAATCGCTGCTATCCTGGCGTACGTATGCGGAGCTCGTAAGTGTCCCGCCCACACGGAATCATGGTGCTCTTTAAACACTAGTGGCCACAACGCTGGCGGTAATATTACACGCTGTCCTTCCGCCATTTCAATCACTGCCAGTCCAAACGCCTTCGAAATCTTGCGTCCACGATGCACACCGGCATCCAGCAACTTCTTCACCATGCGACTCTTGTGCTGCTCCGTGCGTATCTCATCGTCGGTAAGCTGAAGTGTCTGGTCGCCCACGCGTCGCTGCCCCATTTGTTCAACTCGTCGTCGTACAATATCGCGTGCTGGTTCACGTCCTTGGCCTGGTCGTCCACCGACTGCGCTGCTCGCTGCTGCTCCGTCTTCTTCGTGCCTCCTGCTGGTTTCTTCCGACGTAGCGTCGCCTACTGCTCGTACCGTTTCACTCGCCGTGGTCCGCGTTGTGTCACCCGTCTCCGCGTCAACACGGTGTACTTCTGGCCATACTGTGCCTTCCTGGGCGTCCGGTCCTGCCGTCGTCGACACGCCCTCATTCTCGTCCAGCCCAGCCAACTGCTTACCCGGTCCTGCGCCTTCACCCGTTCGCTCGTCGCTCAACGTCGACACATTGTCGCCCATTTTCGCCACTTGGTCGTCTTCCTTAGCCGTCACCAACTCGTTCAACACTTGGATAGCTTCCTCCCGCCATTGCCGTTCCTCTTCTTGTCGTGTTGCAGCTCTCGTGCGAGGCCGTGCGGTGTCGGTCGTCACTCTTCTCTCTGCACGCATCTTCTTCACCGTCGTTCCGTCCGGCACTGTCTCCCCGGTTACTCGTGTGGATCCGCACGTAGCGTCTGCTACTGACACTGAACTGCTCATGCGCACACCATCTTCGTTTCTTGGCAACCGCTCATTTCTCGCGTCCGGCAGCCCGTACTCGCCGTGCCCGTCCGCAGCCGCTCGCTCGTCGTTCTCGCCCTGGGGCCCTCTGTCCACAATACTGTTTGTTGCCGCTCCGGTCGTCGCCTCCGTCGTTCTCGCCCGTCGTCGCGCCCTTCGCCGTCTGCCCACTGCCGCTAGTGCAGTAGCTACCGCTGGTGCCCTGGACAGCGCGTCTGCCACCACGTTTGTAGTACCTGGCCGGTACTCTACTTCGAAATTAAACTCCTGGAGGGTCAAAGCCCAACGATGCAGCTTCCCCGTCAAATTCGCGCTGGACATCAGCCACTTCAACGCTGAGTGATCAGTGATGATCACGAACTTCCTCCCGTACAGGTAAGGTCGAAATAACTTCACTGCCCAGACCACCGCTAAACATTCTAACTCCGTGATTCCGTACTTGCTTTCAGCTTCACTGTTCACCTTGCTCGCGTAGGCCACTGGTTGCCATCCGCTGCCCTGATCCTGCATCAAACACGCCCCGAGGCCAACTCGACTCGCGTCCGTCACCACACGAAAAGGTCGTCGGAAGTCCGGGTAGACAAGCAACGGCTTGCTCGTTAAAATTTCCTTCACTCGCTCGAAAGCCCTCGCCTGCGCGTTCGTCCATTCCCATGCCACATTCTTTCGTAGCAACTTAGTCATAGGCGCCATCAACGTCCCGAATCCCTCAACAAAGCGCCGATAGTACCCGGCTAAATGTACAAACCTCTTGACCTCTACCGCATCTTGTGGCATCGGGAAGTCCTTCACCGCCGTAACCAACCGCTGCAATGGCCGTACCCTTCATTACTCAACTCATGGCCCAGGTACTCCATCGATCTCATCGCGAATCGACACTTCTTCAGCTTCAACGTCAAACCGGCCATAGACAACCGCTCTAACACCGTCGCCAACTCCACAATATGCCTCTCAATTCCGCCACGCGTGAAGACCACTATATCGTCAAGATACACGAGACACGTACTCCATGTCAATCCCCGTAGTACACTGTTCATCATCCTCTGAAATGTTGAAGGCGCGTTTGTGAGTCCAAACGGCATCCGTATAAACCGATACAACCCCTTCTTCGTCGTAAAAGCCGTTTTGTCGCGGTCTTCTGGCGCCACCAGTATTTGCCAATATCCTGCTTTCAGATCCAGGGTAGTGAAGAGTAGTGCGCCGCCTAGTGCTTCTAGTGTTTCGTCGATCCGTGGTAACGGGTACACATCCTTCTTCGTCACCTTGTTCAGTGCTCGGTAATCCACGCAAAAACGCACTTCCCCATCCTTCTTTCGTACTAGCACCACCGGAAAACCCCACGCGCCATCACCTTCCTCAATCACACCTGCATTCAGCATAGTCTCTACGTTCTCGTTGATGATCGCGTCTTCCGTTTGCGCCTGCCTTCGCCTCTTTTGCATTATCGGAGCCGTCTCACCCGTATCAATGTGATGCTGAATGTTTAACGCCGTAGCAGGAGGACAATCGCTCACATTGCTAGTAAGTCCCCGATAGACACGTAAAAGCTTCATTACCAAGTCACGTGCATTCCCGTCCTCAACTCCAACATGTACTTCTTTCTCGTTGTCGAGCGGCGTCTCGCTATCACCCAACTCGTTCATCCAATTGCTCAGCCGATCCTTCTGTAACTCCTTGTTCATTTCGAGGACTGACATGTCCTTGTCCACTGGGATCCACGTACCCAACTCTCGCTTGTTTGGTAGTGTTGCCACCCTGTCGTTCGCATTAATGGCAGGTACCCATGCCTTGCCGTCTTTTGCTGTCGTCACCGTCGCTGCTAGTAATACTGATCCCATGTTTCTGGTAGGAATAAACATCCCGCATTTCTCCGTCCTTGGCCGCCACTGACACTGACACTGGAGTCACCGTTCGTGCTGCTATCTTCGTCTTGCCCGTCATGCGTACCACTGCGACTCTGATGTCCGCCGCTGCTGTCTTGTGTTCTGAATGGGATGATCACCGTCACTCCCGTTGTCACTGTAGCGCACTTCGTTGCGACTAAAGTCCATCGTAGCCTCTCGCGACTGCAGAAAGTCAATCCCCAACAAGAACTCGTCCGTACACCCAGCCACGATACAAGCCTCTACCTTCATTTGCTCCCCGAACACACTACTCAGGTCGAAACTCCAGACGCCGATCACGTCCAATAAGAAGCCTCCAATGCCCTCGACATAGTCCACAGGTGCTGTGTCTGATACCTTATCGCCCAGTGCCATCCAGTCTGTGCCCGCAATGGTGTACCTCGCGCAGCTATCGAGCTTCACATCTCGCCGTTTCGTCGACCGTAACTGTAGCCGTAGGTAGTCCGTCTTCTGCACCGATGTACTCGACGCTCTCGCCTTCCCCAGTTCGCTGTCCGTCCACATTATCTCGTTGATGCTGTACTAAGCTCACTCGTGCTCGTAGTTTCGCTGTTGCACCCATTCCATCGTTCTCATTCGGCTGTGGTAGCTCACTTCGTTCCTTCAATCCGGCTAATGCTGCTTCAGCGTCTCGTGCGCGCGTAACTTGTCTGATCACTACCGCCCGTCTTCGTTCTTTTTCTTCGTCTCGTTCCGAACGTCGTGCAGCTTTCTTCTCACGAACCCGTCGGCGCTTCGCCATGCGTCGTTTCCGTCGCCTCGCTTGCCGAACCTTTAGTAGTTCCGTGGTTAGCAGGGAGTCATCTATCGCGTCCTCATCGCTGGTCACTTCGACACCGGCCACCGTCGTCACGTCCTTCGTACTCCTCGTCGGCGTTTCACTGGCGGTCTCTGGCTCGTCCGCGTCTTTGGCCTCCGACACACTTGTCGCTGTATCCTCGGGTCCATCTGTGCGATTCTTGACCGTCGTCATTGCTGTACTGGTTGCTTGGGTCACGATATTTGTTGCTGCCGTCATAGTTGTGTCCCGCTCACCTTCTTCTACGACTACCGGGGTCGCCGTTACCTCGGAGCGCTCTCCAGTTCGACATTGCCGCACTGCTTCCTCTGCGCCGTCAGGAAGTGTCCGTTTCTTTTCTCGGTGGTCCAGCTCTTCCTTCTCTCGCTTGGCCTGAGCGTACCTTGCCACCGCCATTGCTGGTCTCCACGTGGATGCATATTTAGCAGCTTCCATCTGGTTAAACAGCATCTCATCGTCCTTCATTATCTGTCTCCATTCCTCGATATCGTCGCTTGTCAACGTCCTCTCATCCTGCTCCGCAGTAGCGCCGTTATCGCGTCGTACCGCCTCATCACTCGCTCTATTTTCCGTTCCGTTACTTGTTCCTTGGGGTTCTCCCGTTGTCTTCGAACGCCGTATCCCCGCTACGTCGTCCGCTGCTCGTTTTTCCTGCTTGGTGGCCGCCTTGGTCTCTCGCGTCTTCATGTATGCGTCGTTCCTAGCCTTGGCTTCGCTGTCTGTACACATTCTCGCGAAATGGCCCACACGATTGCACGCGAAGCAACGTGGTTCATTTGGACACTGCATCGCCCAATGCCCGGTACCTCCACAACGCCGACACGTCCGATTGTTACTTCCTCCGGTGTTCTCTCGTTGGGCCGTCTGCATTTCACGGCGACCTTCTGTCGTGCCAGCCTGCTTCACTGCTGCCTTCGTCTTCGCTGGCTTCTGCTGGTCAGTCTGCCTCTCCCTCGTTAGGCTCAGCTGTTTGCGTCTTCGCTCTTTTCGCCGGTGGTTTCGTGTCATTCGTCCCGCTTTTCCTCGCGCGTGGCTTGCTCGCCGGCTTAGGCTCCCAGAACCTCCCGTTCCATCGTCGCCCTGGTATTTTCTGGATCATCCCCGTCAGTCGATTGTATACACCTTGTGGATTTGGTGAACAGTGCCAGTTGCTCCGCTGCATCGGCCGTCGCTCTGCCTCCTGCCTCTGTCGTAGCGGCAGTTGCTTCTCCCGGAACGTTCACACCACCCACGCCTGGAATCATCACAGTCGTCCCACTCGGCCCGTTCACTTGTACCAGGTGCGTTGCGTGTGCGGCAGGAAATGTCTGTCCGATGTTGTGCATCCCGCGCGCCACATTTTCCAACGGGTCGCTTAGTTTCGTAGCCTTCTTCACCGCCTTCTCCAGCGTCCTCGGCACTGGCGGCTGCTTGACCAACTGGCGCGTCGTCCTATCCAGGTTTCTGTAGAATTGCGCGAGAAACACCCGCTCTTCCACTGGATTTCTGTCTGCTGCTTCGCGCAATCCGGCGGCATAGTCCGGCATACGATTCACCGGCCATCATCATTCTGGTATTCACTCTCCACTCAGCATCTTCCAAGTTCTGCGGAGGTGCGTACCGCTGCAACAGTCCTCGCTTCAGGTGTGTCCACGTGCGTTCTCTTGCTGGAGTTCGGCGATCCCGGTTCACCCACCATCGTGCTGCATTCTCAGCCAACTTGTTGCCCAAGATAAAATACAGAGCCCTGTCCGACCAGTCACCTCGTCCAGACTCTCGAGCACCTTCCAGCGCCAGATCAATACGATCAATCCACGTCGAGACCGAAATTCCTGCTTCGGGTGTGAAGATGGGCAGTTCCAAGTCCTTGATGCTTCGCTGCGTGGATCGTCGGCGTCGCTCTTCCCGTTCTCGTTGTTCGTGTCGCCCCTGTCGCCTTCTCTGTTCCCGTTCTTCGCGTTGTTCGTGACCATCGCGGCGTTCTCGGCGCTCTCCACGTCGTCCGTGTTCTCGGTGTACGCTTCGTGATCGTCGACGGTCATCATCGTCGCTGAGTCGCTACTACTTTCCGTTGCCGAACTGTCGTCGCTGCTACTACCGTCGCCGTCAGGAGGTCCACCACGCCGTCGTCCACGGTCTCGTCCAGAATATTCAGAGCTACTGCCGTCCGAAGGTTCGCTTCCTCGCCGTACTCGTTGTGGTGCAGGTTGTCGCTGTTGATGTTCTCGCCGTGCATCACGATGCCTTCCTGCGCTACGCGGACGTCTCTCCCGGTGGTCTCGATGGTGCCCGCGTCCTCGTCCATGGTCGCGTCTCCCAGCAGCCTGCCGGTGACGTACTTCTCGTCGGGGAATATCCTCGTCATCACTCCGGTGCTGGTGTTCACTTACGTCATCTCGATCGTTATCTTGGTAACGAGGTCTCACGTCTCGTCCATAGTCGTCTCGTTCGACTTCATCATTTTGGGCAGGCTCTCCCGCTACGCGTGTTTCCTCATCACCGTGTTCCGGTCGTTGTACTTCCTGCCCGACTACCTGTTCACGCTGGAGTAGGCACACTCGGTTGTACATCTTCATCAACGCCTCGCCCAGCTCTTGAAGACCCATTCCATCCGCGTCACCGAGGTCACTTGGCGTTCTTCCTGCCGGAGCACTTCCTCGTTTCCGTGGTCCGATGGCCTCGTTCTGCCGATCTGGTTCTGCTGGGGCACGCCGATCTTCTTCTTCATCGAACACTGCCGGATCTACTTCTCTAGGCGGTTCTCTGCCTACGTCTTCTTCGTTATCGCCGGCAGACGCCTGGTTACTCGCCGTTAGGATGGACGGAACGTGCGCCGCCTTCTCTTCCTCATCGTCCGGTTCGGGCTGATCATTACTCGCTTCGTTATCCTCGTTCTTCTTTTCCGTGCTACTTCGTGAACGCAGACGTCGTGTCCCTGAAGTTCTCTTCGTTTTCGCCGTTAGTACCGTTCTCGAACTTGTCGCTTGTCTCGTCATTCTCTGAAGTTGCCCCTGTATGACCACCATGTAGCGTGCGTCTATTATCTTGCCCGGCACGTTGAGCAAATCGTATAGCTCTTGGCTTCCTTGCGTCCCGTTCACTTCACGAAACTCTCTCGCTGGCCTACAGCAACCACGTGTTGCTGCGCCGGACCCGTAGCTTAGCTGCTAGGCCCTATTTATTAATAGACAATTCTTCTATCGTCTAACACCTCGTCTTTCGACCAAGTCTTCTAGCTCTAGCTCCGTGCAGCTCGTGTAAGCCCGCCGACACCGTCGAGACGTCCAGACAACGCGAAGTAGCGCCCGCAGCTCCCCTGGAAGCACTCACCGAAGTACTGTCCGTTACTGCCGCCTGCTTCTCCGCCGTCCAGCCTCACCCGTTGCCCGCTCAGTACGCGCTACCGTCACCGTCGCTCGAAGCCCTGTCGACCCCGTTCCTCGTTCCGTGTGGCTTGCTTCCAAGCCGTCCAATTCTCAAGCAGCGCCGGGATCCACTTGACCACCAGCCCGCCAGTTCTCAAGTGAGCTCTCTAGCTCTCCGTTCCTTCGCTGGTCCCCGTTCTTCAAGGTCCCGGCGGTATCGTCCATCGTATCCAGTATCCTGCAGCTGACTGGAACCATCCTCGTTCCACTGCCCCATCGCCGACTCGTGCACTCGTGCACTCGCTCGCTCGAGTACATGTACTCGTAGAAGACCACGGCGTTCATTGGCTCACGCCACGAACGTTCGCCAGTACTTGGACCACTGAGACTTCTCTCACAGGTGCTGCCGCTCTTCGTCCGTACCCTACGGTTCTCCCAGCGTCCTCCCCGTCTGTCCGTCTCGTGAGTGTCCAGCATCTGCGTCCTCCTGTTACAATATCCATGAGTTTTCCCAGCATCCCCAGGCATTTCGAAAGCAAAGTATCTGTTATGGAGTCAGATCGTTTGGCTAATTCTTCCAGCACACGAACGGCACCAACACATTCTGCTTGCTGAAGCACGCATATTCTTCCGTGCTGGAGGGAATCATCTACAGTAGTAGAGCATCTATGTGCCTCCCCATCCGGGATTAATTTCGTGGGTCTCAATTTTTGCTGTTCGGCGATCCCAAGTGGGATTCATCGGCGCCGAAATACATGTACTGTAGTGTTGTAGGGATGAATTATTCTAGCACATTGAATTCGTCTGCAGACAGCGTTACTCTACGTCTGCGTTAGCACGTAAATGCGTGGGGCCGTACGATATGCATGCGGTTAGGCTTCAGGTGCATTGCACAAAGGGCGGATGTCAACGCACCTTCGTTCTACTGGCTACTGACATCCCCGCCGGCGAACCACTTTCTTTCGTCTATCCGATACAAAGCACAAAACATCGTGCAAGCGTAGTCGTTAGTGTTTTGCTTAGTGACCACAATGTTGAAAGAAAAGTTTGACTCAAGACGCGTGATCTTGTCATCTTGGGCAATCACTGCTGCTATACAGATTTTTATTTTATTTTTCTGATGCTGGCTTGGTGTGTGGCCGCGAAACGATCTGCTCGTGTGTGAATTCTTTATGTCTGCCTCGAGGTTGTCTGAAGTGCTCTGCTCACTTCCGTGTCGAATTGGATTCTTCTTACTTACCAGCGACGACTGCCACCATCACCACCACCGCTACGACGATCATCCCAACGCGAGCTCTGACGCGGACGACCACCGCTGCCTGAGTAAGGCGCGCTCGAGCGCTGCGCAAATGGTCCGCTGCTGCTATCGTTGCGCTCGTATGAAGAGGGACGGGATTGGCTTGACGAAGGAACGACAAGAGCTTTCATCTTGAAAAACTGCAGCGCCTGTGACAATGTTGGTAGGATAGACGACTCAATCCGACCAAAGAAGCGGAAACCTCCCGACTTGACCTCCAAGTGACAACTACGAGGTGTTTCTCGAGCGATATACGTGATCGAGAAGCAGCCCGGGAACTTGCTATACAAGTGAAGGGCGTACGGGATGCGCGACGGGTGCTCTTTCTTCTGCTTGATGAGGTCCTCCTCAACTGTCTCCTTCAAGCCGCTCTTGTAGTATTTGTAGTGGATTACATCATCCACCAAGCTGTTCATCGGGTCCACGAAGCGCGCAATCAGTTCATCGATGTTCTCGTACTTCTCTTCCTTGATAATCAGTGTCTGGCCAATACGGGCTTCCGATGGCTTGTCTTTTTCTTGGATATCGAAGTGACGATATACGCCATCCAGCATCTTCCAAGTTAGCGTGAGATGGTCGGTTCCTAGAGTACTGGGACGAATAACCACCTCTCCAACAGGTTGCTCCCGCAGATAATGCATCGCAGACTGGCAGTTGATGTTGCGGAATAACGGGTGAGCAATCTGGCGCTTCTTACGCCTTGACGGGTGAGTTCCTGGCACACGAGTCGCCTGTGTAAACGTCGTCTTGTCTTCCTCGACAGGGGGCTCGTTCACCAGGCGATCAATGCGCTCCATACTATCCGTTTCAACCAACTTGTCGTTCGTGTATCGCGGGAATCGTTCCGGGTGGAAACACATTGACATATCGATGAGCGAGCGGCGGTTACAGCCAAGCTGAAGCTCGTATCGCCCTTCACGGTCAGACTGGATCGCCAGGATCTTCGCATTAACTGTGATACCCTTAGGGAAGCCTTGAGGCCGCACATCAATCAAATAGTCCGGCAATCTCTCGCGATGCAAGCTTGAACGCATACCGCTCTGCAAGCGAACACGAACAAATTCGTCACCTGACATGTGCAATAGCGTAGCAGGTACGATCATTCCAATGCGCAGAGTCTCACGCGTTTCACCGTTCAGCAGGAAGAAAAGATCTTCGTCCTTGGGAACCTGGTACTTTGCACGCTTGTCAAAGTAAGGGTATCGTAGCTCTCGCTTAATATACTCAAGCGTTAGCAGCTTGGGACCCTTCTTTTGAAGCTCCAGACGGCCAGCATACGCGGATAAATCCAGCTCAGACAGCACGTCTTGAATTTCTGCATCTCCGAGACGGGTGTTAGGAGCAGCATTTCGGCTTCGAATTGCAGATGCTGACTGGTACATCGTGTCTTCCACCGCGTAAGAGTAGTGATTAGGGTCATACATGTCGATGGTCGAATTGTTGTTGGCATCACCACAAATCTTCACGGCCATATAATAACTCTCCGGGTGAATTCGGGTGTCATCCAACGGGTTCAAGGGAGCTTCACGAAGTGCATCACGCTCACGAATGCGGATAAAACCGGCACAGTTACGGTACACGATTTTACCCACAAACCCCTTCGAAAGCAGCTCTTGACGACGCTCAACATAATTCTTAGCACGAACCTTGTCCAGCACTGACGCCGCCTTCACCGGGCCCAAACCACAAATGAACTGCAGCTGATACGAAGTGTGCTTATGGTTGGCCAGTAGGTTGATGTCAACGCCATACTTGTTAATCACCTGAACGAATACACGATCGTACTCCTTCAAAAGAAGGTCCTTGACGAGCGAGTGCTGCATCATGTGAACGTTTAAGAAAAGCAATTCACGGCCACGGCTAGGTTCGTTCAGTGCAACATTTCCCCACATGGCACAGAGTTCCGATGCAGGGTTCCTGAGGTAGCGTCCGAGAGCAACAGCAGCACGAACGTATTCCGATTCCTCAGGGAACTCTTGGTCCGCACGTTTGGAGCGGCTAAACATGTTCGGGACATCATCCTTCAGGAACACAATGTCCAGAAAGTCATGTCCATCTCCATTTCCAATGCGGGAAGCATCATCACGGCCCAATACACGGCGAACATCATCAACGACGGCACCCATATCCATACACTTCATCCCAGCCGAAACATTAATGACAACAACGTGTGTTTGTGAGTGCTCGGTCAGGAACTTCAGCAAGGTAGCTGACAGTTTATCGACCATCTTGTCATCTCGTTTGCAGTACCCTTCCGTCTTGTCCACCATTTCACCGTTCACATCAATAGCCACGATATGCGCAATCGAGTCCATAGTGCTATCAACCCAGATCGAAACAATAAACGGGTCCACACCGTAGGCAGGCTCATACGGACGGACCGAGAGTCGCTCTCGGAGCGCGTTCCCGCACATTTTCACGACCACATCGCGAGAGGCCACCGTCAAATCTCGCTTCAGCTCGTTTTCAAATGACACGATCATGAAACTGTTAATCGCCTCCTGGAGAACAAGGTGGCGTTGGCTCTGCCACTCCTCATCCGAATCTTTGTTTTGAGAAAGATAGATCGGCTCCAGCGTGTCCATCAGATCTTGGGCTTTCTCGTTAATGATAGTGATCTTCAATAAACCTTCCTTTTCAGCACGAGCAATCTTTAGCCACAAGTCACCCGCTTCAAAAACCTCGAGAGTCGGCATCTTTTCAATATACTGCAGACCGTGGCAGTAGTGGAACTCATCAATTTCTTCTCGACCCTTTGCAGTTGCCTCAGTGGTTAAAACAGCGTTCTGACGGTACAGCTCACGGATGTGTTTTCGGACGTTGGGCTCAGCAGCAACCTTGCTGGCAGCAATGTGGCGGGCGCCTTTCATTACATCATCCACAGTAGGGAATTCCTTCGTCGTGTATTTTTGCGCCAGAACACCAGGGCTCTCTTCTGGGGTGGGAACATCGCGGTTTGCCTCTTCATAATCCAGGCCTGCCACGATGCCACCAAGTACAGATGCATTCATCGTAAACGCCAAAGACACTGGACGCAATCCTGCTTTTGTGCAGATTTGATAAAATGTGCGACGCACTGGTCGCCGGTACTTGTGATCAGAGCCCTCCTTGCCCTGTCCATTTGAATCTTGCGCATCAAGAGCAAAGAACTCTGATAAGTCCTTGTATGTCTTTTCATCAGGAGTGCTAAATAGTTGCTCGTAGCATTTGCGCACGAAAGCCGATTCCTTGGCGTTGGAAGAGTCAACAACCCGCTGAATGCCACCCTGGAAAGACCTTCGCTTGCGCTCCAGCTTGTCCCACTTCACATCAAGGTCAAGAATTTCATACAAGTTCTCGGTGTGCAGACCCACCACTTTCCAGTACTCCTTGCAGTAACGCTGGACAAAGGCTGGCTCAAGTTTCTCATCGTGATAAAAGCGCAATACAGTATCAATTGCTGACACGATCTCGCCGCGTGAGGCTGCAGAGTTGCGCTGGCCCCTTCGCTCGAGGTTTCTGATAATAAAGTCACTGATCCATTCGGACTCTTCCGCACGGTCCTCTGCATCCGGGAACTCGCGGTTTTTGAAAAGATACTGGTAACGCTCTGGCAGGTCGTTGTCACGCACAGCAATGACGTCCGAGGTCATCATATGCTCCTTCAGCACACTAGGCTCGAATTTTTCGAGCAGAATTGCCTTCTTTGATTTCGCAGGCGCATCAACGGGGATCTTACCGCTCGTAGCCTCCAAAAATCCATCCATGTCTCCGAAAAGTTCCTCAGCTTCTCCCATCTGGTACACTGAAGGACCCTGCATGGATGCTGGAATGGGTTCCTGTTTCCTGCGGCGTCGCGGTCCCTCCCGTCCTTCCTCGTCATCATCCACGATAAATTCGTCAATGTCGTCACTTTCGTACTCGTCATTGCCCAGATAGTTGTTAGCACGCTGTGGCGCCGAGTCCTCCTCTTCCTCGTCCGAATCACCGAACATACGATAACTGAGCTCGCGCGACATGAGCCCGGAATCATCCTCGGTCTTTACTTTGCGGGACGATCGACCCATGTCCTCGTCTTCGCTGTCACTGTGGGTCGGCCCCGTGTCCATGCCCATGTTTTCACGCACAAGCATGAGATCTTCGTCATCAATCTCCTCCACCTTTTGTTTAAGACGCTTAAGTTTTTTCTCTTTCTTGCGGCGGCGGCGGCGGTGGCGAGCTGGTGATAGTGAGGCAAACACGAGGTGAGTTTCTCTTAGACCCATATTTCTTTTCACGGCTTCTCCTTACCGGACTCTCCATCATCGGAGCCCTCATCATCCTCGTCATCCACAACGAAGCCGTCGTTCTCGTACTCGTTGCGGTCTTCTCCCTCGTCGTCGTCGTCATCGTCATCATCCGAGTCGGCGCCTCCTGTTCCTCCATCATCACTCTCAGACGCCATATCTTCGATGAAAGCAGATTTGGGTTTCTACTCGAAATAACACAAGCGTTAGGGAATATTCTAATTGAGAGGTACAACCAACTGACGGACCTTATCCTCCTCTTCGTCATCACTGGCAGAACGCTTTGACTGCTTCCTCTTCTTGCTCTTGCTTTTGCTGCTGCTAAGCTTGCGCTTCTTACTACCCGGTTCCTCCTTCACAGCGTCGGAATCCGAGTCAGAGACCGTAGGGGACCCAGTCCCAAACATTTCATCTGCAGAGCACCATACAATAGACGGGTTAACAACACAAGAGCGGGAGGGGAGGCGGTAGGACTGGGGAGCTCACCGTCTGAAGAGGTCATAGGCGAGGTCTTGAGCTATTACTGGCGCTACTGTTTCTCTCTGCGCGGCGTGATCCTTCTGTCCGAGGCTGCTGGCTTCCACCCAACGACGCGCCGTTCGGTACGTTAGTTTTCCCCCTGATAAAGAGCAGGAGGTGGTCCACACAAAGTGGCCAAAGTTTTTGTCGGTACGCCAACTTTAATGTCGGGCTATATTTTTGATTGAGTATTCACGCGAATAAATTATTGCGTTGAAAAAAAAATAATTGAGGAGCTATACACCAAATTTCCAAATTTGCCTGCCTACGAGGGAGCTGCCAGCCTTTCATTTCAAGATTCGCACGCAAGGATAGACATTAGAGACTTTCAGAAGCCCCGGAAAATGAAAATCACGTAGTGAAAAACACGTGGCAGGATACCGCTTTTTGACTAAGGGTTTTCGGTACGAAAGGCCGCTTCAGGTTTACCGGGAAAAATAAACCCGTGACAAAATCACGTAGTCTTCCCCAATAGAGGCAGCCTTAGACATCAATGGCACTCTTCCACTACCAGCTCTTCACTCTCATGAGCCTCACACAGCTCATAAGCGCATGGCCCGCTCATTCGGGTAGATATTCCATCCGGGTCTTTCATTAGGACGGGCATCCGAGGCCTGCAGCTTCCGCACTGAAATCCGGTATCGTTACCCCGTAGCAAGGGTGCTCGGCACGGGATTTCGGAATCGAAAAACACGTGGGAGGGGTCGCGCTAAAAATAGATGGCTGCGCTACGTGATTATGACTACGGGTTTTTGCAATTTCCGGGGCTTCTGAAAGCCTCTATTTACTCCGGATGGCTGATCCATTTATCGACTCCAAGACGTTCCAGTTGATTTGGTACCAGCTGACCAAGCGTGGCTGGACCTTCCGTAAGTCAGTGGGCCTTAGCAATGACCAGCGCTACGTACCGCCGGACGGAAACGTGAAGGGAACCGAAGGCGTTGACGTTTTCGTTGGTAAGGTTGCGTTGTACCCTTTTCGCATTTTCGTTTTACTAACACGGGTTTGTAGGGGAGAGAAGCTTAGTCAAGCACTGCATGCAGCAGGGTTGGCTCTCCGAATACCTTACGCAGCCTCCAGGAGTGCCTCTGCGCTCGTCGACGCCACAGCACACGACTCCTCCAGTCTCCACGACACCAAGTGCGACGGCTCCCGACGTGGTTGAAGCCCCAGCGACACCCTCCGTAGCAGTTCAGCCATCGCTAACGGCTGCGAAACCTGTAAAATGGACTCCAAGGACCGCCGCCAAGGCTACCAAGGTGAGCTCATCGCACGCCAAGAGTACCAGAACACCGGCGGCTGGGCTGGTGTGGTGGAGCGGATCTGACCAAAATCTGGTTGAGGCCGATCGCGATCACCACTTGCGCCCAGACACCGACTAACGGAGGGGGTCCCCCGATGATCCGTGATCTTGCTGCGTGTAGAGTTCACCTTGTGTACCCGTCGGTAGGCGGGTTACGCTCTTCCAGGTGACTTCTGAAGATGTCTTGGGACGAGAAGGATGTCTTGGGTGACGCAGGGGTGTGAGATAGCGTGGGAATACTTCACTCTACCTCGATGGGGTTGATCCGGGTCACAGGCGAATACTCGAGCCTTGATCCGGTCGCCTGATCTTCGATCTAGGTCTTCCAAAGGTCCAATGTTGGGGATCTGGTCCCTCCCTTTACGATGCTTGCCGCTTCCTATAGCGGGTGTCTTGATGGGTTGAGAGTCGACGAGATCGTCAGGCCAAGCAGCCAATTCCTTCCGATCCGTAGTTCGCACGTAAAGGATAGATCACTAGATATGGTAAAACTGGCCAATGTATTATCCAGAATTAACCTCTATGCTAGATCTCTTATTCTTACCTTCTTGATGCTGGTAGGCCAATGTAATTCCCGGTTCCAGTCTTGGATGAAGGCACTTGTGAGGTCCAGAGCAAATTCGATTCTGTTTATGGTTATTCCTATGTCTACTAGTCCCATCCTGCTATCCTACGATTACCTGACATCCGGCTACACAGCTGCCCCTCCGATCTTCGATCTCGATCTCACCTAACCCCTGATCGCGATCTCGATCTGCCGATCTGGCGATCAGCCGATCTCGATCAACCATCTCGGTCATCGATCTTGGTCCACCGTCTTGAACAATGATCTCGATCAGCAGCCTTCATACTTGATCTCGCGTGCCTGTGTCGTCGCCATTCCAGGTCTTGAGATTCCCGGACTTGATCACCACTCCCTATGCGACTAACACTGCCATCAGGTCCCCTCGGCAGCATCTCACGGTTATGTTGTCACCGGCCCACCATGGATCGCACCGGTCCCGACCCTCTGCTGCCTTGATCTCCTTCTCATGCGATCTCAGGCAAGGCGCCCTTTTCTCCTCCGACCCTGAGCCGCCACGCGGGACCGCACGGCGGGTTCTCCAATCACTTAGTCTCACTCGACCAAGACGCCATCCATTCATCGCTGGCGAGATCCAGACGAACATCGATCTGGATCCATTCGTCAGCCATCGTTCGCGCAATCTGGGGTCATCAACTGACATCTTGCTTCGCCAGAGGCCCCTGTCGCTTGATCCGACTCTCTCTGGGCCTGACGTTGCCTTTTCTCGGATTTCTTATTCGCGCTTCACCACATCCGCCCCCAGCCTGCAAGTTGGTCCGTCTCGGTCCACTTCAGGTCTCATTCTCCAATCTTCAGCCCAAGGCACAAGTCACCCCGACAACACTTCGACCACCATCAACGGATCCCTTCCAGTCTCCATGAGCCAGCAAGGAAGTGATCCCGGGAGCGATTATTTGCCTACACCTCCCGATTCCCCAAGATCCCCCGACGGTCCGCCATCTCCCCATTCCGACATCTCGCGACGTTCGTCGGGTCCGGCTCCAGACCACGCACGCCCGCTCTCATCCGATGAGGCTGGGCCGATGCCGGGCAGTCCAGGGCGGGATCGCCTGGTGCGCGAACGTGATCAACTAAGTCGTGAAGCCATGGAACTTCGGGCGCATGTCGACGCCATGGAGCGGTTCCGGGCAGACCAGCAGGGCGAGATTGCGTAGTCTGGAGCGCGAGATCGCTGATCTCGCGGAGGAAGCCTCTGATCTCGATGGATTGCGTATGCAGGTTCACCAGCTCCGATCGGAACGCGACGAGTTCGCGCGGCGTCTCAACTCTGCCCAGGCAGACCTAGATCGAGCTACAGAGGACCGGGATCGTTTGACTGAAGAGGTGGAACAAGCCACCAACGAGATCCAGGATCTCCAGGCGGAAGCCCGGATCCATGCTTGCGATCTGGCTGAGGCGAAGCAAGACTCCGTCACTGCCAAGGCCAGCTACAACCGGATCTCGGCTGATCTTGCACATCTCCAACTGGATTCCAGCCCCACGCCTTCGACAGGGGCTCCCACCCGATTGGCCCTGGCTGAGCGAGATCGAGCCTTGGCGGACTCCGCCCGAGCGATCGCTTCCCTGACCAGTATCGCTGGTGAACGTGACCTAGCCACCGATCAACTCGCCCACGCTAACTCCGAACTGAACCGAGTCACTTCGGAGCGGGATCGCCTACTCGTGGAACGAGACCAAGCGTTCGCAGATCGCGACAGAGTACAGGCGGATCTCAGCACCGAGCGACAGCGATCCACTCGTCTAGGTGCGCATATAGTCTAGATCCCCCTCCACCTGACCATGATCACTCATATTCTGTTTGTCGTAGAGGATGATCTGATCGGTACCCATGCCGAAGTGCAGGAGTTAGAAGCGAGTCTTCAAGCACTGCAGGAGAACTACGATCAAGCGGAAGATAACATATCGGCGACTACCAACGTCCTGACCGAAATGGTGTCTCGGCTCCGCGCTGCTCAAGATGAACAGGGGGTCAAACGTGCTCTCAGTCCGCCCCCATCTCCTGCTACATCGCCCCCGCACAAGACCTCGCGGACGGAGCCTCCCCCGACCGATCACGACGCGGCCCCACCTGATGTTCCCGCTGGAGACCAACCCGGTGGCCAGGCCCAGGCGACCGAGCTCGAAGAAAAGCACGAGGAAGGCCCAGACCCCTTCGATCTGGGTCCTGAACCCGCGATCCCGACTGGGCCGGATGCGGAGGAAGCAGATCGCACCCAGGCCACCTCGCAAGTGACCGTGGAAGCACCTTCCCCGAAGAAGGGTGGCTCGGATCGGTCCAAACGTAAACCCGATCCGGAGCATGACGATGACGCGGAGGATTCTGGCGCTGGATCCGACGACGCTCTTCGGGCTACGATACTCCGATCGCTGTCGTGGCACCGCCGGCATGGAAATCCTCCTCCAGCATCCGGTGATCAAGGGGGGCCTGCTCCATCGACGCCTCCGGCGCAGCCGACACCTCCGGGCGGCAGTTCCCCACAGACTCCGATCACTTCTCCTCAGGGGTCCCCGAGGGGTAGTCCAGCTGGCGGGAGCCCTCCCGGTGGGGGATCTCCGGGTGGCGGCTCTCCCGGCGGCTCGCCGCGCCCCCAGCTGCACCCTCCTCTGTTCGCGATCAGCTCGTCTATTCCCGGGTATGCGAACGTCCGGCAGTTTGCGGCTGGTGATGTCTTCCCGTGGGATCCGATGTTCGTCGGAACTTTGGCGATCGTCGGTATGATCCTCTCCACATTGTCCAAGAGGCTGCTGCTACCTCCCGGATTCCTTTACCCAGCGAGATCACCGGCTAATCGCCCTTCCCGAGCTGGGGTCGGTTGGTTGGTTAGCCTGATCACTGGGCCCAACGTGCAGGCCCTACTTGCTACCCGACCTTGGGAGGTGCTCCGCAACCGACCGGCCCCCCTCACCTTCGATCTCGGTCTACATCGTCGTGCTGGAACTCTGCTGGGGCAGATCGCGGATGCCTACGCCGCCTTCGAGTCAGATCACCTGCAGGCCTACTGGGAATCGACCCATTATCTCGAGATCACGAAGACGATGTATGAAGCTGATCCTGATCTCCGTCGGTATTACCTCGAGCGTCGGCAACGGCGTAGCCCATGCCGGAGAACGTTGGCGGCTGCTGTTGGGACGATTCCTGCCCATGATGCGGGCGATGTGGGCGGACATCGATCTTCTGCTCGATCCCTACTTCCTGCACTTCCCTACTATCCGTGATCGGGTATACTGGTACCCCGGATCGGCCTCCCGAATGGCTAACCTGGCCCAGCCGACTCTGAACCGACCGGAGCCCACCGATCTGATCTCTGCGTTGGCAGAATGCGATCAGGAGGACCTTTGGCGCAACCATTACCGCGATCGGCCGGCAGATCACCCGTCCCGGCAGATCCCACGGCTCGAAAACAAGTTTAACCCGCCTGCTCCACCTACACCTCCTGGGACTCCCTGATCTCGCGATCTCGACCAGTCCGGAGGTGATCAGCCGAGCCTGGAGTCGGTCAGCACGCTTACATATTCTCTATCACGATCCGGTACTTCGCCACGCGATCCCGACTCCAGCCTAGCCTCTTTTCAATTCCACGTAATCTTTCCAGCTTCAAAAACCAGCGTTCTTCTCCATACTTACTCCACAGTTTCGATCCCACTTAGCATCCTCGAAATCTCCATATCTTCCTTCCAATCACTCCGGTTTCACATGCATATACAAGAAAAATATAAAATCTCCACGAAAAACATAAAATCTCCACATCCGATCCAGATAGACATCCAGATCAGCATCCGCGATCTCGGCGTTGTGACCCGGTCACGTCGCCTTCTCTGCGTCTACACCTCTTCGTGCGACTGCATCACGCCAAACCGATTTCGGTTAGCATGATCACGTAGGAACGCGCTCAGTATGGCTCCACAGTTAAGATCAGCTTCGTCGACCCAAGTTGGTTCATCATAACCGACCCAGTGCACCAGGAATTCACGATAGATCCGGCCGTAGCGAGTCCGTTTCCCACTTCGCATGTCCGAGATCCGTTCGACCTCGTACTCGTCGGCATCCAGATCTGGGACCCAACTGTCCTCCGGAAGGAGGATCTCATCGAAATCTAGCCGATCTGCTTCATCCACAGTCAACTCGATCCGCGGTCGATCCGGAAAATTCCGCACCAGCTTTAGCTTAGAAACATGGACCACTGGGAAGATATGGTAATCAGATCCCGCGATCTCCAGCTTGATCGTGAATTCGTTGAGCTTCTCTGCAACACGGAACGGGCCGTGCCAAAGGTGAGCGAGTTTACGTGCATACCCTTCCTTCACACGATCTAGGTTAGCCAAACTTGTGATCCAGCTTCGATCTGATGCGGATCGACATCCTCATTGTGCCGATCGGCTCGATCTGCAATCGCCTCTCGTAGTCTAGCGTTGACCTGTTCTCGCGACTGCTGGTAGTATCTCTGAACCCGATATCTCCACCGTCTTGGATCGCGATCGTGGCGTCTGGTCGATCCGATCGGGATCGTTGCCTCCAACGTCGATCTCGGATCCCATCCATGTACCAGGTAATGAGGGGTATCTCCCCGAACCCGATCGTGAGCCGTGTTAATGGCGAACGTCAGTCTCTCCGCGTATTCATCCCAGTCCTTCTGATCGAGATCTTGAACATACATCTTGATCGCCCTAGTCGCCGTTTGCACCATCCGTTCCGCAGTCCCGTTGGCTTGTGGCTGGTAGGCCATCGTCGCCCGTTGTCGCTGCCCCAGGATCTTATTGAACGATCTGAAGAAGTCGGACATGAAACCCGGTTCTCGATCGTGCCTGATCATCTCGCTAGCACCAAATCTGCGGAACACGCATTCTTCATAGGATTCTGCGACGGTCTGGGCCAATCGGGAGGAACTGGCCTTCGCGATCACATATCCCGTGAACAGATCGACCCAGATCAGTAGTTCGGTGTTGCCTTTGTTAGATCTGGGCAGGGAGGGTATGTGATCCATCGCTATGATCTGGAACGGGTATGTTGCTTGCAGATTCCCCGGCGACTCGCCCCGGATCGTGGGCCTCCCTTTCCCAGTCTCACAGTCTACACACTCGCCTACGTATCGCTGCACGCTCCGATATAATCCCCTCCGATGGAAATGATCTCGGATCCGCTGATAAGTACGTCCGATCCCCTGATGTCCCCCTTCCAGAGTCGTATGGTAGTGGTGGAGGACATCCTGCTGTAGCGTTTCTGGAACTACAAGTCTCATCAGGCGGTCGCGATCACCACTTGATCTCGGCCCTGGTGGGCTGTAAAACAGCAGATCTTGTTCATCTACCTCGTACTCGGAGGCGATCTTGGCGTAGGATACAGATTCGGCTCGAGTAAGATCCGCGATCTGCCCAGCCAGGTACCTCTTTAGTCCGGCGATCCAGACCTCCTCGTCCTGGGCTCGCCTGATCCGATCAATCCGCATCTCCCGGATCAGTTCCTCTCGCAGGACAGCGGCACCAGGTCGCGCTCGGGCTGCACGCGTGGCTACTGCCGACACTTGTGCAGTTCGATCTTCAACTCGAGGGGCCAACACCTCATCAAGCCGATTTAGGGTGATCAGATCGCACCGATCTGCCTCATCGTGGACCTCGATCCCGCTTCCTCGCTGCAGTGCGGCACTCGCCAAGCTATCTGCGCTCCCATTCCAGTCTCTCTTCACATGGACCAGCTCATGATCTCCCCAATTCCGCAAGTGATCCAGCACCTTCTGTTTCAGTAACGTCAATCCTGGCGCCTTGCAGTCGATCTCGCCCCGGACTTGTCGGATCACCAGATTCGAATCGCCACAAACGACCAAACGGCGGCGTTCTAACTGTGCGATCATGCCAAGACCTAGCAAGAGTCCACGGTATTCCGCTTCATTGACAGTAAGGCTTTCAGCATAATCCGATCTAGCCTTGATCACTTTCCACTCTGGTAAACTCCACACGATCGCGCTGAAAGCGCCTCCTCCTCGTTTCACGCGTGCCGATCCGTCGAAACTTATAACCCACAACTCCTCATCTGGGTCTACGGTGGGGATTGGCATCTGGATCCGACGTTTTGGCTCCTTTCGTGGCGCGATCGCGATAAGAGCTTCGTCGATCTCCGATCTGGGCGTTATGTTAGCTGCGATCGCCCCCAGTATTTCATCCTCTCCCTTCGTACACTTCGTGATCTCGAGTGTCCACGGGGACAGAAGAGCAGACCATTGTCCCAGACGTCCTTGGAGGCCGGCAGACTTGAACAGCCAGGCAAGCGTTGAGTGTCGGGTTAGGACCTTGATCCGACGTCCCACTAACAGGGTGTAGTGTAGATCCAAGATCCGAAGTAGAGCCAACACCTCCTTTTCGGCAACATTATAATTCAGCTCGTTGGTCTTCAAGGTTCGGCTGGCAAACGCGACCGGGTGGTAGATCTGGTCGTGTTCCTGCATTAGTGCGGCGGAAATCGCCCAGTCACTAGCGTACACGATCACCACGGGTAACTTCGTCGTGTCGAAGTGACGAAGGATCGGGGTCGACGCGATCTTGGTCTTCAAGGCTGTAAACGCCCTGTATGCCCTACCCCACCTCTCGTCACCAGTCTTCAGGCCCAGGTCGGCTCCGACCTCGCTTGAACAGGGTGAAGACATCGCCCCCAAGTCAGGATCCGGTGTACTATCGCTTCTTTGAGTCGGGATATCTAGTGATCTATCCCGATCCGACTTAAGCGCGACGGGATCTTGAGTGATCAGGTCCATGCTATCCATGATCTTTCGTAGATCTGGTCGCTTCTTCAGTTCTGCGAACTCCACCTCACGTAGTTCATATAGGACCGATGCATAGATCGCATAATCCTCGATGAACCGACTATAGTAATTCAAACTTCCAAGGAACGATTGCATGGATCGGAGTGATCCAGGGAATGGTAGATCCGTCAGAGACTTCAGGTCCTTCGGGTTTGCCTCCAATCCATCGATCGACACTTTGTGTCCGAGATATTCCACTTTATCCATGCCCCAGAAGCTCTTTGCCACACTGATCGAGAGATTCCACTTATCACAGGCCTCCAATAGGTCTTCCACCCGATCGCACATTTGATCCCATGATCCAGCCGTGATCAAGATATCGTCGATGTATGATCTCCGTCCTAGCACCGACGGACGACCGGGATCTTCCGGGATTCCTGATTCGAACACATCCGCAGAGCCTTCCACGTCTCCGGACTGGGAGATCTTCAAAAATCCATATAGGGCATTGTCCACAAGACGTTGATAGATCTGAGGGGCGTTCTTCAGCCCGAACGGCATGCGATTCCACTCGAAAAGGCCAAATGGAGTGATGAAAGCCGAGATCGCGCGAGCTCGATCGGTCATTGATACGACCCAGAATCCACTCGCCATGTCTAATGAACAATACCACAGAACCTTGTCAAGATCTTCTAGCAGGTCATTGATCAGGGGCATCGGGTAGATCATCAGCCTTGTGAGACCGTTCACCAACCGATAATCGATACATAGTCAGATGTCTACACCGTTCTTTTTGATGATCACCACGATCGGAGATGCCCATGGCGATGTCGATGGCCGAATGATCTTGGCAGCTAGGAGTCCTTTGATAAGATCCGATACTTTCTCGCGGAACTGTGGCGCCACCTTTCGGACTCGTTGTGCGATCGGCTTTGCATCACCCACGTCGATATCGCATATAACACCCTTGGCCGCTGGAGGAAGTGCGTTTCCCTTTCCGATCAGGAGGTGTCGCTTCTTCCAAATAATCTGTCGAAGTTTCTCGATCTCCTCCGGGGTAGCCGATCCCGGATTTCCTACTTGCAGATCTTCAATCCTGACTTCTTCGGTGGTGGAGATCTGGATCTCTGGTACTACTGCGAGATTATCGGCTAGATCTTCGGCCGAAAAATCGCCACTTTCGTGTAAGTGGGTCTGATCGGCGTTCTCGATCCCTTCAAGAGATGTCGGATCCGGTTCATCCATTGATTGATCACGCAGCCAATCGTCCTTGGCTGTCAAGATCGGGGTGTCTTTAACCATGGGGACGGCATCGGCGTCGGATTCATGTTTGATCTCGATTTGAAAATCTGGTTTTTCTGTTTTTACCTCGATCTCTTCTTCGCATGTCCGGTCTGTCCGATCTGGGGCCTGTTCTGGCAAGCTCTCATTCGTCTCAGTCTCACCGCCCCCAGCTTCGCCACTCGGGGTCCTGTCGGAAATGATCGTGATCGGTGGGGTATTCATGGGATCCTGTTTGGGTTCAAGGAAAGTGACCTTGACTTCGGCTGCGTCGGTCGATCGGCTTGATGATCGAGATTCCAATGTCGATATCGGTGCAGGATCAAGATCGGTCTTGGCCGTCCCACCTCGACGGAGTATAGATCGCGGCGTAACGTAGGTCGGCCGTTCGACCGACGGTAAGGGGATCTCTACGGTTTCCTGAGGTTCTGGTCTTGCGTCCACAGTCGCTTTTAGAGCTAGATTCTGCCACTCCATGTAACGCCGGGATCCGACCGACACAAACCCGGGGTATCGAGGAACTTTTTCTTGATCAAGTACCATTCCGACATGTAATCTGTGATCCAGTCGTAAAATCTTCTCGCTCAAATTCGTGATCACTAAGTACCGAGTTCGGCCGGGTCCATTTACCACGGTAGGTACCCATCGGTCGCCTCTGGTCACCCACAATTTCTCTGTCGCCGATAATTTCACTCTCGATGCGATCTCTTCAGATCCCCCAACTGGGATATGTAGATCTTCCTCCAATTTTACCGATCTTACCTTCTCCCCGTATAATCTCTTGCGACCACTAAGTGGGATCCCCACTTCATTAGGTAAGCACATCGATCCCTTCGCAAGATCCATCCGGACCCCAGCCGGGATCATGAAATCCATACCCAGGATCGCATCTTGCCCGGATAGATCCCCGATCCAAATATCGAAAAAGTAGACCAAGTATCCCGCAAGCGTGATCTTGATCCTCGTTCTTCCCTCGGTGGTGTACACATTATCACCGATCCCAACACACTCCTGTCTCTGACTAGTGTCAAAGTGGCACCCAACCTTACGAGCAAAGGTGGTATCCAAGATGGATACCTCGGCGCCAGTGTCCAGGAGCAAGATCGCTCTTTCGTGATTGATCTTACCTGAGATCTTGGCTTGTCGGAACCATTTTCCTGGTGCGTGGTATTTCCAATACCCCCGGGATTCTCCTTCCTTGAGATCCAAAGCCACTTCTGCACCAGATCGCGAGAACTCATCGATCCGCGGAAGACTCGCGATCTTAGCAGTATACGAATGCAACTTACATGTATTACCGCGCAGATCCGAATTCTCCCTATCTTGATCTCTCGATTTTTGTTCACATATGCATAGATGCAGTACTCAGAACGCTCGGCTCGTACCGGTTTCCAAACCGGCGAGCGTCCTAGTTTAACATCTTTTCCACCTTCTCGGGGAACAATCCGGCATGTCGGGTCGGGTCGTACCACTTGCGGATCTGGTTGTAGAATTCTTCCATGGGGCATTCTCCAGCTTCATGGATCTCCCCACAACCACGGCAGGTATACAGACAGCGATCCGTTGGGTGACCCCTCTTCCCGCACTTTTCACAGGTTAGACGTCTCCAGCAGTCCAGATCCGTATGTTTCCGCGATCCACAGTGTGAACAGCGACCTCGATCGTGGTCTGACGTACCCCTGCGATCCGCGATCCGGCCTCGATCTTGCGCGTTCACCTGCGATCGCGACTGATCCTGTTGGTGGGGAACGCCCCCAGTGCTGATCTGCTTGTCTTCCGACGCGGCAAGATATATCCTCCGGAGATCGCCTTCAGAATCGGATCCGTCCGATCCGGATATTTCCTCTGATTCCGAGCTCGGATCTTGGGTTTGTATCGCCCGTACCACCGCTCGGGTGGGTGCCGCCGGGGCACTGGCCGGTGCCTTTTGTCTGTACTTCGATCCGAACGCAGATTTACGCTGTCTGCTTTTCGCCCGTTCCCGGGCACGAAGTACCTCCTCAAGTTCATCTACGTCATTCAGCCGGAGTAGGGTCAACCGATCAGCTAACTCCGGATCTCCCAATGTCTCGATATAGTGGTCTACATGTTCCCGGCGGGCCTTAGGGCTCCCATCCTTGATCTTTAGTCTAGCACGCAAAGCCGCCACGTTGAGCCGGTAGAGATAGTCAAGGGGGGTTTCTTCCGATCGCTTGCGAGCGTGATAGTATTGCCACGCGACCGACATACCCAACCCACAATACTGGGTCTGGAAACTGTCCAACAGATCTGCCCACTTGGTTTTCGTCGTTCGACTGAGCTGCCTGTACCAGTTCTTTGCCGGTCCCACCATCAGATCTGCAAATGTGAGGCATTTCTCTTCTTCCGTAGCCTGATCGCGCTGAAATGCTGACTTGACTTTACTGATCCAGGCCCGAGCGCGATCTTCGTCCAGATCTTTACCCGCAAAATCTTTCAGATCCGAGATCGCTGAGATCCGGACCCGCTGGATCACCGATGATCCTCCTTGACCGATCGCCGCGGATGCGATCGCTGCTCGGCTCGACATCTGTCCACCGGAGCTCGGTATGCCCAGATCGTCCGGATCGTATTCCCATGCATCAGGGTCTGAGGCCGTAACGGACTCCATGTCAACATCCAATTCTCCTTTGGTCGGCGATCGGGGTGTCACGAGACTCCGTTCCTTTAGGAAACGATCCATCGCCATCTGGAAGTCGTCCAACTTGTTGCTCGATCCGTTGGAATTAGTTGTCGGCGCGGTCTGGTCTGTCCGGATCCGGCGATTTTCTTGCTGATCAGGCGTCTTCGCCTCCAGTTTCGCAGCCACCGATCGTGTGTCTTGTTTCTTCATGCGCGATTTCAGGAATTTGGCACCGGAGGGACCTAACGACATGCGTTGCAGCCTTCTCGGGCTGTCGGAATCTGGTTCCGAGGTCGCCGACGCGTAGCATGACGATCCAGTCTGATAGCCTGGATCGGGCGTCAGTGAGCGTTCGCCGACCAAGATCTTGAGGGAATCGAATAGATCATGGGTCGCAGATTGAATCGCTTCCAGTTCCAGGTCAAAAAGGGAGTTTGGGTCGAACTCTCCAGCTACTAAACCAGCTTCTTGGAGTAGATCAAGTAGAATCTTCACCGCGTTCAGGCGGTCCGAGCTAATCCGGGGTTTCGACACTGGGCCGGTGAGGTTACCGATCTGGCGGACTTGTATGATCGTAAGAACGGGATCGTTAAGCAAGGTCTCGCTTAGCATCTTCCTGTAATAGGCCTGCTCGATCGCGTCCTTGGTAATCGTCGATCCCGGGCTGACCATGTCTTCTGGCTCTGAGTCTGGAGCTTTCAATTTCGTCCGGGTGCTCTTGATCTTCTTTTTCTTGGTCGATCTTGAGGCAACAGTGGACTTGGTGAGCAGATTAGGTTTCAGCTTTGCTGATTCCTTATCGCTCGTGTGCGGATCTCGATTTTCATCGAGATCCGCGGTGGCCCTCGAAGGGGCCTTGGGAGGAATTCGAGGTTTTTCTTCAAGATCTGGATTGCGATCCAGGTCTGCCTCGTGCCTGTCAGTAGAGATCCTCCCAGAACTCTGCTGATCTGTGGATCTTTCTGTTTTCATCGGTGCCTCCGTCGATCCAACTTTCGTAGGCACTTCTTCCCCTTGTTCTTCTTTAATCTTGACATCTTCTTGGGACTCACGGTGATATCCGAAGTCACCGGAAGATCCGGGCACGCGCACCATTGTGGTGGAGCGGATCTGACCAAAATCTGGTTGAGGCCGATCGCGATCACCACTTGCGCCCAGACACCGACTAACGGAGGGGGTCCCCCGATGATCCGTGATCTTGCTGCGTGTAGAGTTCACCTTATGTACCCGTCGGTAGGCGGGTTACGCTCTTCCAGGTGACTTCTGAAGATGTCTTGGGACGAGAAGGATGTCTTGGGTGACGCAGGGGTGTGAGATAGCGTGGGAATACTTCACTCTACCTCGATGGGGTTGATCCGGGTCACAGGCGAATACTCGAGCCTTGATCCGGTCGCCTGATCTTCGATCTAGGTCTTCCAAAGGTCCAATGTTGGGGATCTGGTCCCTCCCTTTACGATGCTTGCCGCTTCCTATAGCGGGTGTCTTGATGGGTTGAGAGTCGACGAGATCGTCAGGCCAAGCAGCCAATTCCTTCCGATCCGTAGTTCGCACGTAAAGGATAGATCACTAGATAGGGTAAAACTGGCCAATGTATTATCCAGAATTAACCTCTATGCTAGATCTCTTATCCTTACCTTCTTGATGCTGGTAGGCCAATGTAATTCCCGGTTCCAGTCTTGGATGAAGGCACTTGTGAGGTCCAGAGCAAATTCGATTCTGTTTATGGTTATTCCTATGTCTACTAGTCCCATCCTCATCTGCTATCCTACGATTACCTGACATCCGGCTACACAGCTGCCCCTCCGATCTTCGATCTCGATCTCACCTAACCCCTGATCGCGATCTCGATCTGCCGATCTGGCGATCAGCCGATCTGTCGATCTGGCGATCAGCCGATCTGTCGATCTGGCGATCTGGCGATCAGCCGATCAGCCGATCTGTCGATCTGGCGATCAGCCGATCAGCCGATCTCGATCAACCATCTCGGTCATCGATCTTGGTCCACCGTCTTGAACAATGATCTCGATCAGCAGCCTTCATACTTGATCTCGCGTGCCTGTGTCGTCGACATTCCAGGTCTTGAGCTTCCCGGACTTGATCACCACTCCCCATGCGACTAACACTGCCATCAGGTCCCCTCGGCAGCATCTCACGGTTATGTTGTCACCGGCCCACCATGGATCGCACCGGTCCCGACCCTCTGCTGCCTTGATCTCCTTCTCATGCGATCTCAGGCAAGGCGCCCTTTTCTCCTCCGACCCTGAGCCGCCACGCGGGACCGCACGGCGGGTTCTCCAATCACTTAGTCTCACTCGACCAAGACGCCATCCATTCATCGCTGGCGAGATCCAGACGAACATCGATCTGGATCCATTCGTCAGCCATCGTTCGCGCAATCTGGGGTCATCAACTGACATCTTGCTTCGCCAGAGGCCCCTGTCGCTTGATACGACTCTCTCTGGGCCTGACGTTGCCTTTTCTCGGATTTCTTATTCGCGCTTCACCACACTGGTAAACGGAAGGCCGCACCTAAGTCTGCACGGGAGAAGCGCCATCGCACTGGTATGTTGTTTGGTTGGATTCTGTTGTTTGATACTCTAACATGATGTTATTACGGGTTGTACAGATGAAGGTGTCGCGGAGGAGTCCCAACGTGTACCAGATATTCCTGAAGTGCTTGTTCCAGATGCTCCTGAAATTGTTACGGATAATGATCATCACGCTGTTCCGGATGTGCTGGATGATGTTCTGGAGAGTGACGAAGATGGTGTGCCGGATGGAAGCCAAAAAGATGCGACCCGTCATGACGTGACCCTCGCTTTGTTTCGCTTGACGACTTTGATTCGGATAATTTTTTGACGGCATTGCGGCGGGACCGCTTGTTTGAGCCGTTGGATAGTGACGACTTGAACCGTGGTGAAGCTGACCGGTTACTTGAACTCGACTCGGAGGCTGAGGGTGATGAAGATACCATAGTGGTTGACAAGGACATTGACAATGTAAGCGACGAAGAGCTGACGGCGTATTTGTGTTCGACTTGCGGGAGCCAGAGCTTGACAGACTGCATTTGGAAGAGTGGGATGTCTACGACGAGCATCACGCGGGCGACTTGCAAGTTGATGCTGCGCCTCTCTATGATGGGCCGTACGGTCCGACGAAAGCTGCATTAGCTTTTGCTGGCAGCCCCTTGGCAATATTCTATTTTTTTCTGCCGAAGGAGCTTTGGCGACGGATTGCTGAAGAGACAAACAGCTACCGCCCACATGACCTCCTTAACACACCTTCAAACAGCTACCGCCTCTCGTATGCGGACGAAGTTGCAGTGGCAATGCGTACACGTGCACTGGAGCGTCGAAGAACGGCCCCGTCCACAGTGGTGTTGTCGGTATAAGAGTACAAGTCCAAACTTCGCCGTAAACATCCTGTCTTGCCGCACGAACTCGTCAGATTCATCGGTTTGCTTGTTGCACGATCGTTGGACACACGAAAGGAAAGTTTGAGTCGGCATTTGATCACCAAGGTCAAAGGAGCACTGTCGCGTGAAACTTTCGGGCAGTTTCTAAGTCGCGATCGTTTCCAAGACATCACGCGGTACATGCACCTCAACGACAACTCCCACCAAGCAGTGAGCGGCGACAGGGCTTTCAAGATCCGACCCGTGCTGCAGACGTTGCAGAAGAATTTCTTTCGGGGATATCGGTTGGGCGCACGGATATCGTTTGACCAATGAGACATCGACGCAACCCCATGAGGCAGTACATGTCTGCCAAGTCCAACAAGTGGGGCACTAAGTTCTACATGACCTGCTGTGCCGAGACAGCGTACTGTTCAAGGTAATTTGCAACAACGTACTATCCGTGATATGTTCTGGATTTGACAGGTTGTACCCCGATATATACTGACGTTATTCCGGATGTTGCACTATAGGCTTGATATCTACTGCGGGAAGACCACAAGGAAGAGAAAGACGTTGCTCAGCGAGCTGTTGTGAAGAACCTCGTGAATGTTTTGAGGGACCAGCCTGCTCAGCGCTTGGTGTGTACGGACAACTACTACACGTCGATTCCGCTGTCTGACAAGCTGCTCTCCATGGGCCACTACCATGTCGGCACCATGCGCCAGGACCGCCTGGGATGGTGCAAGCAGATCGATTTCACACAGAAGAAACGACCACAGCGCATGCCGCGCGGAACGTTTCGAATTGCGCAATGGCGCAACCGACCTGAGTTTGTGGCGCTGGCCTGGATGGATTCGAAGCCCGTCCGGTTTCTTGCTACTGGATGCTCCACACAGCCAGCTGTAGTCCCTCGTCGGGGGGCCGATGGTTCCGTAACAATGACACCGTGTTCTCGGCTGGTGGACTACCACGAGGCAATGAATGGCGTGAATTTCCACGATCAGCTGCGGCTGCAGCGCTACTCTATACAGCGCTCAGTGCGCATGTGCAAATACTACAAAACAATATTTTGGGGGCTCGTGGATATCGCATTAGTCAACTCATTTATCATCTACAAGATTGCTATGAAGAGACAAGACAAGCCTGTTCCGACCCGCGCTGAGTTCATGCGGCGCCTGCATGTGGACCTTCTATCTCAAACGAAAGCCGACTTCGCCGCAGGACAAGACGGCCAAGAGCTGCTGACGGCGCCAGCACCTCAACTCCCGCACATTTTGCAGAAAACGAAGGAGAAAAACGACAGCAAGACCAAGACGCGGCAGTGGGTGTGTAAGGTATGATCGGCGTTTGCGGGGCCTGGAACTCGAAGCTTTGAGAGCGGATTCTTATGCAAAGCGTGCTCTATCGCTAAAAAAGGCCGCGCGGCACTTTGCAACAAGGCTCGCCGCCTAGAGCACGGCAGCGACCTGACTTGCTCGCAAGTGTGACACCAGACCTGGAAGAACGGGACTGCTATCCCGCCAGAGTATCAGGACAAGATCCGCTTTATCAACAAGCGCCGCGTAGAAGACGTAGACAGTGAGAAGAATTTTGGTTAATGACAAAATGATAGTCGTTGTTGGCGCGAACGCACACCTCTAGTAGTTGCACATCGTACCGGTTTTGCCAGGAGTTTGCAATGAACAGTTTCTTGAACCGATTTTGCACAACAGATCCCACCCTGAAAGCCAATGAAATTGCTTGATAGCGCTACGTGGCACGCGAAAGTGCTTGATACATGATATATAGTACTTATATTTCGGTATAAGTTAATTCATATATTAGGGCCCGTTTGGATCCCCGCAATATAAAAATTGCAATTAATTTGAATTTGTAGTTCTGGCGACTGTTCGTGAAAATCGCGTTTTGTACGTGTTTGGCACCACCATCAGCATAATTCAATTTTTCGATGCGTAGCCAATTTCATCGAGATCGCGATTTGGCGCGCCAAACAGCTCAACTCATGCTTTTGTGATCACTAGGAAAGCACTCCGTTTTGGCGCGAAAGATGGAAGATACGAACGACAGCAGTGACGAGGAATTGGAGCAAGTGGCGCGGATCGTTGCCCTCACAGCCGGGTACTACAGCGTGCGCCATATCTGCAAGTCCCCATGTAGGACATCCGTGCTCACTGGAGCACCGTGGGTTGCTGAGCTTGTGGAGGGAAATCCTACACGAATATTTGAGAACCTAAGAATGCCGAAGCGTGTCTTCCGGAACTTGTGCACGATTGTTGAGCGGGCTGCCCCATTATCCTCTTGGGCTGACGTTCAGACAAACGAGAAAGTCGCGATGTTTCTCTATTGCTTGTCCCGTGGTGCATCGAATAGCGAACTCCAAGAACGCTTCCAGCATAGCGGGGAAACGGTTTACAGGTAAGGTACTCCATCTATTGATGGCGTTGTTGTCATACACTAAAACGAAATGTCTGCATGCAGACATTTCCACTCTGTTCTCGATGTTATTTGCGCTCTCGCACCCACGTTTATCGTGCAGCCAACAACAGCATCAGAAGTTCTTTCCCAGAAGCCAAGATTTGCTGATCATTTTGCCAACTGTCGCTTAGCGTTTGATGGAACTCATATCCCTGCGTTTATTAGCGATGGAGATGCGAAACCCTATCGAGACCGCACAGGAGGTCTTAGTCAGAACGTGTTTGCCGCCATTTAATATGCAGTTTGCTTTTGTTGTAGCTGGATGGGAAGGTGAGCGCTATCTATTATTTTGTTTTCTGGTAACTTTTGACATTACCATACCTTCACAGGATCGGCAGCGGACTCCACCGTATTAGCAGATGCGCGGCGCAAAGGTTTTACCACTCCACCAGGACTCTTTGATTTGGGTGATGCCGGCTACGGACTTTCAATGGAAGTGATGACCCCATATCGTGAAGTCCGATATCATCTTCGGGAATGGGGGCAAGTGAATGAGCGGTGAGATATTGCACCACTTGATATACGTTTAGTACTACTAATAACATGTCTTCTCGTGCTGGTAGTCCTCAAAATTACAAGGAATTGTACAACCTGCGTCATGCACAAGCCCGAAACATTATTGAAAGGGCCTTTGGTGTTTTAAAGCGCAGGTTTCCTATCTTGCTGCGTGCACCTGAATACAGTGTTACTACACAAGCCAGAATTGTGCTAGCGTGATGTGTGCTACACAACTTCATCCGACGCCCAGATGACCCCGAGGACGATCCTCAAGGTGAGCTGGAAAATGAAGAGTTAATCGAAAGCGATGGGGGTGCAAGTAACAGAGCAACACACATTAGAAGGCGTTCAACGGATGCAGAAGCAAAAACTTTCAGAGATCGGCTTGCACGAGCAATGTGGGATTCATATCCTAGTCGCTCAGCTTCCTAGGCACGTCTTATAGACCACAGGAAGTGGCAACGTCAAATAAAAATGTTTTACGGCAGTTGGTTACCGTAGTTTCAATTAGCCTTGTAGCTGCAGCTGATTCTCCAGCCAAACATCACGCACGTCGCCTTCTTCCATGACAACGAAAAGCTTTGCCTTGCGTTCATCCAACATGACATCAAAGGCGGCAGCCATCTTAGCAGCAGCGAAGCGGTTTCCATAGTTCTTTTGAAGAATTTTCACTGCTTTTTGAGATGGCTGGAGCACCTTGGGGCGGGTATTGCGGCTGTGCATCTCTCCGGCGATCTCTTTGATCGCATCAGCGATCATAACTCCCCCAGATTCGCGACTGCGCTTCTTGGGGTTTTGCTACGCTTGCTGCGGCACCCTAGTTGAGGGGGCTGTAGCAGCCTCAACAACGTCAGCTGTGGCTTCTTCCTCAGGATTTTCCGAATCAGTTGCTGGGGCATAGGGTCCCGTAACAAAATCCGAAGGACTGGGCTCATCGGAAGTTATTGCGTACTCTCCCGTAGCAAAGGTGCCCTCAAATAACTCCTTGAGCTCGTCATAATACGGCAGCGGCGTTCTGCGAAAGTCGACGCACCTGGGATGTCCCTGACAGCGTACAACAATTATTGTCAGTGTAGATGCGCGAGAATTTCGGGTCCTTAGGCAGTATCCTGTCACATATTCCGCCCACACATCGTCATGAACCAACACCACATTACGCTCGGCATCCCACCCAAATCCCGAAGTGACATGATGTTAATTCCGATTTTCGAGCGACAGGTGGATATTACGTTACGATGTGATTGGTTATACTATGGGTTATAAGCGAAAGGGACTTTGGGACGCGGCCGCACCCGTGCGACATCTGTGGAAGATTGTGGATAAACCTTCGCCTGACTGTAAAGGGGCCCAAAGGACCAGAAGTGTACTTCAGAGTGTGCACAACTCTGAAGGTCGACTACACTCCGTCTGGTCACCGGGCTTTCCCCGACGATGAGTGCCTAAGTTCTGGCGGAAAGTCTCTCAGAGATACGTATCTCTGAGAGACCTCATCCCGTTACCGTCCAGCGCGACGATGGATGGTTCAAGGATTCACAATATATACCCGCAGAGACCAAGTATCGCGCGCCGGACGCCGCGCACCCGCGCAACCCTCAAGATCTTCATGTACGTTGAAGCATTAGTGCTCCGTACTCTGGTTTCGTATTCAAGACTCTGGTATCTCTAACTCTGAGTGACCAAGACTCTGAAAAACCAAGTGATATCAGACTCTGAAAACCGGGATACCAGACTCTGAACCCACCGAAGATTCAAGACCATACTGAAACCAAGTGAACCCAAGTTCAAGTCACGCATTCAAGTGATTACTGACCTGCACATCCCCCGTAATGACGTCTCTACCTGTCAACCCATCGAGATCGGCTGCACAGACTGCATACTGAGACCAAGTCAAAGTACCAGATGTATACAAAGACCAAGAGTACCTGAGATATGAAGACTGACTGCATAAAGGACGCAAAAGACTACAAGAAGGAGAGAGTTACCAGAGATATATGATAGTTATGAGGAAGATAAACGATAAACAGAGTTCAATTTGCTTGCTACTGCACAAGTCCGCTTGAGAGGTATTCAAGCCACTGCGTCATCATTGCACGTCGTGTGATCTCCACCAAATTCAATCCCTTAGGTGGAGATCAGGTAACGTAGAGACCTGAGAGGACCCGCCTAGTCCCTCTGCTAGTTGGGTCGTGTGTTTTGTCTCTAGCGGTAGCCCATTTCATATTGCTCGTTTGGACAGGCTCTGGAAACTAGACAGTCGTTTTCAGAGTGCAAGGTAGACTGTTATATATAGCCGATTGTATTGGTTTATATTTTCCCTCTATACTAGAGGGTGGTGCGCGAACGTAAAGGGATACCAGTCAGACCAGGTGTCTGGTAGTAAGTCCCTAGTTGACCTGGAGTGTTAGCCCACCGTTCAAGGGCCTAGAAAGAATAAGAACGGCTGTATATATTTGTATATTTTCGAACTCTGTATATTGGTTGTTTATCTCTGAAAGTCAGGTATCTCGGTTCT
Source organism: Phytophthora colocasiae (assembly GCA_018806915.1). Classification (NCBI taxonomy): domain Eukaryota; phylum Oomycota; class Peronosporomycetes; order Peronosporales; family Peronosporaceae; genus Phytophthora; species Phytophthora colocasiae. The sequence goes on along the minus strand of JAGKQI010000051.1, from coordinate 40,762 downwards.
GGATTTGTGATATTCAGACACCGATTTCAGACTTCTCTGGTACATTAACCTCTTTCGACCGCCGACTTCCTGGAAACCACCTTGGTTCCCAGAGATTCCGACTCCCGAACGCTCCTGGAAGGATTTCCTGAATACCGACACCAGACTCCAAGGGAACCCCAACTTCTCTTCACAACACATTCTCAGACTCCGGCGAGGGTCATATTTCCGAAGACAACGAACCCACGAGGATACCGCAAGGTACCACACGCCAACCTACCGTTGTACGGATCTGAAAAAAACCTTTTCAGTAGTCGTATAACTAGGGTTCACTATACGCCCCCTGCTCCGCGACCAAAGTTTCACCGACTTCGCGACAACTGGTGCGCGTGCCCGGATTTTTGGAATCGTGATATCACCGGATTTGAGAGTACAAGAAGAGAAAGTTTCCTGTCAAGCGTCTATATTCAAGATGGCTACGCCAGGATCTACGAGAGGAGGACGCCGTGGTCGTGGTCGGAGTATTCCGACACGTCAATCCAAGCGTCTACAAGGTTTGTCGCCTGAAGAGCAACCAGACTTGGATGCTATCCAGAAGGCGGCCCGCGAGAAGAGGAAAGCTGCACGAGAGAAGAAGGCAGCTGAGAATGTGAGCGTCCCAGAACCGGCGGTCGAAGACCAGCCTGCTGAGGAACCAGAAGCTCAAGAGACACCTGCTGTCCCTGGTGAACAAGGTTCTGAAGGCCCGTCAGAAGTTGAAGCTTCTGGTGACGAGGCGACCACTGCCCGCGAGGGTGGTGATGAGGCGTCTGAGGGAGGCGCCGATATGGTTGAGTCCCCGGAAGTGATCGATCTGTGTTCAGATTCGGCAACTTCCGGCCAGTCCGTGGATGAAGTGAAACCAGAACCCGGACTCTCTGAAGAACATGTTCCACGGTCCCCAAAGTCTGAAGACGCACCTATGTCTGATGACATGGCGATCAAGGCTGAAGAGTCTCTGAAGACACCGTCTGATGAGTCTGGGAGGGCTGATTCGCTTGACGGGGAACGAGCTCTGAGGTATGTGCGCCGTGAGTTCCGCCGTTGGAGAGATATGGACATAAGCAAGGTCGTCCCGCCAAGCGTCGAGTATATGTGGCCGACGATGAAGCCTAGTGCTGATGCTTTCCAGAAGGCTGCTGCAGCGACCGGCGACTACATCAAATGGCGATGTTCTTCCGTCTTCCCTGAGGATATGTGGATCTCAGAGTTTCACGTGAGGCGTCAGGGTTTTGGTTGGATCCAAGACCTATCTTATGTTGAGATTCCAATGAGCACGTTGACAGCACCGGAGTGTGTGGCTGTTCTTCAGACAATGTTGTACGAGGCAGGTTTCGAATTCCAGAACCTCCTCCCAACCTGGTCTCAGACGCAGGCGTCAGCCGTCGTTGGGTCTCAAGTACGCAGTGTGGCGTCCGAACTTCAGAGTCGACTCGCAGTGGAATTGGTTGAGTGGGCCACAGTGACCGCCAGGTTACAAGTTTGCCGACTCCCAGACAGCATGAAGCAAGAAGACACAACTGGCAAGAACGAAGCAGACAGTGTATTACCTGACGAAGATGCTGACCTACAAGGACGACGGCTGATCATGCGACTCCGGGTGACCGGACTCCGAGTGACGCACAGCTCTGATGGTTCCAGCAGTGACGAGCCGCCGCAGTCCAAGCGCTTTCAGCAGAGACCGCCGCGCCCACAAATCCCGTCAACACCGTCAGCTTTATCGACGCCATCGCTGTCTTCATTGCCGCAGTACGAGAGTCGCTCTGATAACACGCGACCGGAGTCTGAAAATCCAATGTCTGAAGATCACAGCATCTCTCAGACTCAGATGTCGGACGTGCCAATTCCCAGTGTCATTGGGACCTCAGACGACCAGTCGTCGGGTTTCCAGACTTCACGAGGAAGCTCTACGGACTCGTCCTTGATGTCCATGAGTCGAGGGGCGGCATCACATATGCCGCCGCCCACGGGAAGTCTGGCGTTAATCGCTCAAGGTGCTGATGTAGGAGGAACAGCCTCTGAAGGCATGGGGATCCAAGTGACGCGAACGCTGTTGCCAGTGAAACCAGAGTCCGAAGATGTCGACATGCCGGAAGAGAGACCAGAAGTGCCGGGCGCGGAGTCTGGAAACCAGGTGTCTGTCGGAAGTTCTTCACGGGATTTCAAACAATTGTCTCCGGAGATTCCGCCTGTATCTGCCTCCACCTGAAGCGAAAGTCACCAGAGCCACCGCCAAAGTGTGAAGAGTGAAGACCTTCCGAGACCACCGTCCCGACGCTTGAGTTCCATTGCGTCGAGTCGTACGAAGTCTGAAGCTCGAAGCTTCAGAGATCAGGGCCTGCCCAGATCGAGTTGAACGTCATGAGGCAACAGCAGGAGTGGCAAAGCCGGATGGAGCAAGCGCAGATGGAATTCTTGGCCCGAGAACGCTTGGAGACCATGGAACGTGATCGTCGTCGAGAGCAACGTGACTTGGAGGCAAGGCGCGAAATTCAGACGCTCACCGAGCGCTTGTTGAAGTCGGAAAGCGCGAGGCTGGAGGCTGAGAGACGCGCCGACGATGCTGAAGAACGTAGAAAGTCTGGTTTCTGAAAACAAGCTCAGGAATCGCAGCGCGGCAGAGTTGGAAACTCTGAAAACGGAGCTCCAGAACTCTGAAAACCAACGTCTGGAATCAGTGTTTGCTGAACGCTGGCGACAGAGAGAGGCTGAGACTGAAGCCGAACGTGCGCGTGTGACTGACGAGATGAAACGGGACTGGATTTCTCAAATGGAAGCTCTACAGCAGCGAATGAAAGACATGGAAGCTGAACGCGACAGGGAGAAAGAAAGTTCTCAGAACATGCAACGATTCCAAGCCGGTCAGTTGAGGAACCTTCGAGCGACACTATCCCAAGTTCAAGAAGCGCGAAGGGTCGGCCACCCTGATTCAGCAACTTCAAACCAAGCGTTACAAACAGGCAACCCTGAAGTTGCAATTATGTATCCAGTATCAGGGTCAGAAATCAGAAGTGACGCAAGAAGGGTTGGGAACCCATGTCACATTCACCGGCTCTCAAGACGGAATCTCGAGAGGTTGCAACCTTCCAGCAAGGCATCCCTGCGCGAAGCGCGGGGACGAAGCGAGTGAAGGCCGAGAGGAATGGCGGCGCTACTACTGCTACGGCCACTCAGGTGACTCAAGCGACTTCGGTGACGGAGACCAAGGGTGATACTAGACGTGCGCCTACTCCGAGGCGAGATCCGCCGCAGAGAACTGAAGCTAGGCGGTCTAATGGAGATCGAAGAGCGTCCCGCAGAGCGAAGCGTCATGATAGAGCACCAGACTCCGGTGGAGAGTCTGACGATTCAAGTTCAGACTCTGCGAGCTCGTCATCGGAGAACTCAGAGCCAGGTGAAGTGGTGAATCTGACGGCAGCAACTCAAGCACAAGCCGGAACCACACTTCTGACGCTAAGGCCGTTCATGAACTCGAACAACCTTGGGGAGTTCGACCCCAGAGCTACCCTTAGGGAACGTGTCCACTGGTGGGAGCGGTTTACGAATATGGCTTCTCAAGGAGGTTGGTCGACTAAGACGCGCATCCAGGAACTTAAGTTGAAGCTCCCTGTGTCTGCGCGAGACTGGTTTAACCAGCTTCCCAAAAGTGTGTCCCGTGACTGGAAAGAGCTATCTTCAGAGTTCAAGAAACGTTATTGCAAAGCTCGGTCATCGTATTCTGAGAGATACTTCACTATGGCTATGAAAGACTCTGAGACTCCGCTTGAATTTTTCTACCGACTTAATTCTGCCGCTGGAAAAGCTGACATCGATTTCCGGAAGTCGTCCAAGCGTCTTGAGAAGCATGTACTGCGATTCATCACGAAGCTTAAGGATGCACGCCTGAAAACGTCGCTGCAAGGTCAGAGATTTCGAAGAATTTTTTTCTTATTTCAGACTTGGAATATGCGTTGCAGCAAGATGAAGATGTGTGGCGAACTGGTGACCAAGAAATGACCCCTGCCAAGTCTCGAGACTTCCGGGCTGACAATATTCCGCGAGGGCAGTTCAAGCCCAAGCGTGCATCGGACTTATGTCGCAAAAGATGTGGATTCTAAAGACTATGACTCTGAAAACTCAGAAAATCATAAGGAATCTCTGAAATCCAATCAGGATACCAGAGATCAGACGGGTGATTCCAGAACTCCAAGTGCGACTTCAGAGTCTACCCGTGATGAAAGTACTGCGCAGGCATCTTCGAACAATTCAAAGGCTCCACCAAGTGCAGATTGGACGCAGACTCTGACGAATGAGGTATATCGAGTGATGGATAACATGGGATGGCGTCCGCCGCCCCAGTCCCCGTCTGGATCGTCAGGTCAGGGGTTCCACCAAAGGCGTCATGAGAATGGTGGCTACTGGAACAAGTTCTGTGAAAAATGTCAACGCTCAGGACACTCAGAAGAAGACTGCTGGAGAGACGTCACGTGTGACCGATGTCAGGAAAAGGGACACCCGAGTCGAATGTGTCGGATGCCACCCTGTGAAGTATGTGGAAGAGTACACCCTGGAAAACCCTGTGAAGATCTGAAAACTCTGGAAGCACTCAAGCAACTCGCTCGACAAGGTGCACTCTGGACATGCCGAACCACCTACCGGAGAAACTCCTGAGTGATGAGGCAGACTCTGGGAAGCCGTTAAACTAATATGCCCGTCGGATGGGGATCCGAAACGCGCCGGGCATGGCGTTACCCCAGAGTTGTGTGTTCTAGTGTGTGTAGGACCAGAGCTGAGAAAGATTCACGATAACACTCAACAATGCATGACTACTTTTGCCCAAGAATCGACCATACCTTCTGGAAACTCAGGGAACGAGTTACCTGAGATCGCCGACGACACCGATCCGACACCAGACGACTCAGTGTCGTTCAGGTTGAAGGATGGCGAGTGTTATGGCTGGTGGGAAGACAACTATCCTGACCGTTCGAAGAGGGATGTGGTGATGGTGTATGGTGCTGTGAATGACCATCGAACCAAGATTCTTCTGGACACTGGTGCGACCATAAATATTCTGAGTTACGACTTTGCGCGTAAGCTCGGACTCAGACTCAAGTCACACAAGCAGACCAAAGTGTCAGGGATGGGTGGTGTTCCAACCTATATCGGTGCCAGCGCTGAGATCAAGTTGACACTTGGGCCAAGAGTGGTATATATTGTGGATGTTTGTGTGGCGAAGTGGGTGAACACTTTTGACCGCCCAGGGGGTTGCGTATAGTGTGCCGTCCAAAAGGAACAACCCAGACACTAAAAACTCCAAAAGAGAGTTAGTAGTCAGGTGTCCAGTTGGAGTGAGTCAGCACCACCTTCCGGTGTCCAAATGGGTGTCCGGAAAGTGGCTTGGCGTGTGACCTTGTGACTACCCTCGTAGGTGTCGTTTGTCTTCGAACGCGAGGAGTCTGCACCGAAAGTGTTATCTCCAAAAGATTGTAGAAATAGATCCGGAGGGAGAGTGCTAACCAAATAAACACTTCCCAAACGGTGGTTAATTAGTCCGAAAGTGGGTAAGCACTTATGAGCAAAGTACTTCCCCTCCAACAGTTAACCAAATATACAAGAGAGTTAAACCAAAATATACAACCGCTTCTTATTCTTTTTGGCCCTCGAGCGGTGGGCACTCCAAATGCCAGTACGACTAGAGCAAAGTCCGGAACACTGGCACAGTTCCGGGGCTCTTTAAACAGCGCACCACTTCTGATAGATTCACTAGGAATCCCCAGAAGAATAGAATCCAATATATATGTCCAAAATACTATATAGTATTTAAGCACACACACAACCAATACAGTCCAAACACACAAGCAGTCAAATCAATCAATTTTAGGGGTGACTACCACTAACCTCCCAAAACGCAGTTATAATATGAAATAATACCCGAAAGTATCAACTGGAATATGAAATGGAAGGGGTCACGCCCGGGATACGCCGCCCGGATCACCTTTCCAACTTGGTCTTACCCTGGCGGAGATTCACGCGGCGGTGACGCTTGTCGACGCGGCCTGACGCTTGTTCGGCTACACGTGAAGCCCTCTTCTCGAGGCTGGTCCACGGCTCCTCACAGTGTGTCTTGGGAACACCTTCCAAGACTTTGCACTTGCGCCCTTGGTGGCAAATTGAACTCTCTTTAATGTATAATAGCTAGCACTAGCTAAACATGCAAAAATATACTTGGTTTCACTATGTAGTAGGGGCGTCTCATCAGGAAGAGGCTTGCGTTTCAGTAGAATACCATAGAGTCAAAGAACACGGAAGAATTCCAGCTGGCTCCGGACACATCATCGTCGGTCGTCTTGGTCGGTCGGAAATATATGGCCTTGAGTATACCCGAGACTCAACCAGGATACTGGGTACAAACCAGACAGTCTCCGATAGTCAAACGTTAACCTCCACTTCGAACCTTCGACTTGATAATTTGGGTCTCGCATATACTCCAAAAATAGAACCACTTGGACATGGCGTTACCGAACAGTCACTTGGTTTCGGTGTTCGAATCATCTGGAGTGCATCTTCCGGAGTATGTCAGGATCTTTTCAAGTCGTTTCCATCTTTTGGAGTCGGCAACCCCTTCCCAGGCTTGCCCTTGTCCCTTGGCACCCACAATTGTGCCTTAACCTTGAAATCATTTGGACCAGTAATATCGTCAATGCCGCTCTGGCTCTGGGAACCGGCAGTCCATAGAAAATTTGCAGAGTCACAGCTTCACAACCGTCCCTCTCATCATGAGCTCTCATTGAGCAATTTGCTTCCGAGGTGATAGGTCGCGATGAGACGAAGCAAGACGAAGGCACCACGATCAAAGTCCAGTCGGTTATCCAGGAGAAGTCGTCCGCCAGTAAATCGGTCAAATTTCCACGCAAACTCCAATTCGGTTCTCCAACTAGCGGAGGTGGCGTCTTTTCTTCGCCCGGTCCCAACTCAGCCAATCACTTCACGTCGAAAGATCCCAACAAGCTCACACGCTCACTTTGCGATATCGCAGCTGCTGAGCGCTCCAATGGAAGCTACCACGTCGTCACACATATCTCCTACGGCCGTACCTGCTGCTCAAGCCGCCCCAGGGTCAAGTATCACCTCCACGCATGGTTCAAGCGTCGCTGGCAGTCAATCTGACATCCCTAAGCAGTCTTCGGGAGGGGATAATATACAACCAGGAAGTGGAAAAGCGCAGGAAGGCGGGAGTAATGATGAACATCGCGATGAAAGCGCAGCAAGCGACATCTTGGGTCTCGGCAAAGTGCGCACAGCTCCCATAACATCGGTTGAAGCTTCCCGATTGAACGTATCGAGCCAACTCGGCCCGGGTGGTCCTAAGCAAACGCCTATCAGTCTCACCATAGCGGACTTCTGCTCTGCGGAGGACACTCGTCTGGTCGGGATTCCTGCAGTTGCGAATCATTTGGGGCGAAGTCGTTTCTTCCAAGATGGCTATGGTGGACTGGAAATGCTGGCACAAGTGGAGCGCCTCTCGACTTCGGAAAAGGCGATGTTATTCCAGTTCTTTGACGAGAGCGATGATTTGAACGAACACATCCTGACTCCAAGATCCGATTCACTTCAAGGTCCTGAGCTGGAAACTTTGTTGGCCGATCTCTCTTTTCGTCGTCAGATGGCAAGCGTCCTGACCGAATTTGATCCTGAAAACTTCGCCCAACGTGTCTTCGGCACTGTATCCGCTCTACGTCGAGTCACTGAGAAGTTGAGCCGAGTCCAAGCAGAACTCGAGAGCTCCGAAGAATCCGTTCGAGATGCTAGTGGTCGTCAGGATGTCTTAGACTCACTCAGGCGTGAATTCCAGTTGGATCTCGCTTCTCCTTTGAAGTCCCATGTAATCCCTCGAAACTCACCTCACAATAACTCCCATGATAATCATAATCCAATCGTAATCAAAACAAAATTCAATCGAAAACACACTTCCAATCGATCCACCCGGACATTCACATGACATGTGAACGTCTAAGCTCGGGGATGATCATCCCCAGCCTGCATCGCCTGGAACCTCGCCCGCGCCCGCGCTCCTTGGTTAAATTCATAGAGTAAGGCACCGCAGCTAAGTTGCGATACTGGTAGCCATTCAGGTTCGTCATATCCTTTCCACTTCACCAGATATTCTCGGGTCCTCTTGGAGGTACGAGTCCGCTTCGACCATCTCAGGTCCAAAATCTTTTCAACTTCGTACTCGTCGTTTCCAACGTCAGGCTCCCAGCTATCTTCTGGAAGAAGAGCAGCATCGTCGTCTTCCACTTGGACTTCACCGGTTGGGCGTCTGGGGAATACGGCTCGTGGCTTTAGACGACTTATGTGTACCCATGGGTTGACACGGTACCCCGTGTCCTCGACCTTGAGTTTCACTAGATAGTCGTCATGAACTTCTTCAATTCGAAAAGGTCCATGCCACATGTGAGCTAATTTCCGACTCAAACCAGTCTGAACCTTCGGAATATATAACCAGACGGAGTCTCCCTTCTCGAATCCAGACTTCAGTCTCTCAGACAAATCTTTCCATCTCTGAGTTTGAACTTCCGAACGATGACGTTTGGCCTTCTTTTGTAGATCTTCAGCAAACGCAATCGCATAACTGTAGTCGCGTTGCATTTTCGTCTCCACTCGTAGGCCGTCCTTCCGGAAGATTGTGGGGCTTTGGACCCAACATTGCCGAGATGGTATTCCTGAGCGTCCCAGCCGTGGACCAGGTAGAATGGGGTCTCCAACCGGGTAGCATCGAAGGATGTGTTCAAAGCAAACATGAGCCTCTCCACGTGGTCGTCCCAGTCGCTCTGGTCTGCTTCCATGATATAAGCTCGGATACTCCGGACGACCGTCTGGACTGACCGTTCTTGCTGACCGTTAGCTTGCGGACGATATCCCAGGGTGGCTCTTTGAAGACTTCCGAGTAGATTCCGGAAACATTCGAAGACAGTACTCATGAACCGCGGATCTTGGTCATGTCGAATCATCGAACTCGCTCCAAACCGTTGGAACACCACCTGCTCATAAACTTCGGCGACGTCCTGGGCAGTTGTCGAATTCATCGGTTTGCACATGACATATCCGGAGAACATATCTTGGAACAGAAGCAGAAAAGTATTTCCGCGGGCCGACTTCGGAAGATGCGTGACGAAATCCATCGAAACGACTTCAAATGGGTAAGCCGGCTCAATATTTCCGGGTGACGGACCATCATTCGGAGGTCGTCCCTTTCCACTTGCACAATCCACACACTCCTTCACATGTCGTTCCACATCGGCATACATTCCTGGCCAATAATATTCCGAAAGAAGTTTCTCATGAGTCCGACGGATCCCTTGATGACCTCCTTGGAAATCTTCGTGAGCATAATGAAGCATGTCGGGGCGCAAAGATTCTGGCACGACTAGTCGGAGTTCTCCCAAGAATTCTCGAGGTCGTTTTTGACTAATCGTCGACAACCGGTAAAGAACATCTCGACTGTCCAATGTGAACAGGTCGGCTACCTTGGCGATCTTCTGGAGTCTTCGGCGTGAAAACCTTTCGAGATCACCTTTCAGAAAACTTTTCAGTTCGGACAAGTATTCATCCGCATCTTGATGTGCCTTGATCCTCCGCCATCGCTCGGCCTGAAATTCCAACGGACCCATGGGGACTTCATCTGGACGTCCCGGGTCAGTATCTCCAGCTTGTGCAATGGCTGCCATGACTCTTGCAGCAGGAGGGAGGGGGGCGGATTCTGGTCCCGGGAGACTTTGATCATCCGGACTTTGAACCCTGGGTGATATATCTTCCGGAGTCTCCTCTGAGCCGTCCACCTTCTCGATGTCACAACTTGGAGGCAACTCATGTACTTCAGGAAGCATGACCAGTTGGTCCTTCAATTGGGATAACATGTCACTTCCCTCATGTACGTACACGGCTGGTTCCAAATTCAACTCCTCTGCACTCACGTGTAAACACCGGGTGAACTTGGTCTCCAATTTCCGAATGGCTCGATTCAACATGTCTGACCGGACATTTTCTCCAAAAGATCTCCTAGGGGGTTCGAATTCTTCCTCCAGAGCCATATCTTCTGAAGGGTCGTCCCCTGTCAAGTCCTCATCCACAGTAATCGCATCGAAAAATTCATCATCATCCGAACTTTCAAAAACGGACCCTTCATCTCCATCTGGAACTTCATCACAAGTTTCGTATTCTTCAGGATCTGGCTCCACAACTCGCGGAGGGTCGTCAGGTTCTGAAACTTCATCGATCGTCGGGAGTTCTTCTCGAACAGGATCATCCGGAATTTTCGGGGGTGGAACTTGAAGTTGGACCATGTGCACGTTTGAGCTTCCTCAGGGTGGCCTTACCAACAATTTCTTGGGCCACGAGTAGGTTGTTCTTTGGACACATGGTGGTCGGACTCGGACAGCATCTGCATGATGCTTCTGTTGTCAGGCTGCTCCTGTCTGGAGTTGGTATTCTCGCATATGATCAGGACCTCCCAAATTCTCGATAAATCACCTCCGAAGTCCTGGCCTCACAAAACGTCAAGGATAACATCCGTACTCCACAATCTGGGCGACTGTGGTGTTCGGTCCCATCCAGACGTCCTTCTCCGAAATATTCACCACTCGAACGGCGACTGCCCAAGATCGGGCACCATAAATAAGCTGCGTCACCCATCGGTCACCACGCCCAGCCCACACAACTTCACATTGTGGATTACTCTGCCATAATTGATCCGGATGACAGCTTGCTCGCCCGGTTGAGGCATATCGTCCCTGATGGTCGCACGTCCAGCCGAAGTCCTTTCCTTTGTTGGTCGAACGTTCTTCCGGACAACATCACATTCTCTTCATCTGGAAGTTGCACCAAGCCTTCTCGAACACACAATCGGACTCCAGCCGAATACATGAAGTCCATTCCGAGAAGCATGTCAACACCTTCGCCGATGTTGGCAACCCACAATTCCATACACCACGTTCAGTCCCAAAGTCACCTTCACTTCAGTCCGAGCAGAGATGATTGTCGGCACTCCTCCCAATCCAGGACACGGAGCTGCTTCTGGAAGTCCAACTTGAGTTTGAGTCTACGCGCAAGATCCAAACTCAGCATACTTACTGAAGCTCCGGAGTCCAAAAGAATCTCTGTCCGACAGTTGTTCACCGCACCATGTACCATAGCAACCCTTTTCTGCGAATTCTCCGAACGATGTTCTTCCCACCATCCATAACTCTCACCGGGTTTGAGCCTGAACTCGACAGGAGTGTCATCCGTGTTATCCGGATGCCAGTCATCCAAAACGTCAGGGTCATCACCAACTGGAGTGGGGTCTTCTTTCGGGAAAATGGTCATGCATTGATGGTTAACTTGTCGTCTCAACTCAGGTCCAACGTACACTAAAACACACAATTCAGGGGGTTTCTTGAGCCCGGCGCGTTCTGGATCCCCATCCAGCGGGCTTAGTGGTTTAACGGTTTCTCCCCAGAATCGGCGTCCGGATCCAGAAGTTGATTCCGGATGGCGGTCGGCAGGTCCAGCGCACCTTGTTGGATGAGACTCTTGATGTCTTGGAGTGCCTTGTACTCTCCACATGATCCTTCGTGATACCGGTGACAATAGTCACATTGGCGAGTTCGGCAGAATCGGACCGGATGTCCTTTCTTATGACAACGTTCGCACTCGATGTCAGCCCAACAGTCCTCCTTGACATGCCCGAAGTTTCGACAATTCTCGCAGAATCTTGCGGAGTAAGTCGGGCTTTTGAAACCATGTCGTTTGGTGTCCGGATGGTCTCCAGGTGATCGAGGTTTCCACCCAGAATCTTCGAGAATCTTGAATACCGCGTTCGAAAGATCGTCCATAGTCAGGAAAGAGTCATCCGGACCATCATTAGTCTTCGAAGTAGTCGAGGTGGACATGGTCTCCGGTGGTGGCTTCTCTTCCTCATCTTGGAACCTCACATGTCGATCGTCATCTTCCGAGCCTTCATCATCTCGAGCGAGGTATGCTCTACCTGTCCGCTTGGACCGGAACTTGTCACGAGGAACGTTGTCTGCCCGGAAGTCTCGCTTCGGAGGTGGCGTATCATATTCGTCATCCAAAGTCAAGTCTTCATGCTGCCGTAAGACGTACTCGACATCTTTCAAGCTTCGGAGTCGTTGTCCTTGGAGCGTCATCCGAAGTCTGGAGTCCAGAAGTTTCTTGATGAACACCTTCAAGTGACTTTCGCGCTGTTTACTCGATCCATCGATGTCGACTCCAGCTCGATCCGCCACCTTGTTGAGTCGGTAGTAGAAATCCAGTGGAGACTCGTTCTTCTTTTGGACCATCGTATAGTAACGTTCAGCGTCGGAAGTCTTCGCCTTGCAGTATCGCTCCTTGAACGCCTTCAGAAAATCCTTCCACTTCCGGCGAACCTTCGGAGTCAGATTGGCGCGCCAGTTCCGGACAGCAGGGGACAACTTCAATTTCATTTCGTATATCTTCACGCTGTCTGTCCAGCCTCCTTGAACTGACATACTTTGGAACCTTTCCAACCATCTCATCCGAGTGGCCAGCGGCGCCTTCTCGTCAAAATCTTCCAGAGTGCTCGCATTCACAAACGGCTTGAACAGGTACGTAGTGGTTCCATTCCGGGCCCAGTCGTGAGTCATAACTCCGGGAAATGTGTCTTCGAAAGAGCTGCTATCTGAACTCGGGGAGTCGGAGTCACTGCCAGAGTCGGAGCTCGAACTGGACGAGCTTGGATCGTCCGAAGGCCGTCTCCGTCTGGAGACTGACCGCTTAGAAGACTGGCCCTTACTTGACGATGAGCCCTTCCTCGGCGCGTTTGTCCCATTCCTCGACGCCCTTCTCCGGGATCCATCGCCTGATGCTTCTCTTCGAGGTCTTACTTCAGATGATCTTCTCCGTTCGGGGTCGCTTGCCCCCCTTGCCTTGCCGTTATGGTGCTTCCTAGACTCAGGAGTCTTGGACGTCTTCGTCTCACCAGAAACAACTTTGAGGGCGGCGGCCAGTTGAGCGGCAAATGCTTTGTCAGGGTTCCGAACATCTGTTTTCTGAGATTCCGTATGGAATGTGCTCTGGGATAGGGCACTGGATACTGGGTGTAAAGTTGCCAAATCAGAAGATGTCCCACCTTGAGTTGCACTAACGGACGGTCCTGACGTCTTTGCCTTTAAGTCGCGAATTTGCGAGGCCAAGAACTTCTGCACCGCCGTCGACATCTCACGCTCCTTCTTCCTCGCAGCCTCGGACGCCTCCAGCTCGCGCTGAAGGTCGAACACCTTCCGGTCATCAGACGAGTTACGCTTCGACTTGGTGCTCTTCTTCTTATGACGTTGCTCTCTGGATAAACGCTCTGCGGAATGATCTTCATCAGGACGTGGCTCTGCTGGGACGACTTGCGTAGTGGTAAACACTTGAGTCGGCTCCTGCTTCGGGAACATCCCTTGAATCCTCGAGTCCAGCAAGCGCTCCAATTTGGAATCCAGGTCGCTTGACATCTTCTGTAGCGCCGACCCTTGCTGGTCTTCCATTCGTGCCATCACCTTCTGGAGCTGGAACATCGTGTTCAGCGCGACTTGTGTGGAACCAGAGCTAGCTGACTTGGACGAACGCTCTGACCTGGCAGGTTCACTGGGACTCTCACGACGTCGGCCTTCAGGCTTCAGTTCATCATGTGCCTCAGGAGATCCGGCTTGACGGGCTTCTCGAGCTGCCTCTCGCCGTTTTGAGGACGGCTTGGCACGCTTCTTCTTATGCATGTCAACCTTCGAGTCTGGTACGACATCTTTGCGACTCACATCCTCACGGGCCCCACTTGGATTTCCATGCGTGATCTGAAAAGACATTCCAGACTCCATCGACATCGGTCCTCCGAAGCTCCGAGCTGACATCGCCATGGGCGCGAATCTGGAAAAGGGCATATGACTGCCCCCACTCCTACTCATCCCGAATCCCGAAGAATCAGAAGTGCTTTCTCGCAAAGTTCGCGATCCTGATGTAGCGCTCGCCATGGACTCACTGGAACCTCCCGAAGATGCAAACATACTCGAAGATCGAGCCGAGTTCGTGCGTTCCGAAGAGGCTCTGCTGGATGACATGGCGCTCTTGGACGACTGATCACCCTGGCTCGCCTCCAGATTCCGCAGTACCGATGACGGCACAGACGGCAGCGAAGATGACGCGGGCGACGGGATGGACGATGGCGCTCTGGGCATGACACGTTGAAGACGTTTCGGCTGGACCTCTCCTTGGGGTGGCCCTTGACTTCTTGTCTTACGGAAACCTGCCAACTGGAGCTGTCTCGCAAAGTCTCGACCGAATAGTGAGGTCTCGTAATCCGAAATGACAACACTTTCACCATGACGAAACACTTCTGGATGTTGTTGATATAATCCTTGTCTTCCAGAAGTCTCCAAAATTCTGATGTACTCGTGAGCACGGAGCATAACTTGTCTCCACTCGATCATCTCAACCACAAGCAACCGAAACACGTCACCAACCACTTGTCGAACCAAATCCAGGTGGACCTTGAACACTCGCGTCCTAAACCATCCTGGAACCAAGTTGACGAAACTGAACCCAGCCTCGAATAGCATCGTTTGAAGAACAGCGATACACTCTCGGGGCGAAAACTCCGCAGGCGGGATCAGCGCGCCTTGGACATCCTGAACGAATCCAAACGTCCGGCGTTGTATCTGCAACTCTGAGATCCAAGCGTCAGTCTGAGCCGGCATTAGGATGCGACGGTTCAGGTATTCCGAAGTCATCGCAGCGGCCCCGATGAACGGTTCGCACTCCAGGTAGACTTGCGGCCAGCCATGATGGAACTCAGGTGGATAGTTCCTTTCGGAACTGTCCTGCTCCCAGCGTCGGACTTGAGCAGCCACATACTCCTTCGCTTGAACATCAGTCATTAGGGGTTCAGGTGACATCCGTCCACCTTCTGGAGCTTCATGCATCTGAGTGTCTGAGATGTCAAAACGGGGCGCTGCTTGGGCGGGCACCACAGGCACCTCCGAAAAACGCCGGTCATCCGGAAGCGGCGAATCTTCCGAAATTAATTGCGGCATCTCCACTTCCATAGCGTCCGGCTGAGATACAACCTCGTCTTCAAGCACAGCTTCTTCACGAACTGGCGATAACGGGCGCACTTCAGTTTTGACTTCTGTCTTGAACTGCGATGATTCTTCTCGGGCGTCCCCGACCGGAGCCATTCTTCCAGGTGAAGGAGAGTCCGGAACTCGATCCTCCATGGGGGACTCCATTTCGACAGCTTTTTCATCAGACACGTCTGCTCCAGAGTCTTCAGCCTCACTTGAGACGGCGTCATACTCTTCTCCATCGGACTCCTCCAGGCCGGAGTCGTCCACCAGTGCATCATCCGGACGTCTTTCGATGTCGGATTCAGACACTTCTTCTTCTTCGTCTGGATCCTCGTCGGACCCAGACTCCTCCTGCTCAGGGTCACCTTCTTCTCCCGAAGACTCTTCCGAGCCACTATCCTCCTGGCTCGCGAGGTGCGCGTCCAGTTGATCTGGTTCAGATTCTTCTTCTTCTTCTTCCAGTGATTCCTTCGCTTCCTTGGCCTCCAGAGCAGCCTTCCGCTTCGCAGCATTCGCCTGACGATTTCTTCTGATAACTGCATCCAAATCTTCATGCTCATCAGGTTGCTGCCCCTTCAACCGACGCGACGATCTCGTAGTCATTCCACTTAGAGACGCGTCGCCTCCTCCTTTGCGCGTGCTTCCACTTCCACTTCCAGTCATAACAACCACACTTGGAAAGTTAGCAAGCAATCAATCCCCCAAAACTAATCAACAAAATATAAAAGGATAACTCGGTGATATCCTCGGTTCCGAATCCGGGCACGCACCAGCTGTGGCGAAGTGGGTGAACACTTTGACCGCCCAGGGGTTGCGTATAGTGTGCCGTCCAAAGGAACAACCCAGACACTAAAACTCCAAGGAGAGTTAGTAGTAAGGTGTCCAGTTGGAGTGAGTCAGCACCACCTTCCAGTGTCCAAATGGGTGTCCGGAAAGTGGCTTGGCGTGTGACCTTGTGACTACTCCTCGTAGGTGTCGTTTGTCTTCGAACGCGAGGAGTCTGCACCGAAAGTGTTATCTCCAAAAGATTGTAGAAATAGATCCGGAGGGAGAGTGCTAACCAAATAAACACTTCCCAAACGGTGGTTAATTAGTCCGAAAGTGGGTAAGCACTTATGAGCAAAGTACTTCCTCCAACAGTTAACCAAATATACAAGAGAGTTAAACCAAAATATACAACCGCTTCTTATTCTTTTCGGCCCTCGAGCGGTGGGCACTCCAAATGCCAGTACGACTAGAGCAAAGTCCGGAACACTGGCACAGTTCCGGAGGCTCTTTAAACAGCGCACCACTTCTGATAGATTCACTAGGAATCTCCAGGAAGAATAGAATCCAATATATATGTCCAAAATACTATATAGTATTTAAGCACACACACAACCAATACAGTCCAAACACACAAGCAGTCAAATCAATCAATTTTAGGGTGACTACCACTAACCTCTCCAAAACGCAGTTATAATATGAAATAATACCGAAAGTATCAACTGGAATATGAAATGGAAGGGTCACGCCCGGGATACGCCGCCCGGATCACCTTTCCAACTTGGTCCATTACCCTGGCGGAATTCACGCGGCGGTGACGCTTGTCGACGCGGCCTGATCGCTTGTTCGGCTATTACGTGAAGCCTCCTTCTCGAGGCTGGTCCACACGGCTCTCACAGTGTGTCTTGGGAACACCTTCCAAGACTTTGCACTTGCGCCCTTGGTGGCAAATTGAACTCTCTTTAATGTATAATAGCTAGCACTAGCTAAACATGCAAAATATACTTGGTTTCACTATGTAGTAGGGGCGTCTCATCAGGAAGAGGCTTGCGTTTCAGTAGAATACCATAGAGTCAAAGAACACGGAAGAATTCCAGCTGGCTCCGGACACATCATCGTCGGTCGTCTTGGTCGGTCGGAATATATGGCCTTGAGTATACCTGAGACTCTACCAGGATACTGGGTACAATCAAGCAATTCTCCGATAGTCCAACGTTAACCTCCACTTCGAACCTTCGTATTGATACTTTGGGTCTCGCATATACTACTAAAATAGAAACCCTTGGTCATGGCGTTACCGAACAGTCACTTGGTTTCGGTGTTCGATTCATCTGGAGTGCATCTTCCGGAGTATGTCAGGATCTTTTCAAGTCGGTTCCATCTTTTGGAGTCGGCAGCCCTTCCCAGGCTTGCCCTTGTCCCTTGGCACACAATTGTGCCTTAACCCTGAAATCATTTGGACCAGTAATATCGTCAATGCCGCTCTGGCTCTGGGAACCGGCAGTCCATAGAAAATTTGCAGAGTCACAGCTTCACAAAAACCCATTCCCAGAAGCACGTCAATTCCTTCACCGATATTCGCGACCCAAATGTGAAGCTGTGACTCTGCAAATTTTCTATGGACTGCCGGTTCCCAGAGCCAGAGCGGCATTGACGATATTACTGGTCCAAATGATTTCAGGGTTAAGGCACAGTTGTGGGTGCCAAGGGACAAGGGCAAGCCTGGGAAGGGTTGCTGACTCCAAAAGATGGAAACGACTTGAAAAGATCCTGACATACTCCGGAAGATGCACTCCAGATGATTCGAACACCGAAACCAAGTGACTGTTCGGTAACGCCATGACCAAGGGTTCTATTTTTGGAGTATATGCGAGACCCAAATTATCAAGTCGAAGGTTCGAAGTGGAGGTTAACGTTTGACTATCGGAGACTGTCTGGTTTGTACCCAGTATCCTGGTTGAGTCTCGGGTATACTCAAGGCCATATATTTCCGACCGACCAAGACGACCGACGATGATGTGTCCGGAGCCAGCTGGAATTCTTCCGTGTTCTTTGACTCTATGGTATTCTACTGAAACGCAAGCCTCTTCCTGATGAGACGCCCCTACTACATAGTGAAACCAAGTATATTTTTGCATGTTTAGCTAGTGCTAGCTATTATACATTAAAGAGAGTTCAATTTGCCACCAAGGGCGTAAGTGCTAAGTCTTGGAAGGTGTTCCCAAGACACACTGTGAGGAGCCGTGGACCAGCCTCGAGAAGAGGGCTTCACGTGTAGCCGAACAAGCGTCAGGCCGCGTCGACAAGCGTCACCGCCGCGTGAATCTCCGCCAGGGTAAGACCAAGTTGGAAAGGTGATCCGGGCGGCGTATCCCGGTGTGACCCTTCCATTTCATATTCCAGTTGATACTTTCGGGTATTATTTCATATTATAACTGCGTTTTTGGGAGGTTAGTGGTAGTCACCCTAAAATTGATTGATTTGACTGCTTGTGTGTTTGGACTGTATTGGTTGTGTGTGCTTAAATACTATATAGTATTTGGGACATATATATTGAACTCTATTCTTCCGGAGATTCCTAGTGAATCTATCGGAAGTGGTGCGCTGTTTAAAGAGCCCCGGAACTGTGCCAGTGCTCCGGACTTTGCTCTAGTCGTACTGGCATTTGGAGTGCCCACCACTCGAGGGCCAAAAAGAATAAGAAGCGGTTGTATATTTTGGTTTAACTCTCTTGTATATTTGGTTAACTGTTGGAGGGGAAGTACTTTGCCCATAAGTGCTTACCCACTTTCGGACTAATTAACCACCGTTTGGGAAGTGTTTATTTGGTTAGCACTCTCCCTCCGGATCTATTTCTACAATCTTTTGGAGATAACACTTTCGGTGCAGACTCCTCGCGTTCGAAGACAAACGACACCTACGAGGGTAGTCACAAGGTCACACGCCAAGCCACTTTCCGGACACCCATTTGGACACCGGAAGGTGGTGCTGACTCACTCCAACTGGACACCTTACTACTAACTCTCCTTTGGAGTTTTTAGTGTCTGGGTTGTTCCTTTTGGACGGCACACTATACGCAACCCCCTGGGCGGTCAAAAGTGTTCACCCACTTCGCCACAGCTGGTGCGCGTGCCCGGATTCGAACCGAGGATATCACCGAGTTATCCTTTTATATTTTGTTGATTAGTTTTGGGGGATTGATTGCTTGCTAACTTTCCAAGTGTGGTTGTTATGACTGGAAGTGGAAGTGGAAGCACGCGCAAAGGAGGAGGCGACGCGTCTCTAAGTGGAATGACTACGAGATCGTCGCGTCGGTTGAAGGGGCAGCAACCTGATGAGCATGAAGATTTGGATGCAGTTATCAGAAGAAATCGTCAGGCGAATGCTGCGAAGCGGAAGGCTGCTCTGGAGGCCAAGGAAGCGAAGGAATCACTGGAAGAAGAAGAAGAAGAATCTGAACCAGATCAACTGGACGCGCACCTCGCGAGCCAGGAGGATAGTGGCTCGGAAGAGTCTTCGGGAGAAGAAGGTGACCCTGAGCAGGAGGAGTCTGGGTCCGACGAGGATCCAGACGAAGAAGAAGAAGTGTCTGAATCCGACATCGAAAGACGTCCGGATGATGCTGGTGGACGACTCCGGCCTGGAGGAGTCCGATGGAGAAGAGTATGACGCCGTCTCAAGTGAGGCTGAAGACTCTGGAGCAGACGTGTCTGATGAAAAAGCTGTCGAAATGGAGTCCCCCATGGAGGATCGAGTTCCGGACTCTCCTTCACCTGGAAGAATGGCTCCGGTCGGGGACGCCCGAGAAGAATCATCGCAGTTCAAGACAGAAGTCAAAACTGAAGTGCGCCCGTTATCGCCAGTTCGTGAAGAAGCTGTGCTTGAAGACGAGGTTGTATCTCAGCCGGACGCTATGGAAGTGGAGATGCCGCAATTAATTTCCGGAAGATTCGCCGCTTCCGGATGACCGGCGTTTTTCGGAGGTGCCTGTGGTGCCCGCCCAAGCCAGCGCCCCGTTTTGACATCTGTGACACTCAGATGCATGAAGCTCCAGAAGGTGGACGGATGTCACCTGAACCCCTAATGACTGATGTTCAAGCGAAGGAGTATGTGGCTGCTCAAGTCCGACGTTGGGAGCAGTGACAGTTCCGGAAAGGAACTATCCACCTGAGTTCCATCATGGCTGGCCGCAAGTCTACCTGGAGTGCGAACCGTTCATCGGGGCTGCTGCGATGACTTCGGAATACCTGAACCGTCGCATCCTAATGCCGGCTCCAGACTGACGCTTGGATCTCAGAGTTGCAGATACAACGCCGGACGTTTGGATTCGTTCAGGATGTCCAAGGCGCGCTGATCCGCCTGCGGAGTTTTCGCCCCGAGAGTGTATCGCTGTTCTTCAAACGATGCTATATTCGAGGCTGGGTTCAGTTTCGTCAACTTGGTTCCAGGATGGTTTAGGACGCGAGTGTTCAAGGTCCACCCGGATTTGGTTCGACAAGTGGTTGGTGACGTGTTTCGGTTGCTTGTGGTTGAGATGATCGAGTGGAGACAAGTTATGCTCCGTGCTCACGAGTACATCAGAATTTTGGAGACTTCTGGAAGACAAGGATTATATCAACAACATCCAGAAGTGTTTCGCCAAGATGAAGGTGTTGTCATTTCGG
The DNA here is from genome assembly GCA_018806915.1 of Phytophthora colocasiae. NCBI lineage: Eukaryota > Oomycota > Peronosporomycetes > Peronosporales > Peronosporaceae > Phytophthora > Phytophthora colocasiae. Next base: position 20,214 of record JAGKQI010000051.1, on the reverse strand, counting down.
ATTACGAGACCTCACTATTCGGTCGAGACTTTGCGAGACAGCTCCAGTTGGCAGGTTTCCGTAAGACAAGAAGTCCAAGGGGGCCACCCCAAGGAGAGGTCCAGCCGAAACGTCTTCAACGTGTCATGCCCAGAGCGCCATCGTCCATCCCGTCGCCCGCGTCATCTTCGCTGCCGTCTGTGCCGTCATCGGTACTGCGGAATCTGGAGGCGAGCCAGGGAGATCAGTAGTCCAAGAGCGCCATGTCATCCAGCAGAGCCTCTTCGGAACGCACGAACTCGGCTCGATCTTCGAGTATGTTTGCATCTTCGGGAGGTTCCAGTGAGTCCATGGCGAGCGCTACATCAGGATCGCGAACTTCGCGAGAAAGCACTTCTGATTCTTCGGGATTCGGGATGAGTAGGAGTGGGGGCAGTCATATGCCCTTTTCCAGATTCGCGCCCATGGCGATGTCAGCTCGGAGCTTCGGAGGACCGATGTCGATGGAGTCTGGAATGTCTTTTCAGATCACGCATGGAAATCCAAGTGGGGCCCGTGAGGATGTGAGTCGCAAAGATGTCGTGCTAGACTCGAAGGTTGACCTGCAGAAGAAGAAGCGTGCCAAGCCGTCCTCAAAACGGCGAGAGGCAGCTCGAGAAGCCCGTCAAGCCGGATCTCCTGAGGCACATGATGAACTGAAGCCTGAAGGCCGACGTCGTGAGAGTCCCAGTGAACCTGCCAGGTCAGAGCGTTCGTCCAAGTCAGCTAGCTCTGGTTCCACACAAGTCGCGCTGAACACGATGTTCCAGCTGCAGAAGGTGATGGCACGAATGGAAGACCAGCAAGGGTCGGCGCTACAGAAGATGTCAAGCGACCTGGATTCCAAATTAGAGCGCTTGCTGGACTCAAAGATTCAAGGGATGTTCCCGAAGCAGGAGCCGACTCAAGTGTTTACCACTACGCAAGTCGTCCCAGCAGAGCCACGTCCTGATGAAGATCATTCCGCAGAGCGTTTATCCAGAGAGCAACGTCATAAGAAGAAGAGCACCAAGTCGAAGCGTAACTCGTCTGATGACCGGAAGGTGTTCGACCTTCAGCGCGAGCTGGAGGCGTCCGAGGCTGCGAGGAAGAAGGAGCGTGAGATGTCGACGGCGGTGCAGAAGTTCTTGGCCTCGCAAATTCGCGACTTAAAGGCAAAGACGTCAGGACCGTCCGTTAGTGCAACTCAAGGTGGGACATCTTCTGATTTGGCAACTTTACACCCAGTATCCAGTGCCCCATCCCAGAGCACGTCCCATACGGAATCCCAGAAAACAGATGTTCGGAACCCTGACGAAGCTTTTGCCGCTCAACTGGCCGCCGCCCTCAAAGTTGTTTTTGGTGAGACGAAGACGTCCAAGACTCCTGAGTCCAGGAAGCACCATAACGGCAAGGCAAGGGGGGCAAGCGACCCCGAACGGAGAAGATCATCTGAAGTAAGACCTCGAAGAGAAGCATCAGGCGATGGATCCCGGAGAAGGGCGTCGAGGAATGGGACAGACGCGCCGAGGAAGAGCTCATCGTCAAGGGCCAGTCTTCTAAGCGGTCAGTCTCCAGACGGAGACGGCCTTCGGACGATCCAAGCTCGTCCAGTTCGAGCTCCGACTCTGGCAGTGACTCCGACTCCCCAAGTTCAGATAGCAGCTCTTTCGAAGACACATCTCCCGGAGTTACGACTACGACCGGCCCGAATGGAACCACTACGTACCTGTTCAAGCCGTTTGTGAATGCGAGCACTCTGGAAGATTTTGACGAGAAATAGCCGCGCCGCTGGCCACTCGGATGAGATGGTTGGAAAGGTTCCAAAGTATGTCAGTTCAAGGAGGCTGGACAGACAGCGTGAAGATATACGAAATGAAATTGAAGCTGTCCCCTGCTGTCCGGAACTGGCGCGCCAACCTTACCCCGAAAGTTCGCCGGAAGTGGAAGGATTTTCTGAAGGCGTTCAAGGAGCGATACTGCAAGGCGAAGACTTCCGACGCTGAACGTTACTATACGATGGTCCAAAAGAAGAACGAGTCTCCACTGGATTTCTACTACCGACTCAACAAGGTGGCGGATCGAGCTGGAGTCGACATCGATGGATCGAGTAAACAGCGCGAAAGTCACTTGAAGGTGTTCATCAAGAAACTTCTGGACTCCAGACTTCGGATGACGCTCCAAGGACAACGACTCCGAAGCTTGAAAGATGTCGAGTACGTCTTACGGCAGCATGAAGACTTGACTTTGGATGACGAATATGATACGCCACCTCCGAAGCGAGACTTCCGGGCAGACAACGTTCCTCGTGACAAGTTCCGGTCCAAGCGGACAGGTAGAGCATACCTCGCTCGAGATGATGAAGGCTCGGAAGATGACGATCGACATGTGAGGTTCCAAGATGAGGAAGAGAAGCCACCACCGGAGACTATGTCCACCTCGACTACTTCGAAGACTGATGACGGTCCGGATGACTCTTTCCTGACTATGGACGATCTTTCGAACGCGGTATTCAAGATTCTCGAAGATTCTGGGTGGAAACCTCGATCACCTGGAGACCATCCGGACACCAAAAGACATGGCTTCAAAAGTCCAACCTACTCCGCAAGATTCTGCGAGAATTGTCGAAACTTCGGACATGTCAAGGAGGACTGTTGGGCTGCCATCGAGTGCGAACGTTGTCATAAGAAAGGACATCCGGTCCGATTCTGCCGAACTCGCCAATGTGACTATTGTCACCGGTATCACGAAGGATCATGTGGAGAGTACAAGGCACTCCAAGACATCAAGAGTCTCATCCAACAAGGTGCGCTGGACCTGCCGACCGCCATCCGGAATCAACTTCTGGATCCGGACGCCGATTCTGGGGAGAAACCGTTAAACCACTAAGCCCGCTGGATGGGGATCCAGAACGCGCCGGGCTCAAGAAACCCCCTGAATTGTGTGTTTTAGCGTACGTTGGACCTGAGTTGAGACGACAAGTTAACCATCAATGCATGACCATTTTCCCGAAAGAAGACCCCACTCCAGTTGGTGATGACCCTGACGTTTTGGATGACTGGCATCCGGATAACACGGATGACACTCCTGTCGAGTTCAGGCTCAAACCCGGTGAGAGTTATGGATGGTGGGAAGAACATCGTTCGGAGAATTCGAAAAGGGTTGCTATGGTACATGGTGCGGTGAACAACTGTCGGACAGAGATTCTTTTGGACTCCGGAGCTTCAGTAAGTATGCTGAGTTTGGATCTTGCGCGTAGACTCAAACTCGTTGGACTTCCAGAAGCAGCTCCGGGTGTCCGGATTGGGAGGAGTGCCGACAATCATCTCTGCTCGGACTGAAGTGAAGGTGACTTTGGGACTGAACGTGAGTGTATGTTTTGGAATTGTGGGTTGCCAACATCGGCGAAGGTGTTGACATGCTTCTCGGAATGGACTTCATGTATTCGGCTGGAGTCCGATTGTGTGTTCGAGAAGGCTTGGTGCAACTTCCAGATGAAGAGAATGTGATGTTGTCCGGAAGAACGTTCGACCAACAAAGGAAAGGACTTCGGCTGGACGTGCGACCATCAGGGACGATATGCCTCCAACCGGGCGAGCAAGCTGTCATCCGGATCAATTATGGCCAGAGTAATCCACAACGTGAAGTTGTGGGCTGGGCGTGGTGACCGATGGGTGACGCAGCTATTTATGGTGCCCGATCTTGGGCAGTCGCCGTTCGAGTGGTGAATATTTCGGAGAAGGACGTCTGGATGGGACCGAACACCACAGTCGCCCAGATTGTGGAGTACGGATGTTATCCTTTTGGACGTTTTGTGAGGCCAGGACTTCGGAGGTATCGAGAATGGGAGGTCCTGATCTATGAGAATACCAACTCCAGACAGGAGCAGCTCCGACAACAGAAGTACATGCAGATGCTGTCCGAGTCCGGACCACCATGTGTCCAAAGAACAACCTACTCGTGGCCCAAGAAATTGTTGGTAAGGCCACCCCGAGGAAGCTCAAACGTGCACATGGTCCAACTTCAAGTTCCACCCCCGAAAATTCCGGATGATCCTGTTCGAGAAGAACTCCCGACGATCGATGAAGTTTCAGAACCTGACGACCCTCCGCGAGTTGTGGAGCCAGATCCTGAAGAATACGAAACTTGTGATGAAGTTCCAGATGGAGATGAAGGGTCCGTTTTTGAAAGTTCGGATGATGATGAATTTTTCGATGCGATTACTGTGGATGAGGACTTGACAGGGGACGACCCTTCAGAAGATATGGCTCTGGAGGAAGAATTCGAACCCCCTAGGAGATCTTTTGGAGAAAATGTCCGGTCAGACATGTTGAATCGAGCCATTCGGAAATTGGAGACCAAGTTCACCCGGTGTTTACACGTGAGTGCAGAGGAGTTGAATTTGGAACCAGCCGTGTACGTACATGAGGGAAGTGACATGTTATCCCAATTGAAGGACCAACTGGTCATGCTTCCTGAAGTACATGAGTTGCCTCCAAGTTGTGACATCGAGAAGGTGGACGGCTCAGAGGAGACTCCGGAAGATATATCACCCAGGGTTCAAAGTCCGGATGATCAAAGTCTCCCGGGACCAGAATCCGCCCCCCTCCCTCCTGCTGCAAGAGTCATGGCAGCCATTGCACAAGCTGGAGATACTGACCCGGGACGTCCAGATGAAGTCCCCATGGGTCCGTTGGAATTTCAGGCCGAGCGATGGCGGAGGATCAAGGCACATCAAGATGCGGATGAATACTTGTCCGAACTGAAAAGTTTTCTGAAAGGTGATCTCGAAAGGTTTTCACGCCGAAGACTCCAGAAGATCGCCAAGGTAGCCGACCTGTTCACATTGGACAGTCGAGATATTCTTTACCGGTTGTCGACGATTAGTCAAAAACGACCTCGAGAATTCTTGGGAGAACTCCGACTAGTCGTGCCAGAATCTTTGCGCCCCGACATGCTTCATTATGCTCACGAAGATTTCCAAGGAGGTCATCAAGGGATCCGTCGGACTCATGAGAAACTTCTTTCGGAATATTATTGGCCAGGAATGTATGCCGATGTGGAACGACATGTGAAGGAGTGTGTGGATTGTGCAAGTGGAAAGGGACGACCTCCGAATGATGGTCCGTCACCCGGAAATATCGAGCCATCCTACCCATTTGAAGTCGTTTCGATGGATTTCGTCACGCATCTTCCGAAGTCGGCCCGCGGAAATACTTTTCTGCTTCTGTTCCAAGATATGTTCTCCGAATATGTCATGTGCAAACCGATGAATTCGACAACTGCCCAGGACGTCGCCGAAGTTTATGAGCAGGTGGTGTTCCAACGGTTTGGAGCGAGTTCTATGATTCGACATGACCAAGACCCGCGGTTCATGAGTACTGTCTTCGAATGTTTCCGGAATCTACTCGGAAGTCTTCAAAGAGCCACCCTGGGATATCGTCCGCAAGCTAACGGTCAGCAAGAACGGTCAGTCCAGACGGTCGTCCGGAGTATCCGAGCTTATATCATGGAAGCAGACCAGAGCGACTGGGACGACCACGTGGAGAGGCTCATGTTTGCTTTAAACACATCCTTCGATGCTACCCGGTTGGAGACCCCATTCTACCTGGTCCACGGCTGGGACGCTCAGAATACCATCTCGGCAATGTTGGGTCCAAAGCCCCACAATCTTCCGGAGAGGACGGCCTACGAGTGGAGACGAAAAATGCAACGCGACTACAGTTATGCGATTGCGTTTGCTGAAGATCTCCAAAAGAAAACCAAACGTCATCGTTCGGAAGTTCAAACTCAGAGATGGAAAGATTTGTCTGAGAGACTGAAGTCTGGATTCGAGAAGGGAGACTCCGTCTGGTTATATATTCCGAAGGTTCAGACTGGTTTGAGTCGGAAATTAGCTCACATGTGGCATGGACCTTTTCGAATTGAAGAAGTTCATGACGACTATCTAGTGAAACTCAAGGTCGAGGACACGGGGTACCGTGTCAACCCATGGGTACACATAAGTCGTCTAAAGCCACGAGCCGTATTCCCCAGACGCCCAACCGGTGAAGTCCAAGTGGAAGACGACGATGACTTCGATGCTGCTCTTCTTCCAGAAGATAGCTGGGAGCCTGACGTTGGAAACGACGAGTACGAAGTTGAAAAGATTTTGGACCTGAGATGGTCGAAGCGGACTCGTACCTCCAAGAGGACCCGAGAATATCTGGTGAAGTGGAAAGGATATGACGAACCTGAATGGCTACCTGTATCGCAACTTAGCTGCGGTGCCCTACTCTATGAATTTAACCAAGGAGCGCGGGCGCGGGCGAGGTTCCAGGCGATGCAGGCTGGGGATGATCATCCCCGAGCTTAGACGTTCACATGTCATGTGAATGTCCGGGTGGATCGATTGGAAGTGTGTTTTCAAATGAATTTTGTTTTGATTACGATTGGATTATGATTATCATGGAAGTTGTCATGAGGTGAGTTTCGAGAGATTACATGGGACTTCAAAGGAAATTAACGAGATGACTACTGGAGATGTTACGAGATGAAATGAGTGCATTTTGGATGGTTAAAAGTGATTGTTACGTGGAAATATGCAGAGTCGAAGGTGACTTTCACCTGGAGTTGAACACATTCTTAGCCTTCACTCCAGAGATCGGAGAACTGGATACGCTGCTCCACTGGGATCAGCTTGGACCCGACTCAGCTTCTCAGTGACTCGACGCAGAGCGGAGACAGTGCCGAAAACACGTTGGGCAAAGTTTTCAGGATCAAATTCGGTCAAGACGCTTGCCATTTGACGACGAAAGGAGAGATCGGCCAACAAAGTTTCCAGCTCAGGACCTTGGAGTGAATCGGCTCTTGGAGTCAGGATGTGCTCATTCAAATCATCGCTCTCGCCGAAGAACTGGAATAGCATCGCTTTTTCTGAAGTCGAGAGGCGCTCCACTTGTGCCAACATTTCCAGTCCACCGTAACCATCTTGGGATAAACAATTTCACCCCAAATGTTTCGCCACTGCAGGAATCCCGACCAGACGAGTGTCTTCCGCGGAGCAGAGGTTAGCCACAGCGAGACGGATAGGTGTTGGTTTGAGATCACCAGATATGTTCAAACGAGAAGCTTCAGCCGATGAGATGGGAGCCGTACGCACTTTGCCGAGACTCAAGATGTCGTTTGCTGCGCTTTTATCGTGATGTTCATCATTACTCTCGCCTTCCTGCGCTTTTCCACCCCCTGGTTGTACATTATCCCCTCCCGAAGACCGCTTAGGGACGTCAGATTGACTGCCAGCGAGGCTTGGATCATGTGTGGAGGTGCTACTTGATCCTGGGACGACTTGAGCGGCAGGCGTGGCCGTCGGAGATGTGTGTGACGGTGTGGCAGTCTCCATTGGAGCGCTCAGCAGCCGCGATATCGCAAAGTGGGCGTGTGAACCTGTTGGGATCTTTTGGTGTGAAGTGATTGGCTGAGTTGGGACCGGGCGAAGAAAAGACGCCACCTCCGCTAGTTGGAGAACCGAATTGGAGTTTGCGTGGAAATTTGACCGATTTACTGGCGGACGACTTCTCCTGGATAACCGACTGGACTTTGATCGTGGTGCCTTCGTCTTGCTTCGTCTCATCGCGACCTATCACCTCGGAAGCAAATTGCTCAATGAGAGCTCATGATGAGAGGGACGGTTGTGAAGCTGTGACTCTGCAAATTTTCTATGGACTGCCGGTTCCCAGAGCCAGAGCGGCATTGACGATATTACTGGTCCAAATGATTTCAGGTTAAGGCACAATTGTGGGTGCCAAGGGACAAGGGCAGAAGCCTGGGAAGGGGTTGCTGACTCCAAAAGATGGAAACGACTTGAAAAGATCCTGACATACTCCGGAAGATGCACTCCAGATGATTCGAACACCGAAACCAAGTGACTGTTCGGTAAACGCCATGACCAAGGGTTCTATTTTTGGAGTATATGCGAGACCCAAATTATCAAGTCGAAGGTTCGAAGTGGAGGTTAACGTTTGACTATCGGAGACTGTCTGGTTTTGTACCCAGCATCCTGGTTGAGTCTCGGGTATACTCAAGGCCATATATTTCCGACCGACCAAGACGACCGACGATGATGTGTCCGGAGCCAGCTGGAATTCTTCCGTGTTCTTTGACTCTATGGTATTCTACTGAAACGCAAGCCTCTTCCTGATGAGACGCCCCTACTACATAGTGAAACCAAGTATATTTTTGCATGTTTAGCTAGTGCTAGCTATTATACATTAAAGAGAGTTCAATTTGCCACCAAGGGCGCAAGTGCAAAGTCTTGGAAGGTGTTCCCAAGACACACTGTGAGGAGCCGTGGACCAGCCTCGAGAAGAGGGCTTCACGTGTAGCCGAACAAGCGTCAGGCCGCGTCGACAAGCGTCACCGCCGCGTGAATCTCCGCCAGGGTAAGACCAAGTTGGAAAGGTGATCCGGGCGGCGTATCCCGGGTGTGACCCCTTCCATTTCATATTCCAGTTGATACTTTCGGGTATTATTTCATATTATAACTGCGTTTTGGGAGGTTAGTGGTAGTCACCCCTAAAATTGATTGATTTGACTGCTTGTGTGTTTGGACTGTATTGGTTGTGTGTGTGCTTAAATACTATATAGTATTTGGGACATATATATTGAACTCTATTCTTCCGGAGATTCCTAGTGAATCTATCGGAAGTGGTGCGCTGTTTAAAGAGCCCCGGAACTGTGCCAGTGTTCCGGACTTTGCTCTAGTCGTACTGGCATTTGGAGTGCCCACCGCTCGAGGGCCGAAAAGAATAAGAAGCGGTTGTATATTTTGGTTTTAACTCTCTTGTATATTTGGTTAACTGTTGGAGGAAGTACTTTGCCCATAAGTGCTTACCCACTTTCGGACTAATTAACCACCGTTTGGGAAGTGTTTATTTGGTTAGCACTCTCCCTCCGGATCTATTTCTACAATCTTTTGGAGATAACACTTTCGGTGCAGACTCCTCGCGTTCGAAGACAAACGACACCTACGAGGGTAGTCACAAGGTCACACGCCAAGCCACTTTCCGGACACCCATTTGGACACCGGAAGGTGGTGCTGACTCACTCCAACTGGACACCTTACTACTAACTCTCCTTTGGAGTTTTTAGTGTCTGGGTTGTTCCTTTTGGACGGCACACTATACGCAACCCCCTGGGCGGTCAAAAGTGTTCACCCACTTCGCCACATTTTATGTTTGCTGCCGGAGTGAGAATTAGTGCTCGTGAAGGTCTGGTATCGTTACCAGACGAGGTAGTGGTGATGATGTGTAATTGGGAACCTGGTGATCACATTGGTCGTAACAGGTCGGTTAGACCATGTGAGGCTGTTCTTCTGAGTCCAGGCGAAGAATTTGTTGTCCGAATTGACTACGGGCCAACGAACCCGCAAAGGGAAGTCGTGTGGGCCGGACGCGGTGACCGCTGGGTTACCCAGCTGATCTATGCGGCCCGATCTTGGCCTGTGGCCGTTCGCGTGGTAAACATCTCTGATAAAAACACGTGGGTCAATGAACTTTCTGATGTCGCGAGGATCGTGGAATATGGTTTCTTCCCAAGGCATGGACGTTTCGTGCGTCCAGGTTCCGCTGCCTATCGTGATTGGGAGGTTCTGATTCTGGAAAGCACCCCGTCACCAGAGACTAAGAAACGTATGAAGAGAGAGGCGGAGTTGGAGGCTCTGATGCCGCAGCCCCCGTGTGTAGATCGGCCGGACTACCCGTGGCCGACTGAAATACTGCAACGTCCAAGGTTTGACAACGCTCGAGTGCAGTTCGTGAAACCAGAGTCACCACCGACTGTGAAACGAGTACGCTTCGCCCTGGATGCATTCACCCAGACGGAAGATGGTTGCTCCGGTGAGTCAACGGGAAGTGCGGACATCAGTACAGATACCAGAGATTTGGAAACATCCTCTGAAAGTATTCCACATACAGACCCTGGTGACTCGTCTGTTGTTATTGCCGGTGACGTCCTTAACTCAAAGCCGGAGTGTCTCTTAGGTGACTCTCAGACCCCTGAGTTACCCGCGGATGATTTCGACCTAATGGATGAATCCTGGGATATTCCCATTCAGGGGATGCCTGGAACGCCTGTGGAAAAATTACGAGTGGAATATGAGCGGGGTTTCGAATGAAGAATTGGACTTGGAGCCAGGTGTGTATATGCGAGAAGGCACGGAACTCCTCGCTCAATTACGTGACCAACTGGTCATGTTGCCTGAGCTGGAAGAGTTGACACCAGAGTGTGATGTCGACAGCGAGAACCAGGAAAGACGACCCCAGAAATGGAGAAGAAACTGCGCGATATTCTGAGGTATCACAGGAAAATATTCCTGGGAGATGGCAATGCAGCACCCGCACCGGCAAGGGGCGTGGTCTGTGATCTGGATGTGGGAGATGCCAAGCCGGTAGCTCAACGTCCGAGATCCGTCGCCCCTCATCTCATGCTGAAGGTATACGAGCTTCTAAAGAAACTCCTGGAAACTGGTTTGATCGAGTACTCTAACTCCCCGTGCGCATCTCCTATTGTGATCGTTCTCAAGAAGAATGGTGTTGACATACGGATGTGCATCGACTATCGCATCGTGAATGGCTTCATTCAACTGTCGCGTTACCCTCTACCTCTTATTGACGATCTCTTAATTGGTTTTGAGGCTGCCATGTGGTTCATGAGCCTGGATATGGCTAGTGGTTTCTGGGCGATCAGGATGACGGAGCGCGCACGACTGATATCAGCTTTCATTTGCCCGTTTGGACATTTTCAGTGGGTAAGGATGCCGTTTGGTCTGAAGAACGCCCTCTTGTGTATCAGGCTATGTTAGACAATTGCCTGTGGGGATTCGTGAGACTGTCACCAGAAGAAGAAGCTGAAGTTGATGCGGAGGTTCTGGAATTTCTGCAACTCCAGCCTCCAGGACTCTAAAAGCATCTTTCAGACTCTGAGAACCATACCTGATTTCAGAGATGCCAACCCTCACCAAGTCAGATGACCGTCTTTCAGAGGAACATTCCCGTTCCCACGTGCATGGGCCCAGTCCTGGGGAGGAGTTCATACATCGACGACATCGCACATGGAGCACCGACTTGGGACCAATTATGTGACGATTTGAATGCCCTGCTTTTTGAGGCTTCGCTATTGGAACATTTCTGTGAGTTTGCCCAAGAGCGAGTTCGGGAAGTTGTCGATACCGTACCTATCCCACGAAATCAGTGCCGAGGGTCTGAGGGCAACACCTAAGATTGTCAAAGGAGTTGAAGAACTGCCATTTCCGTCTACGTTGAAGGGAGTTCAGAGTTTCATGGGAAGCCTCAACTATTACAACAAGTTTATTGAGGATTTACCGGTGATTGCTGCTACCCTCTATGAGCTGACGGACGAGCAGATTCGTGCTGGACGAGACCTGACTCGTGCGAAAGAGGCGTTCGAGATTCTGAAACGCAAGATAGTCTCTACTCCACTACTCAGACATCCAGACCGAATTAGACCGTTTGTTGTTATTCCGCACGCGAACCCTTGGGCTGCTTCAGCAGTCTTGGGACAAGAATATGAGGGAATAATACACCCGGTCCGGTTTACGGGTCGTGTCCTGAATGATGCCGAACTCAGGTATCATATCGCTGAGAAAGAGGTGATTGCGATCCTCAGAGTTTTGGAAAACTTCAGAGCTCTGGTGGAGTCAAGTCCGGTGATCGTGGTCTATACCAGATACTCTGTCCTGAAATGGTTGCTGACATCGAACTCCACCGACGGCAGAAACGTCAAGTGGGGTATGAAGTTGTCGCAGTGGAACTTGGAGATCCACCGGGTACAGCGTGACGAAGATGGACTCCCAGCTATACTCGGTGCGGGCATTACCCCCAGGGAGCATCTGGACGAGGTCTCTGAAAATCTGATCCCAGTCAAGGGGCGAGTCAAGCCGCCAGTTCCTATCAGTGTGGAAATGCTGGGAGCAGATTATCAGGGCTATGTTCTGAGTTTTGATGGTGCCGCAAAGACGTCTACCCGTCTGGGAAGCTGTGGGTGTATACTCTGGGAACTCCCGGGGTGGAGCGTTCTGGAAGCCCGAGGATTTCCCCTGACGGATGTCACGGTGAATGACTCGGAATACTGTGGTCTGAATTATGGTCTGAAGATGGCACTCAACCACGGAATACAGGAGTTGGTGGTCGTGGGAGATTTGCGCATCGCGATACAACAAGCTCAGGGACTAATCAACTGCAATCAGTCTAACTTGCAACGGAGGTTGGCCGAATTTGAGTCTCTGAAAATCAAGTTTCGGACTCTGAAGTTGGTGCATGTGAAGCGCGAGTTTAACCAAGCAGCAGATTACCTGACCTCGAAGACTTTGACTCTTGGGGAAGCTTGGCAGGTGCAAGACGAGGATGAACTTACGCACCTGCAACTGGTATCCAAAGTTCATGAGAAACTGATGAAGCCTTGCTCAGCCCCGGACATGGAAGCTCAAGAGTCAAAGATATCAGACTCTGAAAATAATGCGTCACCAGAGTCTGAGAATGTTTTCGATCCGGAATCCGCACCCCTGCCTCGATCGGTCAGAGTGTTGATTGCTGTAACCCGTGCCCAAGCTCCGCCTGACGCTAATCTGCCTGAGGATGATGACGAACGAGAACCTTTGGGGCCTTTGGAGTTCCAGGCAGAACGCTGGCGACGGATCAAGGCGCATCAGAGCCAGGACCCGTACTTGGTTGAACTCATGAAGTTTCTGAAAGGTGACGTGGGAGATTTACCACGACCCCGAGTCAGGAAGCTTGCCAGAGTTGCTGAGGACTTCGTTCTGGATTCTAGAGATGTACTTTATCGTCTGAGTCGCGCTACTCGAGAGCGGCCCCGGGACAATGTTGACGAACTCAGACTGGTGGTTCCCAGAGACTTGTATCCAGACTTGTTACACTATGCTCATGAAGATTACCAAGGTGGACATCAAGGAATCAGGAGAACCTTTGAGAAGTTGAGTTCGGAATTTTACTGGTTGGGTATGTATGCCGATGTGGAGAGATTTGTGAAGGAATGCGTAGACTGTGCCAGTGGCAAGGGGCGACCCCCAAATCCTGGACCGTCCCCTGAAAATATTGAGCCCAGCCGGCCATTTGAAGTGGTGTCTATGGATTTTGTGACTCACATGCCGAAATCCGCACGTGGAAACACATTTCTCTTGCTGTTCCAGGATATGTTTTCGGGATATGTAATGTGCAAGCCAATGAGCGTCACCACTGCTCAGGATGTAGCAGAGGCTTATGAGGAACGCGTTTTCAGAAACTTTGGTGCTAGCTCTCTGATCCGTCATGATCAAGATCCTCGCTTTATGAGTGAGGTGTTCAAGTGTTTCAGGGAACTTTTGGGTAGCAGACAACGAGCTACTCTAGGGTACCGACCTCAAGCCAACGGCCAGCAGGAGAGATCAGTACAGACTGTGGTGCGCGCGATTAAGGCATATATCTCTGAAGCTGATCAAAGTGACTGGGATGATCACGCCGAACGTCTGATGTTTGCCCTGAACACATCATTCGATGCCACCCGTCTGGAAACGCCTTTCTACCTGGTACATGGTTAGGATGCTAATGGGACGGTGTCCGCTATGCTTGGACCCAAGCCATCGACGACTCAGGAGCGAACTGCGTACGAATGGAGACGGAAGATGCAACGAGACTACAGCTATGCTCTGGCATGTGCCGAAGACCTCCAGAAGAAGGCAAAGCGTGACCGGTCTGAAGAACAGACCAGAAAGTGGAACGAGTTATCAGAGCGTCTGAAGTCAGGTTTCGCTATAGGTGACGCTGTATGGCTCTACATCCCTAAGGTACAAACAGGATTGAGCAGAAAACTAGCACACATGTGGCACGGACCCTTCAGGATCGAGGAAATGCTGGACGATTTCAGAGTACGACTCAAGGTTGAAGATACCGGCTACCGCGTGAACCCCTGGGTGCATGTGAGCCGTCTGAAGCCAAGGGCCCTGTTCCCCAGACGACCCACGGTGGAACTCCAGATTCCAGAAGATGATGATTTTGACGCCGCCTTGTTACCAGAAGATAGTTGGGAACCTGATATTGAAAACGACGAGTATGAAGTGGAGAAGATTCTGGATACCCGCTGGAACAAGCGTACCAGGACGTCCAGACGCCTGCGCGAATATTTGATTAAGTGGAAAGGTTACGATGAAACGGAGTGGTTGCCGTTATCGAAGTTGAACTGTGGAGCATTACTTTACGAATTCAACCAGAGTGCACGAGCACGAGCCCGTTTTCAGGCGATGCAGGCTGGAGACGATCACCCCAGGGTCTAATAACTCTGAAAAAAAACACATCTGGAAGTCTGATATCTGAAGGATTTCAGATATTGATTTTTAGAGTGTGGTAATCTGAGTGCGTGTTTTCAGAGACCTATTTCTGAAATTCGTGCGTTTGGATATGTGATCGACCATGTTGCTGCTTATATAAAACGACTGTGTGAATGTGAATTTGGAAGTGAGTTTGTGGAGAGTTAAGTACTGGAGGATACGAGGTTATGAACAATGAGATGATGAGAAGAAGAGTGATTACGTGGAGTGATATTGAAAGATTAAGGGATTAGGAAGCTACACTGAGGCCGGGGATTTACGTCACAAATGCAGACAACTATTTGGCTTCTCGAAAATGCAGCCTTCCTGTGGGCGCCATAGTGGACACCTGAGCCTCAGTAGCGAAGGGAGATCGGGTTCTCGGAACGCTCCGTAGGTGTCATCTGATCCTTCTTGACGTCAGCGGGGACATACTGGAGCCACTCTTCGTCCGCATTCACCGTGGCCCATTGCATCCGAGCAGGCTCAATAGCGTCCAAGTCACCCAGTTGCGTCTCCAGACTCAGACACTTGGGACCCTGAGCTTCAGTGACTCTGGGATCTTGCCAGATCCAAGGGCAGGACTTGTCTGGGACAACCCAGATGCCAGGCTCTGAAAGCAGCGACTCTGGGAAATCTTTGTGCCCCAGGACTTTCGGATGAGGGCGTTGTGTTGACGAATCATGGCGGCTCGACGCATGGATCGGTACTTGTGAAGCTCCGCAGACTTGTCGTCAGCCTCAACATCCATGGTCACCCAATGCGTACGCTCCCAGAAGGCTTGAGCATGCTTCTTCATGCTGCGCACGATGTCTTCCACGTCAGCCAACACCATGGGCCCCAGTTCTTCCCGCTTGTGGAAGTAAAACTCTGAGAATCGGTTGTCGAACATGACTTTCCAGGGGGCGCGCTTCTTGCGGAGAACTGCGCAGTATCGCTCAGAGTCCCAGCGCTTCTTGAGGATGGCACACGAGTGTTTGTGCACCTCGTAGTCTGGAAAACCCAATGTCTGGCCAGTGGTGGTCTTGGTAGAGCTCACTCGTTGTACCCCGATACCATAGTACAACCAGGAGGATGCCTCACAGTCTGGTGTTTCCACCACCTGGAGCTCCTCGACCGTCAGGGAGTTATAGGGCTTGGACACCAGACTACGCGCCTTCCCAGAAGAACTTTTGGACCTCGATCCACTTCCACTGGTGGACTTCGGGCGAGACTTCGGACTGGTGTGGGCCTTTACGGATGCGATACTTCTCTTGGACTTCTTGGTGGGGATGATAGGTCCATCATCAGAGTCAGAGTCGTCATCAGAATCCCGGGGACGCTTGGAACCAGGACGCGGGTGGTCATCAGACTTCTTGCTCCCGGACTTCTTGTCCCCAGACTTCTTGCTCCCAGACTTCTTGTCTTGAGACTTCTTGTCTTCAGACTTGTCGCTCTCGGAATCGCTGTCGTCAGACGCACCATCATCAGAGCTCTCGTCGTCGTCTTCGTCTCCAGACTCGATCACACCAGAATCCTTGTAATCCGGATCATCCTTGGGCTTGTCGGCGGTGGACTCGACATCACTTTCTGGATAATTTACGTGCCCATCCAGATCACCCCAGGCTGCAGGCTCGGTACCAGCTGAGATGTGACGATCCACCACCTCGTCGGCCATCTGGTAATATACTTCAGGGACGTACTTGGCCCAGAGAGTAGAATCCAGGCGACGAGAGAATACCAGGCTCACCAACATCTGAATGAGAGCCGGACTGCTGAAGAGACTGTGAGCCGCTTTGTCCGACGCCAACCACTCCATGGCTTTATCATACTTGATCCCAGACAGCAGGGCTTGGTGGAGGTCGGGTCGAACTTCCTTCCAGACCACGTCACCAGGGAGCCTCTTGTGGACCTCAGATTTTGCCACCTTAGAATCTGCATTCGCCGGAAGCGCCGACTCTTCAACGGGCTTGTGTCCGGACGGGCGACGCTGCAAATTCTTGGAGTCCCACTTGAGCGGTCGCTTCGGAGGTGATTTCAGAGTCTGGGGCTTCGGTGGATATGACAGGTACCGTGGGCTCTCACTCTTGGACTCTGAAATTTCAGTACTTGGACGGGTAAGATCCAGAACTCTGAGGTCCTCGCGGCCTTCTCAGCAGCCTGACGAGCTCGTTCCTCAGAAAGCCGTTTCTGAAGTCAGGAACGGGTTTCTTTCGCGCGTCCAAGGCTGTCACACTGATGATAGTCGTCCAGTTATCAGGACGGTGGTGTCTTCTTGGTATGACACCAGAAGGTCATGGAGCCGATCCCAATTACCAGAGATTTCAGAATTCTCTTGTAAGAACTCTGAGAACCCCCACGGATCTGTGGGCTTGACCTCAGGACGCGACTTCAGAATCGAGACCTGTGCTTTAAGATCAGCGACTTGGGACGTCAGAACTGCCTTGTCCGACTTCAGAGCTTCCACTTGGTCCTGGTAGTGAGCTTTGAGATCCTGAATCTCCGAAGTCATGCGTTCTTCTACCGCACCGGCGTCTTGCTGGGCACACTTAAGCTCGTGTTTCCAGTATTGACAGTGCAGTACCCACTCACGCTTGATTTCTTCGCATTCAGAGCGCGCTGCTGCAGCATCAATCAAGGCGACACCGTTCTGAGAACCAACGCGTTCCCGAAGGCGACGGTGAGCAGCAGTCATAAGCTTTAGGCATCCGGCCGTCCGAAAAACTTTCTCGGCAAGCCGAGTGGGGGAGACATGAGAAACCAGAGACCCCAGTTCCCGGCGAACATCCACAGACGACGTCAAAGCATCCAGAGTACGCACGTCTGGAGTCTGGGCGCACGGAGACACAACTTCGGCGGGGTCGAAGCTTGGAATCACTCGCTCCAGCTCCTGGAGGTCTTCATCAGTAAGTGCCTCGTAACCCACGAGTACACAGGGGCCACCGTACGCATTCGCTATGTGGCGCCCTCTTCTGAAGTCTTCAGTTCGCGCGGGGGTACTCACCAAAAAAGGCACGTCCCTCTGGCTTCACGCTGGGAGCGATATAGTTCTGGGGAACATCAGAGTCCCCCAACGCCGTGACTTGATCCCCTGTGGTTGTCACCAGACCCTGACGAAACAGCCGATCGACCTCTTCCGTAGACAAAAGCCGTGGGGCACCAAAGGCTCGCGGTCTGAAGACACCAGGAGTTCCCTCAGAGAATTCAGAGTGATATTCCCCACGTGAAGCCACTGGTGGCGAGAGATCACCAACACCGGTCGAGTTCATGTCATCACCAGGGAGGTCCTCAGTCGGACCATCGGCCTGTGAGTCGGTAGGTTTGGATGCATGGGCTGGGGCGCTAGGGCTGCCACCTGGCGATGTGGCTGAACCAACATCTCCACCCTGCGATATATTGGCAGTTGCCGAAGCAGGACAAGTGCCTGTGGCGTCGCCTGCCGCCCCACTCGGTGGGGCGTTCAAGCTCAGAGAAGCGTTCGTTTCCTCAGTCAT
The DNA here is from genome assembly GCA_018806915.1 of Phytophthora colocasiae. Classification (NCBI taxonomy): domain Eukaryota; phylum Oomycota; class Peronosporomycetes; order Peronosporales; family Peronosporaceae; genus Phytophthora; species Phytophthora colocasiae. Next base: position 2,388 of record JAGKQI010000051.1, on the reverse strand, counting down.
GAGCGAAAGGACGGAGTTTTGAAAATGATCGCCTGTTAGGCAAGTCAAAGTCAAGTTTCTGAGTCTGAGAGAATCAGATTGTGCGACGGGACACCAGAGACTCTGAAAACCAGGTAACTGGCAAAGAGTTGCAGCTACGCTACGCTCTGAAAACCGTCTATCAGAATGTTTGATAGGCCTGGCCATGATACACAGCTTGGAGAAAGTTCCGCACTGATGGATCGTGACCAGGAGGGGCGGTTGACATGATGTTAATTACGATTTTCTATCGACAGGTGGATATTACGTTACTATGTGATTTGTTATACTATGTGTTATAAGCGAAAGGGACTTTGGGACGCGGCCGCACCCAAAGTGCGACATCTGTGGAAGATTGTGGATAAACCTTCGCCTGACTGTAAAGGGGCCCAAAGGGACCAGAAGTGTACTTCAGAGTGTGCACAACTCTGAAGGTCGACTACACTCCGTCTGGTCACCGGACTTTCCTGACGATGAGTGCTCTGTTCTGGCGGAAAGTCTCTCAGAAGAACGTATCTCTGAGAGACCTCATCCCGTTACCGTCCAGCGCGACGATGGATGATTCAAGGATTCACAATATATACCCGCAGAGACCAAGTATCGCGCGCCGGACGCCGCGCACCCGCGCAACCCTCAAGATCTTCATGTACGTTGAAGCATTAGTGCTCCGTACTCTGGTTTCGTATTCAAGACTCTGGTATCTCTAACTCTGAGTGACCAAGACTCTGAAAAACCAAGTGATATCAGACTCTGAAAACCGGGATACCAGACTCTGAAACCACCGAAGATTCAAGACCATACTGAAACCAAGTGAACCCAAGTTCAAGTCACGCATTCAAGTGATTACTGACCTGCACATCCCCCGTAATGACGTCTCTACCTGTCAACCCATCGAGATCGGCTGCACAGACTGCATACTGAGACCAAGTCAAAGTACCAGATGTATACAAAGACCAAGAGTACCTGAGATATGAAGACTGACTGCATAAAGGACGCAAAAGACGACAAGAAGAAGAGAGTTACCAGAGATATATGAGAGTTACGAGAAAGATAAAACGATAAACAGAGTTCAATTTGCTTGCTACTGCACAAGTCCGCTTGAGAGGTATCCAAGTCACTGCGTCAAGGACGTACGCCGTGTGATCTCCACCAAATTCAATCCCCTTAGGTGGAGATCAGGTAACGTAGAGACCTGAGAGGACCCGCCTATTCCATATCCTAGTTGGGTCGTTTGTTTTGTCTCTAGCGGTAGCCCATTTCATATTGCTCGTTTGGACAGGCTCTGGAAACTAGACAGTCGTTTTCAGAGTGCAAGGTAGACTGTTATATATAGCCGATTGTATTGGTTTATATTTTCCCTCTATACTAGAGGGTGGTGCGCGAACGTAAAGGGATACCAGACAGACCAGGTGTCTGGTAGTAAGTCCCTAGTTGACCTGGAGTGTTAGCCCACCGTTCAAGGGCCTAGAAAGAATAAGAACGGCTGTATATATTTGTATATTTTCGAACTCTGTATATTGGTTGTTTATCTCTGAAAGTCAGGTATCTCGGTTCTGGATTTGTGATATTCAGACACCGATTTCAGACTTTCTCTGGTACATTAACCTCTTTTCGACCGCCGACTTCCTGGAAACCACCTTGGTTCCCAGAGATTCCGACTCCCGAACGCTCCTGGAAGGATTCCTGAATACCGACACCAGACTCCAAGGGAACCCCAACTTCTCTTCACAACACATTCTCAGACTCCGGCGAGGGTTATATTTCCGAAGACAACGAACCCACGAGGATACCGCAAGGTACCACACGCCAACCTACCGTTGTACGGATCTGAAAAAACCTTTTCAGTAGTCGTATAACTAGGGTTCACTATACGCCCCCTGCTCCGCGACCAAAGTTTCACCGACTTCGCGACAGAAGCACAAAGCATATCAGACACTGCTGTGTACTTTGTTTTCAGCTAGACACCAGACAGTCACATATTAGGACACACCATCAATACCATGCTACTCCCGTGCTTGCCATTTGCAGATGACTCTTGATCTGCTGCTTGACGAGTTGAAGTCCAAATTTATCGTTCATTTCCTTGGTGGCGGCAGCCCAAGCCTATTTCTTGGAGCCAGAGTCAGAGCGCTTGCCGGCTCGAGCTTGATCTGTCATCGCATCTATCAGGAACTTGTCCTTCTCGGGGTCCCATGAAGCGCGAGGAGGTCCAGAGCCTGACATCCTTGTCAATCTAATACACGACAAGACGTGAAGCATTGAGCCCCGACAGCGGTGGCGCGTTTGCAAGCATCAGCAGCTAGAAGCAATCACCTTCACACGATGGTTTCCTAGTGACGTCGAGCTTTCCCGCGCTTTGCAATCAAAAAT